>CM074183.1:46429384-47029384 GCA_037179385.1 Holothuria scabra
AATGCTTTGCCAATTGAGAATTTCTGTGGACTACTTCAGAAATTGTAGTTTAGGGTGAGAGAATTAGCCGTTTGAATTACCACAGGAATATTCCACTTCCAGATATTTGAAGACATTTAAACAAGGATCTCCAAAAACTCCATTGGATGCCGGAACAGAGCATTGTGACTTGTTTTGACATCTCTGTTCTACTTCTTCAAGAGACCTGTCGGAAGCGCAAAGGGACCCATAATTCTGCAAATAATAAAAAATATTAATAAAGTGCTACAATATTACTGACAATCATAGTCGAGGGCAACTGAAGCCTGTGAACAATGACAGAGAAAACGAAAGGGGGGGGGGGGAAGGGGCGACCCCGAAAGGTCAGACGAAAATGATATTTTCCTACAGCCATGTAAAGAGAATCTAAGCAGTCTTTAGTTTAAGCTTTTGCCGTTTGCAATAAAACTTTTTCCTTCAATGCAAAATCAGTTAATTGCAAACTGATCAGAAAATTATACCATACCATTGGATGATACAGTAAGCAAAGTAAGTTACTTCAGTATTTACTGGAAATCGAGCTTATATGGGCGTTCTGCAAACTTTTTTACTGCAATATCAACCAAATCTCAACATATCGCAACTGGCCATACAGGAGGGCATTGTACAGTATCGCATACCCTATATCTGCCTACCGGCTACTTGTCTTTGTCTCAACGAGCTTAAGATGTTTGAACAACCAACTAAGCTCTCTACCAAGCCGACTAACTCAATTTTCAAGTCGCTCGTTTTCCCTGACAAATTAGCCTGTATATACATAATTAATTACATTCGACATAATTTTTTTTTAAATATTTTACTTGCTAAAAAACGACCCACAACTAGTACAAGCCGCAAGCATGATATAAACATAATGTCACTCTACATATATCATGCTATATGCTCGACTTCAGTTCATAGTTTCGTATATGATTAGTTAGGACTAAAATCATACAAAAATTTCGACGGAACACTTTCCAAAATCTGTAAATTCTCCTCCAGTAATGGTTCTGGCCATCGCTCCCTATACAAATTACAATGGACCAGCACTTCCTGTTGTGACGAAGACACGCAGAATCAGTGCAAGCCCTGGACTATCATATCAGGTTCGTGTATTCGATTGTGCAATGTGCGGAGAAGTATGGGCGGCCAAAAGGGCAAAAAAGACTGATGACGAAATAATCAATCTAATTTCAAAAATTAATTTTAAAAGTAAAAAATATTCTAAGTGAGAAATTTAGAAATAAAATAAGCAATGATAACATTTAAAAAAGCGAGTAATACATATTACGTCCCCAAAACAATTGAAAAAAAGAACACTGAAAGTAGTTATAATTAATCTCAAAATTAACACATTACCGTTTTATCCAAATGAAATATCAAAGACCCCCAATAAAAAAGGAAAACACATAAAAAGAAATAAAATAAAAACGCAAATAGAAACGCAATTTTGTGATTTTGTTTTATCTTGTGTTTTCATTTTATTCCTTGTTATCTTTTTTTCTTTAATTTATTTGGGTGTCTTAATAGTTTTTTTAAAATCGTCTTTTTTGCCCTTTTGGCGCGCTATAGGTGGACAAAAGGGCAAAAAAGATAATTTGCGAAAAAGACAAACTGCGGAAAAGACGATTTGTAAAAAATAATGAGGGCGTCCTAAGACTGATGGATTCAGAGCACCTATCTCTATAAATATGCTTGAAAATTGCATTAGATATCCAAACCCGCAAAACCAGTTAAAGCCACCGCGAAGGCTTGCTTGCAGCCACACACTCCCTTTTTACGCACATCAGTGGGCAGTGTGAGTCGATCAGGGAGGTGCTATTAGCTATTAAATGATAATGTTTTCTCTCCGCCCGCAAAGCAATCAGTTAAGAGGTTGGGGAAGTGTATCACTGGGCAATAATTGCTGTGTGTACCATCATTTTTGAAAAGTGATGGTGCTTTTTGAAGATGTCCCCCTTCCAAAACAGTGAGGGGGCGTCCCACGTCCCTCCCGCCAATGATCCACGCCCAAGAATTAGCCCGCTTTGGATAGGTAGTTTTTTTCATGCATAAACTGGGTGAGAATTAAGGTTCATGTGAAGTCTCATGGTGCTCAAATGGACCAGCCCATATACATCCGTATGATCCATATGGGGTAGTTCAGGGTCCTACGTGGCAACTACCCCATTAGGGACCAGATTTATCCCAAATGGACCTTATGAGTATATGTACTGGCCCGGACAAAATGAACCCCTTACAAATTTTGGTTGCAAGTTTATGTCATGGCCCCATACGATGGCGCATGTTTGGTCCCTAGGGATCCCTTTTGATAATGTTACCATAGTGACATAACGTTCTCCTTTCATTGGCCCCAGAGGGTCTAGTGTAGTCTAACACAGGTGTGGGACTCCAAAGGAAGGAGCTCCGGTCCCTAAACCTTGACTTTAGAGGATGGGGCATCCCAAGTGCGGTCAGTCAACATACTGCATGCCCCCTTGTGAGAAATGCTGCCTACGCTACTTACTGCTCTTTCTATTCCCGCAACCCATCGTTATTCCTTGTCCTTTGGTCCGTTAACAGGCTATCAGCTGGAACCTAATGGTTGCATGCCAAAGGCAACACTACTGTTTGCATCGAACACACCGGACCAAAACACTGGCTAACATGCTACGCGAACATATGGACTCTTGGAAAAAGGTCAGACAAAGGTCCTCAAGTCGATTGGAAGCTGGCACATTTGTAAGGTCAATGTTTAGGGACCGGAGCTCCTTCCTTTGGAGTCCCACACCTGTGATAGACTACGCTAGACCCTTTGGGGCCAATAAATTGAGAACGTTATGTCACCATGGTAACATACCCATAAGGGATTCCTAGAGACCTAACATGCGCCATCGTATGGGGCCATGATATGAACTTGCAACCAAAATTTGTAAGGGGCTCATTTTGTCCGGGCCAGCACATACACCTGTAAGGTCCATATGGGATAAATCTATCCCATATGGGTCATACGGACATATATATGGGCTGGTCCATTTGGGCCCCTTGTGAATCCCATAAAGGTTTGCTACCTGCAGAAATCATGAGCTCCATACAGACTTTGCCGATGGACCGAACGGTTCGCTCATCAGTTCCATATGGAAGGATCAAACAAAATGCTCAGTGAACTTGACCACCATGAGACTTCACAGGAATACTTAATTCTCAGTCCAGTTTATGCATGACAAACTACCCATCCAAAGCGGGCTGATTCTTGGGCGTGGATCCCTGGCGGGAGGGGCGTGGGACACCCCTCACTTTTTTGGTAGGGGGGCATCTTCAAAAAGCACCCTCACTTTTCCAAATATGATGGAAAACACATCAATAATTGCCCAGGAAAACGAAAATAGAGGGGGAGACCCCTTATACTTATCCGTCCCTTTAGACCCCTCCCTCATGCCAACAATCACAAAACTTATTCCCCCCGACCTCCGCGACGAAAATTCTGAAGACGCCGTTCTTCCACCACAAATGGTGAAAAAGTCCCCCACATTTTCATATTAATCCCTTCCCCAATTTACTGTTTATTTGGTGGCCGAAAGAAAACATTATCACACCATAAAGGTGTTGTTAGGTAATAACACCTCCCTGATCGACTCACACTGCCCACTGATGTGCGTACTGTCTTGCTACATGCTCCTCAACAAAGGGAGTGTATGACTGCAACCAAGTCTTCGCGGTGGCTTTAACTGGTTGTGCGGGTTTGGATATCTAATGCAATTTCCAAGCATATTTTTAGAGACAGGTGCTCTGAATCCATCAATCTCAGGACGCCCTCATTATTTTTCACAAATCGTCTTTTTTGCCCTTTTGGCCACCTATAGCGCGCCAAAAGGGCAAAAAAGACGATTTCAAAAAACTATTAAGGAACCCAAATAAATTAAAAAAAAAAAGGATAACGGGAAATAAAATGAAAACACAAGATAAAACAAAAACACAAAATTGCGTTTTTATTTGCGTTTTTATTTTATTTCTTTTTTTTATTTGTTTTCCATTTTTTTTATTGGGGGTCTTTGATATTTCATTTGGATAAAACGGTAATGTGTTAATTTTAAGATTAATTTCAATTACTTTTAGTGTTTTTTTTTTATTTTGTTTTGGGGACGTTATACATATTGCTCGTTTTTTAAAATGTAATCATTGCTTATCTTATTTCTAAATTTCTCACTTAGAATATTTTTTTACCTTTACACTTTATTTTTGAAATTAAAATGAATATTTTGACATTTGTCTTTTTTGCCCTTTTGGCCGCCCATAGAGAAGAAGGTGAGCCTGAAAAGCCCCTTCAAATATTCTCCTACATTAGCACTGATGCTAGCTTTCATTTTCCATTGTTGATGTGGAAAACGAGGAGAAGAGATGAGGTAGAGATGCCGAAAAATCCGCTCCTTAGATCCGCTGTAACTTGTTTCACCAGCTAGCTGAATTATTTGACTCCCTTTCACCATATTTGGTGAGTGCCAACTTTAATGCACTTAAAAGGAACACACTCAACTCCTCAACATACAGACCTGATATCCAGGACCCGGACAATCTACGCTGTTATTTCTCCCATATAAAGCGTTATGAATCGTGATGTTTCCTTCCCCACATGTTATCACCAACGTTTTATGTTCGCAAACCTGACGTCTAGTTTCAACAGCTGCAGGAAAAGAATCAATTATACATGGCACTTAGTTTATTTGAAAGTTTGGTGTTTTTCTTATTAAGATATAAGTCTATAAAGAGACTGAAAGGCCTAATCCTCTCACTCCAAACAATTTCATGTCTGCTAAACTACTAACTTAAGCCCATCCCACAACTGTCTAAGACTCATCCTCATCCGGATGCAATCTCAGTTTCTTGCTTCCAGGTTAGTGTAAGAGACCCTCATATGTACCCTTAAACTCTCAGTGCAACGCATTCTGTGTAATATAGGCTACCATTTTCTGATTTTTTTAGGCCTAGTCTCAATCATAGAGCTATTCCAACTGAGAATGTCTGTGGATAGCCCGCGTGGAGGACGTATTTTTTTGTCCAGCCCATCGCTACGAAAAAACCTAAAAAAAGCCGAAAGGAGGCTGCAGCCACAGAAGCGCTAGCCTGTGGACTACAACAAAAATTCTAGTTTGTGGTAAGAGTTGACTGTACCTTTAATTACTCCTGTTTCTGTATGACAACTGCATGGCAGCTCCCTGCTCAGAGTATTTCCTAGTCTGCCTATGTTTCCAGAATAAGTTTCGTGAATTCAATCAAATATGATCCCATTTACCCAGCAAAATCATATAAATGTCTGCAGAGCTTAAATTCCATGAATGAGATCGATCTATATTACAGATATTATGCCGACATTTTTCACTTTAATATAAGTATTGGATATTGAATTAATAATTGGTGTTACATATCATAGTCCAACTAACATTGTGGAGTTGTTTCCCTTTGTCTATATGGTCTTGGATATATCACTGCTTTTTTAGTATACATCTCAATGTTGTTAGGGACAGTTTGCGTAAACGAATCTATAAACAACTGGCTAGTGTTCATATTTACTTACCGGTATAAGGCTAAGGTTGTTTTTGTAAAATAAAGGAAAAAACAGACTGTAATTCATTTAACAGTTTTTAATGAGTCCTGCACATTGAATAAAATTATAACTCAACACACGTTTATCTTGAACTTAGGAATATGAAGTTTGGGATAAAATTGTCAGTACCTTTCCCTCTTGTTTGTAAAGAGATACGGTAGTCTTTTAAGGTAATCGGCACAAATTTCTTCGGAAATCACGAAACTCTTGAGAACTCTTTCTTATTTTTAGAAATATATTCTAGAGCCAAATTCATTTTTTTGTATTGTAAAGAAGAGCATATTCTAAGCCTTCTGGTTGAACTTTTATACATTTCTCATGTTCGGTTCTAGAGATATTTTACCTGAATGCTTTGAATATGTTCCTATTTAACATATCAAACATCAGTTTGGTTCTGGACAATTCTAAGTACCTTTAAAAACTAAATATCATGTTAACATAACTATGATATATAGAAAAGGAACAAGTCTTCCTGAATTTTACAAATATGTAAAAAAAATGTCATTGCCACATGATTGAATAAATCCATTATTGAATAAGTAGATAAGTACGAGGGTATATGTTAATTCGTACTGTTTGGAAAGGATACTGCAATTCCCTTATGATATTGGCCCGAAACCCACGACCGATTCGAAAAGCATGTTTCAAACCGCGGAGTTGTTTTAGACTATTAATAAAACAACTCCTTGTTTAAGCAAAACGGCTGGCTCATTCTCCGAGTATTTAGAAACAACCCCCTGCTTAAAACACCAGTTTATGATATAAGGCTCAGGAAATACATTCCATATTTATGTCTCCAGTTCAGTGTCAAAGTTAGCAAGCAAAATCTATTCGCTTTGTCATGGGAGGAATAGCGGCCGTTAAGCCCAAGTCACACCGACCTGGCGATACAAATACCTTCAACTCTCGGTCATAGACAATTTTTATAAATCTTGAGGTGCCCCAACTGCTCCCAAATAAAACCGAACATATCCAATGGGGGCAACGGCTTACGACACTATTCTTGGTCCTGTGGTATTTATAATCTACCGGTAGGCCTATATGAATGATATCGGTCTTACTTCCAAATAATATAATCTCATGCTATCCGCCGATGATTCAAATACTTTTCCTCAAATAACGACTTAGTAACAGAATTTGTATCTGGCTTGAACAAAAATTGGGCACATATAACTTGATATAACATACAGGAATATATGGCCCATATAAAATTTGATATGACTCAAATTTTATATGGAACAGGTATGATGCATACATGTCCCATACAGGGATTTATATCCAGGCCTGCATATTTGGGACCATAAATGTCTGCACCAAAATTTATTAGTGCACTACCTTTGTGTAAAGCGTATCAGAAGCTAGCCTGCGTAGCGCCTCTGTGGCTGCAGCCCCCTTAGGCTGCCGTAGGTTTTTCGTAGCTATGACCCCCCGCGGGCTAATCAGATGCCTTCTGAGCCAGCTAATTTTAAACTGCTACGTCAACTTTATGAACAGCTGACTCATTTTCCGATCGATCACAGACAGTATAATACTTTTTCTAAAGTCTTCCCGACCCTCTGGCAAAGGGCCGTTCGGCGAAACCAAAACTTTCACTGCTTCCCGAAGAGGCCATTAGGTACACTAAAGGACAATACGTGACCAACCTCACGGCCTTCAGACCATTTACATTTCTTTAAAACGTACACCGAAACAGGCACGTTGCAACAAATAGACAACTCAACGGGTCGGACAAAACACAAAAGCTAACCATGAACCATCCGCACACAAGACACGGAACGAAAACGTCTGCCACAAACGGAAACGACACACCAGCCCCACTCCAACATCCAAACAACCCGCCAACTCACCAACCACCGCAATACATCAACCCCACACCAGTCCTGCAAACAAAATCAAGAACATCCCACCACACGCTCGAAGGCCTCAACCACGAGGCACCACTTTTCTATGTATCTACATGGGACTCGGAAACACTTTACTCCACTTTAGACCATTTACATTATAATTAGTTTTATAATAATAGGTTTAGTGTTATAATTAGGTGTGCTGATACTCATTCAGCTTCTAGAGAAGCCTTTTAATGTAGGAAAGGTACAAAAATTAAACCAAAAAGTATTATTATGGCCATATAAAATTTTATATGGAATTCTGACATGGTATTTTAATCAGTTGTATCTGGCTTGTTATGGCCATAAAAAACTTTATCTACATATATGGGCAAACATTTCATCAAATTATCTTAGCTTGATATGGCCATCTAAAACTTGATTTATATATCTGAACTGGCATTTCATCAAGTTATATCTGGCTTGATATGGCCATATAAAACTTGATATAATGCATCCAGTCAAGATGCCTATATAGGGTTTTGTATATAGCTTCATATTATAAAACTTTATAACAGCCAGATGTTTCAAAATGTAAGCCATATACAAATTTTGAGTAAGGATGTAAGCCACTGTCTCACGGTAACGAGTTATCTGAAGTCTTGAAGTGGTTTTCTGCAAACAAGTTATCCCTGAACGTATCTAAAACTAACTAGTTTTCAACTCCTGTAGTTAGTTGGATGGAGTTTTAAGGCCCAATTTCCAACCTATTGGTTCAATGAGCCAGTGATGTTAAATTTCTTGGGGCTTACATCGACTCAAAACCTTTTGGGAAAATCACCTTTCACACGTTTGTAATCAGGTCTCTAAAGCCTGGTATTCTTTGTTTAGGTTTGAAGCATATTTTGCCTCTTATCCGAGACATTGTTACCTTACTTTTAGCTTACCACATTTGTCTTATTGCTGCATTGTCTGGTCTGGTACGTACTGGTACCACTATTCGTCAGTTATGTAAATACTTCAAAAACTAGCCCTTCGATATATATATGTTCTGCTCGCCCTCGTAACCAAACAAAGGACTTTTTTAAACCGTCCATTGAACCTAATAAAACGAAGCGACATTATTAGGCTAAGTATTAAAACATTAAATTATCGTTTTACTTTTGTTACACACTACCGTCAGCTTTCTGCCACTTTTTGAGAAAAACTTCATTTCACCAGTACAGCACTAGGAATGCATCCTTCGACCTGGGTACGGGAGAAACCTCACAAGATATAGTCACAGATACCACGCTGTGCAGTGGAACAGCCTATCAATTCAAATTAATCTTTCCTGTAGACCTTCAGTAATATCGATGAGAAGAGTCTTACGGGGTTACATGATAAAGCTGTACTCAGCATCCTCTAGTAACTTCCTAAGAAAAGGTGGGCGTAGGTAACTGGGGACGAAAGACGAAGGGGTTGGACTGTTACTGAGATGTTGACATTTTTGAGCTATTGTGCTGGAAGGGGTACCATTTCACCTGAGCATTTCTCTTTCGTGGGACGGATTTTTTTTTTTTGAAATAAATACTATATTTGTTCAAAGTATTACCCCAAATGATTGTCATGAAGTCACTTAGGGCTCTATAGCATACTTTCCTTAGTTCACGAAATGTTGGCATGTATGATGAAATGAATGATCTTTTTCACATGTTCGACATACCGTTGTGCAAAGAAACAATAAATGAAATGATATGCTCGACGGAACTCAGGTCAGAGAACCCATCATACTGACAGGGCTCGACTAGACAGTTTACACGAAGTTTCGCTCGGTGTCGTCGGTAGTCATGGTAATGGTGTGATCAGGGTTTTAATTACAATTCTTTTTTATCAACTTTTGCCTTCGGAATCCCCTCTACCTCCGAAAAAAATTGTCGCCCACTCTCCAGAACATTGTCTGAATACGGGCTTGGTGCAATATTGGACAATCTACCGTAAAAACAAAGTAAACACCTGATCATTCAGGAAATGAGAAACAGTACATTTGGACAAAATAGCTTAGCCCACTCTCAAAAATTAAATATAAACCATAATAAAAGACAGGAACGTGAAAGCATTAGCTACCTGGCAACAGAACAATCTTCCACAAAACTCAAAATAATCATATAACCCCCTTTGTAGTGAAACATTGGTGGTTTCAATTTGAACAATGTCCTTCTGGTTTCTACGTATTTCAGGAAAATGAGTTGAACCTTCTATTCATAGGTAAGCAAGCATTAGGCCTATGTATTGTGGACTAAACATCTTTAGGCAGATCAGATGCAAGAAATTCTTTGTTTGGTCTTCCCAGGGAGCCATGAGAACCCGTAAAACCCCCCTTTTCAGTGATAGCAGCACCATGCATGGCTATTCCGTGGTCAGACAAAAGGAATGAAGCAGTACAAGTTAGCAACAAAGGTGCATTGAACAATCAGTATACGGTACGTTTTGAGGATATTGTTCGCGGTGGGTCCGTAGACTTTATCCTGTTGTGTCTGTGGCCAGACCGCCAGTGGATTAGCTACCGTCGGCTACTATGCAATGCACCTTAGAGCTTGTACCATAGGTCTACCACAGACTTCGCCCGAGTATAGTCTTCTGTTCGAGATAGCTTACAATGAAAGGTCGAGAACAAATTGGATAAAAGGGGCTACGGTCCCCATCGATGCTCTTCTGACACCAAGAAATTTTAAGGCATAGGCCTATGTCAGAGGACGCCATCAACATTTCATTATAGAATATATAATTAGTTTCATGATGTTTTACGGCCCGGTTTCTAATGAATTGATGCTGACTAAGCATCAATTGATTAGAATCAAGATTGATAAGGGCAAAGACAAACTTAGATGTCAGTTACACCCCACACCGCTTTTGATCTACTGTGGTGTCTAAGTTGTATATCAACGCCACGACGTGTGCGAAATGGCTCCACCCTAGCATGATTACCCTATTCCTTCCTAACAAAAGAAATAAAAAGAGCAAGGAAAACAGTGGCTAAAGTGTCTGCACACAAAATGCAGCTTTCCTGTTGTCGTGATGATACGGTATATAGCCTAAACGATTTCCGAAGTCTAAGCACATATGACGCCCAAAGGATTCCGCCTTCAATTATTCATTAAGAGTTCGATGTCCTTTTACTCTAGCGATACCTATATTAATCCCATCAGTATATGACTATATTTCTGAATACGTGCCTCTAGCTGCAGCCTTTGTGCATTTAATTTGGGATCATTAGCCTATAGCTTTCATTTAACTCCGTTGTTCTGTTTCTTAGGACTTTTTCAGTTCCTGTTGTATATCGTTTTTGGCATTAGGCTTGTCGTGATCCGACCGGGTGCAAGTTGTTTGGTTTTGCTTCCGTCCTACCGTGTACATTTTTACGCAATCAATGACACCCGCGCCTTTCAACACAGGTGTAAACTGCAGTAGACTTTCCTCGCTTTTGAAGATGACTTATTGGTCATACTCATACTCACCACCAGAAAATTTGAGAGTTGCCAATACGAGAAGTCCTAGAACAATCTTTAGGATCGCCATCATCCCTGTCAGTATAAGTTGAAAATAAGCACAAATAGACTATATACGATACACTATATCGAGCATATCCACGGAATTAACACCGTCACAAGACCCCGAGCAAACGCTTATAACAATTCTTTGTTAAGCATCGTTTTTGTTCCAAGTTCAAATTGCAGCATCCTTCTGTACAGTTCCATTTCCTGTTGTGCATACGTTGCCGTGGTTTTCAAACATGGGGTATAGGATAGGTGGAAATAGCATAAAGTACTGCCAGAAGACTGCTATCATAAAATCATTCATCTGTCAACCACTGGTTCAACACTGACAAAGAAAATGGGTTATTTGCAACATTGTATTGAGCGTGAGTATACAGACCAAAAATCACAACTGCTGAAGCTGTATCTCTCGTTTGTTATGGGTACGTGTATGCACTTTCATACATGATCAGTCTTGTCTTCGTCAGGTTTTTCTAAAGCATGTAAATACCAGTTAATAATCCCTCGCGGCGTTTTCTCTTTCTGTAAATCGCCCAACAATGCAGTGGTAGCTACAGCCTACGTCAAAGACTATTCGGTTGTTTCTATTGTTGCTCGTTCAACAAGAGTGCATGCTACGGAAAATAACAAGGTCAAACTTTTACACTTCGACTGATTACATTGAAACAAGTAATTGTTTTATTTTATGTGTGGACAAGTCATAATTAACCATATTTCCATTGATACCGTATTTCCTATACATGGCCTTGCGAGTCTCGACCTCCCGGGAGGGGGATGACTTTTTCAGGACTCCTGATCCCGTCCCAGGGCATAATTTCTGCCCACCTGACTCCTGAGGCACCGAAGTCAAGTTTGCCGATTGAGCAAAGTTTTGGCCAATGGGACGGGCGGGGGGTTGTACACCTCGGGACACCAGGCGTCGTTCGATAGGGCAATCTTCCTATGCACATTTTCCTCTGAGAGAGGTGAAACTTGGAAGTTGTCAGGCAGTCGAAGAATAATGCATGTTGAAACATGGATCTGTCTGTGACTTGGTTGAGCCAGGGAGATAGTTGAGCAAACTCAGACTATACCTGTTGCTGCAAGGAGTGAATACGGAACAAGATGACAATCATATTTGCAAGTGGTACGCACGAATCGCATGAGTTTCCGCAGTAGCCAAATCCAAAGAAATATACGGTATGGTTCTGTGCACCACCAACTGGTAACAGCCGGTGTTGCTCCCTCAACTGAAACAAAAAGAAAAAAGGGAAGAGAAAGAAAGAAAAAAGAAAGAAAAAAGGGAAGAGAAAGAAAGAAAGAGAGAAATAAAGAAAGAAAAAAAAAAAGAAAAGCGACAACCGAACTATAATTAATCAAGGATGGAGCCAGAAAGTCTTAAAACTCATCAGTTTATCTGTTCATGTAGTCCCCTCTCAGCTGATGCACTGCGGCGCTGGTTGACAACGAATTTTCTGATGCATTTTTGGAATTATATAGCGTCTTGTTCTAAGCTAGGGTAAGGGATATACGGTGCGAATTAGCGTCATCGATAGCCAGTTTGAGGAATGTCTTGATAAGTAGTGCACTTCAGCCCCCCCCTTTTTTAGCTGTCGTTATTATACTTATCCGCCCTATCTTCGTTTATTAATGTATGGTATTTTATCTAATCATTATCTTTATTGGCTTCAAAATATTCAAACTAATTTATTTTAAAGGCGCTGGTTCGTCATCCTCACTTTGCTTACTTTTAAATAGTGACAATGGTTGTCCGTAGAAAAAACTGACTTACTTTAAAGGAGTTATTCGAAACCCTACATTACATTGTTAAGAGTAGTCTTTAAGAAATGCTCAATTAATTGGCACATTTCCTTGATTTTCATGAAATTATCTCATAAACCTGTACACAAAAAGTGTTCAGATGACTTTAAAGGGCAGCGTATATTCACCAGGGTATTCCCTGAAACAATAAACTTGTACTGTATCTGGATGAGCTGGATGAGGAGTGTTAGACAGTTGCTAGAATTGAGAAGCATAGAGAATTGAAGCTGTCTGGAGCGATAAATAACTGCAGACGCGTAGCCAGGATTGTGTCAAGGGAAGGGGGGGGGGGGGGGTTGGGGCCAGACATGAGGGAAAAGTCCAAGGATGGAGAGAAACAACCGCTATTTTAGGTGTTTTTTGCATTGCAAGGTTGGGACATGGGGGAGGGGGGGTCGTGACCCCCCCCGGCTACGCCACTGAATAACTGCCTTTAATTAAACGGTTTTGGTGGATTTTTAAGGTTCGAGATTTTTTTCCAATGTTGGCAGCCATGCCGGTAATGATTTTAAAGAACAAATGATTCATACACTGTTAAAAATCGATGCAGACTTACAAACTTTAACCTAAGCTACGCTACCTGATTACCATATGTACGTCACTTCTTGTATACGAACTCTTCCAGTGGGGATGACACTTTTCTCACATTTAGCCCTACACCGTACACTCAAACTTGCATAGTTTCGAATGTGAAAATGTATAGACAAAATCCGCTTGTGCGAAGTAGACCTATTCTCTTAGCTTTTATAAAGTGAAATGACTGTGATGTACTTTCTTTTCTCAGCATAAAAACGATTAGGTAAGCAAAAATACTCCAACTGAGGTAATATTCGTCACCGTATGAAGAGAGGGATGCATGAAATTTGGGTCATAGTTTTTCGTCAGAAGTCCGAAAGGGGACGACTTCACCCGTAACGACATTCCCTAGACATTCGGGACCATTTCTCGTAACTTTTGAAATTTTCCCACAACGTTTCTATCGACATAGTTGCACTTTCATAAAAGGTATTGGATATTATTTTCGTTTTGATTTACCTATAACTTTGCTATAGAACTTGATGGTTAAATAAACTTTGTGGTTTACCGTGGCAATCGCAACCAGGTTGTAGGCCTACGTCTTTTCTAATTCCTGCGTTGATGGTGCATAAAATAAGGAAGTAACATCAACTAACTCTAATACGACGTCTCATGCGGTCCGAAAAAACAATAACAAGTTTGCTTTGTCTTCGGCCATTGAATTGTTATTTTACTAAAATTTGTATTCAAAACCATGGACAACAGGATCTGGTGTGTGCAGTCTAATGCATATGACTTCACAGAACAGAAAGTGCGCCCTGTAATTTAGCTCCATAGAGGTTTAAAGAACATTTTTCTTCAACCTTTTCACGGGGAAGTCCCGACTATATCTTATCTCACGACTGAAATTTCCTCTTTTCCGAACCCTAGATCGCTCCTTGCTGGTTATGACGTATTACTGGCTCGTAAAACGTTCATGTCACATCGAGTATACGTAGGCTTATTGTCAAGGCTCCCAGTAAGGAATACAAGGTAGGGACCGTGACTGCTGGGACAAATCTAGTTTGCTTGAAGTGATGCATTGAAATAAAGGTGAACGAGGATACCTTTTCAGCCAAGAAGGAGGGTGAGATATTGAAAAATGAGGCCGGGGCATGACCCCGACCACCCCACAATGATGGCCCCCCAATAACTGAATATCGCAAAATAAATTTTAAGTTGCTTTTATTACATTTCGGATATTCTTTGTGCCAATTTTTACTTTACAGAGTGCAAAAGTTGCAAAGCTGGACCCCTCCTGGGGACATTAACGATAAACTGTAGGAGAATTTACTTTCACCCTTCAAACAGTTCAAACATAAATTTTTGCAGGCTATCTGTCTTTTTCAAGTTATCTGTCTTCTTCTCAAATCAGGGTCTTTTAAACATACTTAGCGAGGGATACCCCCAGTCCCCTTATTGGCCTAAATAACACACATTTGCCCCAGTAATAATTTCCCTTTTAGGATTATTGATAATAACTGTACAAAGGTACTTTTTTGCTTCCATTAAGTCCACAAAAAACCTAGACTGTCAAAGCTTCCAGAGGCCCTGTTGCCTGTCCGTGCACCCCACGCATATTGCCTCGGGATTGAAAATAGGACCCACTGTTGATAAAATGCCTCCAAACACTTTGGATCTCTTAAAAATGCCCTGTCTCAAGTTATCAATCACGTTTTCAATTGTGAGTAGCTTCAACATTTCCCCCCCCCCCCCAAAAAAAAAAAAATTATTGTTTAGTATGTTTCTTTTTAATCAAATGCCATAGTACTTCACGATTCCATTCTCATCCCTTATCTCACCCCACCCCTGAATTAAATTCATAGTTTAGAATCCTTAATTTGAATATGATTTTCGGCCATTTTGCAGCCTCTTAAATCACTAAAATCGTTGAGCTTTCGAGGGCTTCGCCCGCTGTACCCCACGCCGGTGGGGTTTTGGGCTTCGCGCAAAACTGGGCGCCTTACGGCGTCACCATTATGCCGGGTGCGGAAAATTGTGCCCTCAATAAGATTGAAATTAGGAATTGAAAATTTGTATGCTTCCACTTCGTGTACCCGTTTTAATTCTTCACTTGTTTCGCTGTTTGATGGGCTTCTAAATTTACAACAAACTGGTGTCAAGTAGAAACGTCAAAAATTATGCAGGTGTGTTGATCTTCTAAACTTGTACATAAAATGTGGGAAAACAGTGTTTGGAAAAGTGTTTAATTCCTAAACAACGCTTTTGAGTGTTTCTGTTCGACATGTTTAACCGTCTACAGATCAAATGGTTAGAGCATCCGACTTGCAGTTCGAAGGTTGGAATTCGAAGTTCGAGTCCCCGCCGTGTCATACCATGGAGCTACTAACACGTAGCTCCATGGTCATACCGAAGACTTTAAAAACGGAGCCTACTTCCATTGTGCTTGGCGCTCAGCGTAACTAATGGAGTGAAGCAACAAGCCAATGGGCTACAACTGGAAAAAACGCCGTGGCCGGCTCAACTTGAACCAATTGGATGGAATTATAGACCGTAAAAATCTATCTAGCTAACTTACCTAATGTATTGAAAAGGAACATCTTCTAAGCTAGGAAGCAGGGTGTTACTTCCATGTACTAATCATTACAGAAAATTATCATTCATTTTCCATGTTCGGCTCTGAAGGTAGCCTGCCATATTTGTAAACGAATGAATTAAACACATTTTCTACAATGAAGGGATCTTGATGTAAGCAGGTATAATAAGGCAGACATTCTGAAAAAGGGAGGGGAGCTGAAATAAAGAGGAAACAGTTGATGGGCAGTTAAATGTGATTCTCTGGAAAACATGTTTTACGTACCTGGAAGACTACTTTGAGTTGAGCGCCACCTCCATTTGGCGCAGAGCGAACTGAAAGTTTTGAAAAAAAGAAAAAACACAATCCTTCTCAAACAACCGAATATGACAGAAACACTCGCGCTCGCACACGCAAAAGTCACTCGCATTCGCACGTGTAAGTTCCTCTTTAATCTTTTAATCTGTTTATCTGTTCATCGGTTCCAATACACAAAATGTCGGTCGGAGAGTTCACGCATGTACGTGTTACAGAGGGCCAAGGCCCCTCATCGCAGTATTCGAAAAAATCCAATACGAACGGTACTGTAAAAGCCTTAGGGACACAAGTACTGTATTCGAAACTGGAGAGTCCGAGTAACTAGCCCTGCAATTCTTAACTTTCAAGGACTCGAGTCCGGACACGGACTAGAGTACAGGCCTCAATGGGGAAAAATCAACCTCTCTGGACGAGTCCTTTAAATTCTGCCACAATCACGAGTCAGCGTCTCGACTACAGCAGTGACTGGAACACTTGTATCAATCGAAGAGACGACATAAGTCTCATTTTGGACCGAATAACAGTTGGGGCATAAGTGGGTGGGATAATGATTGGGGACTGTTGATGTATTCGAAGTCCGGTAATTCATTCAACAGAGGAGCATGAGTGAGGGATGTGTGAAAAGGGAAATGTCTTATCGCAGGCATGACGAGGGTGGTGGCGCTCTCCTGAATCAATTTTGTAGCGTTGTTTAGACTACATAATTCCACAGTTGTTTACCCACTGAAACACCGTTCTTGTACTCTCAATTATTGGCTCCTTGGGTTCAGTGCTCCGGGAGCTATTTTTGGTGAGAGGTCAAAGAGAACGGAGAACACCCCATACCATCTCCACTGAGGAGTTGGAAAACTTTTTAAAATAAAAATATTTTTCATCATGAAAAATTCTAGAACAAAAATGTCAGTTTAGGGATGGTTTTAATGCAGATATCATACGGCCTGGAGATGCTATCTCCTGTAATCTGGCAGCCTTTTGGGGCCAAGGGGTACTTTTTATGCGTGTCAACCTATGGACGCGTTTCGCTTATGTAGAAAATTACCAGACCCCCGCCCCCTGCCAGAAATCATGGCTATTCGTCACTAACGTGTTGTAACCAGGTGCGTAGTTAGTAAAAGTGGGTTAGTTTCCAGAGGGTAAAGTATATAAGAGTGAGTAAGACGCACTGGAGTTTATTGAAGAAAAGGGTAGTTGACAGGTACTTTTCTCTGGGCACCTCCCTGCATGGCGCCCTCTTCAGCTACAGTTTTACCTATAACATGGTTTGCGAGTGGGTGAATTACTTAATATTTCCCTTCATAAAACACACAAACACATAGACAGAGATAGGATTTAAAAAAATGTTGTGAATGTTTCGAAATAATTTAAATAATTTATTGAAATATACAAAGAATGCATTGTTGATTTCTCTTGAACACAGAATTCAAACCTTTGGCATTTACCTAAATCGCAATTTATTAGGATAATTAGCAAAATAATAGTCAGTACATACAATCACAATTATTTATACCTAAAGATGAAACGATTCTCAGATCTGAAAAGACCGTAACCATGACCCTTCAAGTGACCAGCTAAAGGAAATTCTAACACGGTACCAATAAGTTAGACTTGGTGGTTGTGGGGAAACCATTGATAATTTTCTTTGTGTGCAATTGTCTACATAATTTGCGGTTAACCATGGACCTGTCAGTATTTACCATGTATGACACCAATCACACCACTGATTATGCATTCGGAATAGAAAAAACATTTGAAGACAATGTTATAACCGACAAAGTTAACCTTTCGCAGATTAATTAAACAAACGTATGGACGAATCCGAGGAGCTGATGAAGTCGGCCATTGCTGGGGTCCTTCAGTCTATGGTTGTCTTAATTTTATTGCCTACATGCGAGTTTAAGCCCTCGGATTCAGTGAAATTGAGGAAATGTAATCTCGGCGTTTTGGCTAAGATCATGTGTAGTGTCTGTTCTTTTTATCCAGTCTAGAATGGAGCCATGCATGACAGACCAATAAATTAATGTAAATGGTCTGAGGGCCTTGAAGTCGGTAACGTATTTTCCTTGGACGTAATAGCTTCTTCGGTAAGCAGTGGAAGTTTCGTTTTCTCCGAACGGCCCTTTGCCAGAGGGTCGGGAAGACTTTGGAAAATGTAATCAAGAGGTATTTTAGTGTGCAACCATCCATGATATATGTAAGCAAAGAATTTGAGAGATTGAAGCTGATGAACCTCATTTATGGACAATTAAATCGGACCATCACTGGAATACTCAGGTTTTTCTGTACAGAAACGGGTACGACAATAGTAACTGCGGCATCTAACTGACAATCATCCATTAAAAAACAAAATACATGACACAAATCTCTGCTCAGCAGCGTTTGTTGAAAAAAAATCAAGGTAATGTAGTTTTGCCATAAAATTATGAATTTTCTGCTCCAGATACACAAATAAATAAAATGGTTTTTACCGATTTAATACACGACTTTCACATATGTTGCAAAGGTTGCATATTGCTTTCATTCAATCAAGCTTTTTTAAAAGGCTCCACCAATATTGTCACACAATGTGACATGTATATAAATAATAAGGCCATTTGTTTCTTAATTCCATCCATGTCATGTACGGAGAGGGTAATTCATACGTAAGATTCGCAGTACTTCATTTTACAATATCCAAGTTCTTCATCTCGATCCCTCCATGGAATGTCGGCGAACTCGACATGGAGTTGCATTTTAAAACCGTATAAATCTTAAATACAGTCAGTCGGGTGGGCCCTTCTTGATCATATGTCTAATATATTTTAATGCGTTTTATGAAATTGCTAGTTTTTCCCTAGTTGTAAGCTAAATGCATTTTACCAGGACTGGGATGTGCCAGTTCAAGCGATCTGGGAGGCATTTTTTCGTTCCAAAATGTTATCCCCAACTTATCGCGGTACTACGCCTAATTATAAAAGTACAAAAAAGAATCGTTTTTTAAACTGCGTGTAATTTGACGCCATTGGTACACTCTGAATGAACGGCACATGCGATCATCGAACCTCATCGTACAAGTTACTGAAAGAGCTCACTGGATTCGTCTGCATGTCAACAGACTGTTTTTCGAAATAGTCATTCTTTTTGAAAGTAGCAGATTTGTTTCCGTTTGATGACGTCGTTGTCTGACTGCTTCTCCCGGTCAAACTTTTCTTCATCTCGGGATTTTGGACGAAAAGCATATAAAACATGAAAAATCCTTGTAAAGAGAGACAAATACAAAACAACACCTGGAAAGCTAGGCTGGCCGGACTCTGAAATGTTGCTAGGAAACCGAAAATCCAACACATTCCCAACAGAATCCAGAAGAGAAACGTGCTCTTTAAACGAGTTATTAATTCTTCTCTTTTGTCAGTTTTGTTGGCAAACTTAATTTTCCGACAACTGATTCGATATGTGGCTAGGACGAATACAGCAAGGTTATACAGGAACAGGAGAAAAATCTCCAAGAGGAATCCATAGTACATTGTTGGACCGGGATGCAGGAAACAGCTAAAGTAAAAACAAAAAGATAATGTTACGGTCTAAATGAGCCAGTGTTTTCCATCTCAATAGAGAGTTTATCTTGCTTGGTAGTTATCATCGATATTCATAGCAGGAGAGATATGGGACACTTTTTGGAAGAAGAAAGGGTGGGGTTGGCTTATTTGTATGTAAACATACTTTTCATAGGAGGAGATAATAATGTGTGTAACTAGGGATGACCATCGCATTTTCAGGGAGTGTGTCCAAAGCTATCCAAAATAACTCCATAGTATGTCTTTGCTAGGCCTATACTATATAACCCATGCATATTTTTACGGGTAGGGGGTAACCTCTAAAGCTGTTGGATAGCTCCTGCTTGGTATACAATTGAAATGAAGGATTAAAACACAGTTTCTACTTTCACAAATCACAACCTCAACATAAAATCAAATTCTTTGAGTGAATTTCGAATAGGTTTTATGACCTCAACTTTTGGAGATGAAGAAAACAGTTAAACCGTATTTTATCATTGTAAAACATAAACTCAAAAATAAAAAAAAAGGAAAATTTTATTCGTTCGAAAAGTGGGAGTTGTAAAGATTACCTTATGAAAAAAAAGATTACCCCAAGAGCGGAAATTTACTCCAAGAAGAGTGAAATTCAATCCAAAAGAGAGAAGTTTCCCTCTTGATGAAGTGCATGCTTACAGGCACCAATCTTGAAATCTAAAGGCCCAGTTCACTCACTCCAAACAGTACCAATTCTCCTCACCCTCTTACTTAAGCCCCTCCCACAATTGTCTGAAGTTCATCCTTATCCAGTCACAATCTCAGTTTATTGCTTCAGGGTGAGTATAGAAAAGCTCTATGTCACAATCAGAACACTCTCAGTACAGTTCATGCTGTGTGGTATAAGCTTTGGTAATCTGCATTGTTTAAATTAACAGTCAATCAAAAAGCTGGGCCAATAGAGAGTTTCTGTATCCCCATACAAGAAGTGTAGTTTGGGGTTAGAGGATTGGCCCTTTAAAAGAGTGTTCCATGCATGCACTCGTTAAATAGTGATTTTTCACTCTTCTTGGAGTGAATTTCATTCTTCTGGGAACTTAATTTCACTATTCGTGGAGTGAATTGCCACTCTAATGGAGTGAATTCACTCTCTTCACTCTATTGGGAAGTGATTAAGTTCACGCTTTTGTTTTTAAAGAGTAGTCAATCATGGCCTGACAGTAAATTGTCAGTTCTTAGAACGGAGGTGTCTAGGTATTCTGCTCTATATTTGATGATTTGTGGAAGCGTCAGTTTAATTCGCTTCGTCTTTTATTAAAAGTTGATGTTTCCACAAACTTATGATGCAACAAATTAGTGAATAATCGGTGTATTATTAAACAGATATACGCCTGTTTGTTAACTTCATTCAAGATAAAGTTGTAAGTATAACAATCAATACCAATTGCGATGATCGCAATTGTTGATAGATATGTGTCAATTTAAAAGCACACGTTTGAACTACTTATACGAAATAATCCGCTTGACGGACGCGTGTTATTTCTGAAACCATATTGGCTTCACTCATGGGCGTCCGGAAGGGGGGAGGGGGACAAAGGGGGGGGCACTTGCCCCCCCCTGGAAAATCAAACTTGTGAAAAAATTAATTAAAAATTGAAATAAAAAGAAATAAAAACAATTAAAAATAAATCATCAAAATATCTTCACTCACAGAGTCATTTTCTACTCGTGAGATATGCGGACATTTGACCAGGAATAGCAAAAGAGAAGATGGAATGCTGAATAGTGAAATCGTAATTTGGGGACCATCATTCGTGACATCTATTGGAAATTTGTAATTGTAAACACTATGCCAAAATTGTACTGGTTTTCAGGTATGTAGTGTGCATATGGCATCCGACTATTGATGAATGCGTTGGTATATTGGTTTGGTTCCATGCTGATCTCAAGTGGCGATGCGCGGATGTAATGGGATAAACAAGGTGAATATGGGGGGGTGTGTGATACATAATTGGGTAACGGATGTAGGCCTATATAGGCTGTTTGACAGTTGTAAGTTTTATCGTGCATAGGCGTGCGAGGACATGACCGAGAGGCAGATTTCCATTCAACAGTATTTTACATTGAAAATTCTAAAAATCTAAAAATTAGAGACATGAAATTCCTGATTCAGGGCTGGGTACATGCAGCTTATAACACTCGCCAAGTGTCGTTTCCGGCCATCTGGAGGGTTTGTAAGGCCCAAAATTTTCTTGTACGCTCCGCGCCAACTGATGGTGGCGCTCCGCTTAGATAGTGTACACAATTGAATCACCCATGAATGACCTTGCCCTTCCCTGTAAAAATTTCTGCGGACGCCCATGGTTTCACTTGAGTATGTGTGCCGAGTTTATACTTGACACTTGGTATAAAGGGCATGTGTAGTAGTTGGGGCATAATTTAAACTAGTTGACATTGCTCAGCTTGAGGATTGATATCGAACGTAGGGGTGAATGCTTTATTGATGCTGTATGAATGTGACACTGTGATAAATGATGACGAGCTGACCATCAACTTTCACTTTAGGGAGGAGATGTGTAGGGTTGCCGTAAATACTCACTCGAGACCCTAGTTTGAAACCGGTACTCATATTTTGGAAACAACACGACCTCCGAGAGGGGAGGACGGATAGTTTGCAAAAATGTGGTCTCTCATTATTTGGGGCCCTAAAAATAATTCATGGAATGTCATACACGAAAAAAATCCCCACCCCCCTCCAAAAAAAAAAAAAGAAAAAAGAAAGAAAAAAAGCCAGAAGAATTAGAAATTTCGTGACAGCAGTTTTTTAATTCTATTTAATACATAGCATCATTGTTCACACATTCAAAAACTCTTTGCGAACGACGACAGAATATAAAGTCAAAAGTCGGTTAGTTCTATGAACTTTGTTACAGAGCCCGGATCGACTGGACCGTCCTGGTGTCAGGCCTACATGAAGCCGTTCGCATACTAACAATTTTAAATGTTGAGGCAGTCGTTACACGCAATCACTAAAATCACGGCTGTGCTAACGATGATATGAGGGCTGTTATTTGAATAACAGCACCATGAGTTTATTGCAAAATAACGGCACATGCGTACCGTATCACTTCTTTAACTTGTGGACGTTTTCAGATCTCTACCGGATGTAATCTTCGTCGGTTAATCATTTACCCAATATACAAACAAGGAGAAGATTAATGTGGTGATAAAGCTTTGAACGTCATTCTGAATATCTTATTTCAGTTTGTAATCAGAATGATATGCAATTATGGGTCTTTTTTTTTAGAATTAATCACCTTTCTGGAAACTCAAGTCATCAGGATGCACGCTTCCAATCCGCTTGGATGCTCTATCAACCAGACCACGTACGCGGTCCATGACTGTTTCAAGTAAATTAGCACTTCTTGGTCTCCACGACAGGACACCCCGCCTGCAGCTTGTCTCGTTGCATAGTGTGGACGGGGCATAAAATAATTTGATAAGAATGAGACAAAGAGGGGGTCAACTTAAGCAACTAAAACAGTATTCAAAAGAGGTGATATTCTATACTTACTAATCCGGGTCTTCTGTGTAATTGTGAGAGTTGTCCAGAAAAGTGACCAATATTGTAGCAATAGCTGGTAGCCCTGAAAGGTAGAAGGTGAACAATTGATTCCTTAGTCAAATTTGATACGAACAAGAAAACTTATACGAACAAGGACACTTTTCACCCCAAAAACTTTACACATGTTCTTTAGGAACCCCAATAGAGATACACATTTTCTTTTCAAATTCAAAAGTTTTTTTTTTTGTTTATTTGGGAGGGGTTTCCTGCCAGTGGTTGTTTCGTTTTGTATCTCATTGCTCTCACCTTAGTCTTACTTTTTGTTTTTTTCTTGCTACACTCTAAAAACAAAAATAACGAAATTTCGCTTCGTAGAAGAGTGAAAACAATGAAGGTCACTCCAAAAGAGCAGAAATTCATACGAAGAGGTGTGATATTCACTCTAAAAGGGCGAAGTCTCACTCTTGATAAAGTACCGTCAAGGCACTCGTTAAAGAGTGAATTTTCGCCCTTCTTAGAGTTTCACTCTTCTTGGAACGAATTTCACTATTCTTTGAGTAAATTAAAACTCTAATGGAGTGAATTTGCACTCTATTAGAGAGTGACTCAATTCACTCTTTTGTTTTTAGAGTGAACATGTCTTTTGTAAGTATTATATTTATGCTTTGCTTGTGTTTTCTATAGTGCTAATCGATCGACCGACTATCCAACTGACCTATCGATCAATCAATCTATCAATCAAGGCAAGACTTACCCCAAGCCAAAATAATGGCTATAAGAACGAGGTGTCTGATGCTGGACCTTTTATACTTCCATATCAACATATAGATGTAGAAAGCTTCAATAGACATCCAGGCCATAGAGGATAGACAGAAGAAATATATCAGCGACGTCATGGCCTTACAGAGTGTTGGATTTCCAGCTCGATCGACACCCAAGAGGAATGATAAGTACAACCCAAGAAGGGCCATGCACAGGTTGAAATGCACGTGAGTTTGTTGTTTTTGTCGAACAGGTCTGTGAAAAACAGATTCAGAAAGATGAAATCCGGATCGTCAATAGCGACGAGAAAGGGGAGGAGTTGCATCTGAACGGTCTGAGTGCCAGTGAAATGGGAGCTAAAATAATTAAGTTCTCGGAAGGAAAGCATGACAGGTTAAAAATGATCTTTCTAAATCTCCATGAAAGAAAACAGGAAGTTTAAAAAGAAATTAAACCAATGCAGTGGGCCACTAGCGTAGCCAGCGGGGGGGGGGGGGTGAGGGGGGGCAAGGGGGGCAGAGTGCCCCCACAGAAATTTGGGGGACGCGATGGGCGATGTTGAAAAAATTGAAGGAGAGCCAAAAAAAATAAATAAATAAATAAAAAAAAGATAAACGGCAAGAGGAGGGAGGGAATCGGGGGTATTTTTTTTTACAGTTTTTCGGGGTGGGGTTCTTAGTCGTTACGATTAAGTATGCAGTCCCGACGAAGACTAGTTTCCCCGATGGTTTACCGGTATTTTGCTCTCAAGGGACAATTTCCCTAATAAGAACCACAAATTTTCGGAGCGCTACGCGAGCTGTAAGATTCACTCAAGTTTTTTCAATACTTCCATTCCACATATCTAGGGAGTGTAAGCCCTGTCAACCTTACCAAGTAACGGGAAGGCAGAGTACACAGGTTATGTAGAGGTCGTAAATTTCATCCCATATCACAAAGTCTAGTTGCTGTACTCTTGTGTGTGTGTCATGCGATAGGTCAGTTGGTGAGCGACTCACGGAGCATAGTTTGGCTATTTTATCGGGTATTCCATGTGGTTTCGACACAATGTATGTTATCCCCCGATACGGTCTACAACCCCTATAGTGTTTTTTTTTTGTTCTTAATGATTACATAGGCTACTTTTTTTGTAAGCCTACCAAAAATTTTCGCTCGCTTCGCGCGCTTTGCAAATTCACACAAAGAACACTATCAGTGCGCAACTCGGCTTTCAAAATATTTTGTGATATTGTGCAAAATGTGCTCCAGGCTGCAATAACATGGGATAGTTAGGCTCCTTCATATACCCTTCTCACAACCCCCTCGACATAGGGACTGTCGGAACTTGTGGTCGTTGGCATGGCCCGCCCCCTGTTGGGAATAACCTGTCGCCTTCCCATGGTCGGTTTAGTTATTTTGGCCTTCGAAAGAGTTATTTCTGCGATAAAACCCAAAATGTTCGGTACGCTTTGCACACTCTTCCTCAGTTCTGTTACCTAGAGCTAATAAAGTACAAACCCTTCCCATCTTTTCAAGTAAATTAATAAGTAGAATAAATGGATTAATGTACATGTCGGGAATTTCATCTCATTTCGCTAAACTTAGTTAATAATCTCTTGTGTCAGTCGTGCGGTACGGACTCGAAAAAGGAAGTCGGATAAGTTGTGCCCGATAGGGCTCAAATACCGGGACAATTGACATATATAAGCTTTAAATAAATACAGATTCTCTTTAGTGTAGGCTAACCCAAAACATTTTCGCCCGTTTTTCCACGGTTCAATCAGTGCGTAAATATCTTCCTCCAGCATATACAAATTTTATGTCGTATATGACTCGCAATGGCAGGTATAGTGCGCAGGTTTTCTTCAAACCTCCCTCAGCAACACATTGATGGCATCCTGGCTGTCGGGGCTTAGGGTCGCTACCCACCCTACCCCTCTCCCGTTCGGAGAGTGGTCCTTCGTCGGGCAAATCTTGGCGCCAAGCCAAATGCCTCACACCTGTAGCGGCGATGAAAAATGGAAAAGTGGGGGCTAAAGGTATGTTCAGCCCCTCAATATTTGACCAGTGCTCCAATTAAGAAGCAGAGAAAAATTCGAAGTCGGGCTGAACATATTCTTGCCTAGAACACTAGGGAAGTGCCGTTTCCGGCCCTCTGAGGGGTTTGTAACGCCAAAAATTTCCTGGTACGCTCCGCGCCAGTCGATGGTAGAGCTCCGCTTAGAAACATGTATTAACATTTTTCATGGAAGGGGTTTTTTTTGCATTAACTGAGATATTTCAGAAATGAGATCCATATTTCCAGACTGGGAACATGCAGCATAAAACATTCGGGAAGTGCCGTTTCCTGCCATCTGAGCGGTTTTTAAATCCAAAAATTTCTTGTACGCTCCTGGCCAACTGATGGTGGCGCTCCGCTTAGATAGTTCTGTCGGTCAAGATTAGGGACGATGAGTCGACTTTGCCCCCTCACAAGAAAATCCTGGCTACGCCCCTGCCGTGGGCCCTTTGACCACAAACCACCAAAACATATACTTTAGTTCCACCCGTCGTTTCTTCCTATGATGTTAAATTATACAGGTTCAGCAAACCTTTCCAAAACACCTAGATTGTACGGCATGATATTGTAATCCACAAATATGTCAAATCGATTTCCCCTTGAAGTCTCTACGTAGGAAGCAAAGGTTGCCCGAAAATGCTGGACAATGCAGGAAATGTAAATTACTTGTAACATGTTTATTTTAATGACAATGGAAACAGTTTTAACCCCCAATGAAGACGCCTTTGCCTTCTGCAGAAGTAAAGGCTGTGATCTGTGCCACTTAAACTTCATCTCGGTATAAATACACATGTTAATGTATGGAGTCTGCCACATACAAGATTGTTCCATCTTCTTTATAGGGAAAGGTACTCTATTAACTAACTAGTAACTATTAGCAACAGCGCCCTCTTTCATGTATATGACAAGTAAATGATGTAAGCAAAACTTGCATCTCACCTTATCATTAACATGGCTATCACAGAGAAAGAAAGACCAATGACGGAGATGATGCAACCGATCATAGAAATAAGGTCAAGGGCAAGTAAAAACCTTTCATTGTCTATTGTGGTGTCGTAAACTCTCTGAAACAAAGAAATATTTTTAAATATTAGACTCGCGGCTTTTTTTGTTCTGCAGGAACTATATATAAGCTGCATTAACTATACAAAGAAGTCCTTTCATTTCAGGCTCTGGTATTAAAAACATGTAAATAGTGTGCATATAAATATGAAATCATTTTTTCTAGCGATTGGTACTTAAGATTCTGACAAAGTACAAAATTCATAAAAAAGATTCAACAAAAACAGTCGTTACTCAAAAAAAGGGCTGTCACTTTCAAGTTGGCCTTTGCCAATTTCCCACTTACCCGAATTTTTAGAAATTGTTTCGTCCCACTCTACATCGCCTCCCTTTGGTTTGGAAGTGAAACAAAAGGAAACAGCCAACCAGATTCCGAACTAATTAAGAGAACAGTGTCATTTATTCTGGGCCAATGACTGTTTCCGTTATTTGATAATTTGATTATTTGAATCTACTATTCCATGCAAATGTTTTCTACACCGGTTTCTCGAGTACATTAGAGGGCAAACTGCTCTCTAAATGTGAAAAAGTTAACTTAGTCACTCTCTAATAGAAAAAAAAGCTGTGAAGTAACTCCATTAGAGTGTAAATGCACTACACTAAGAGTGAAGTTCACCTCCAAAAGAGTAAAGTTTCACTCTCCGATCACGGAGTGCCTACAGTGATCACTATTGAAAACCACCATTTCACTTTTCTTGCAGTAAATTTTCACTCTCCTTAATGAATTTCACTCTTCTTGGAATTTCATTCTTCATTGAGTGAAATAACACTGTAATGGAGAGAATTCACAATTTGGGTCTATTAGAGTGACTAACGGTTCACCCTTTTACAGGCTAGAGAGTATATTAGATCTAACCAGGGGCGCAAATCCCGGGTTTGGGGGGGGGGGGGGGGGGCTTCGCTATCTCAAGTGAAACAGTGGGGTCCAAATCGTAATTTGGTCCCTCAAAATTTGAATAGACCTAAAAATACGGTGACCTTTTTCGGTTTTTTCGTTCGAAACAGTTTTTCTGAAGCTTCGGCCATGCTAGAACACAAGAGCTTCTGGGGTTTCGCCCCCTCGACCCCCACAGGGGCTTTGCCCCTGGATCCCACCAGGGGCCCTTTGGGGCTTCGCACTTCGCGGTTTAGCCCGAAAGGGACTCCGATACGGGCTCGGACGATACACCCATGGTTTTACATTTGTCGACGGAACAGATGACAAAGATGGCCATAGAGGAAATTAGACCTGTTTCCACTGAGGTAGTAAAGGTATTCTAAGGTAAGAGCTACATGCTTACGTACAATAGTGCCCACCATGTAACTGAGATCACCGGAAATAATTCACCAGATATGGTGTAATTTTCATTTCATGGACTAAGCACCCCCATTCTCGGAAAATGATGAGTTTAGTATAAAATGGACTTTAGGCCAGAATCGAGAATGAGTCCGGACTAGGACGATACACCCTATCCTTCCCCAAACGGTTATGCCCACATATACTTACAACCAACACAGCAAAACTGGTAAGGTGGTTGCATGAACATATCACGTCATCTTCAGGTTCAGATGGGACCTTCTCGCACCCCTGTGATGACCATCTTCCATAGCCACCTTTAGAGGGTTGCTCCCAGAAAACACAAACGAATTCGACAGTTGTATTTGTCTCGTTCAGGCTAAAATTTACGACCTTATAAGAGAGAGAGAGAGGGAGAGAGACAATACAATCAATACGTTATAATTTTCATGACCATATTCAACGTTTACATTTTATTGTTCATTGTGCAAAGAAAGATCGATATTCGACACAGGTATATCAAGGAATTGTTATTTTTCATTCGGTCGAGATGTGATAAAATTGAGATTTTATATAGGTACACTCCAAAAACTTATTGATTAGATTTAACCAACTTCGTGTCACAGATTAACCTCCCTTTCTCTAGTAAAACACCTGGAAATACGGGTCACAATAAACATTAAATTGATAAAATTGATGAATCATCTAAATTGTGGTCAAATATTTGCCTTTTTGTGGTGAATTTTAACCGGTGTTCCTCCGGCTCACAAATCAAACCAAGTGATAAAAATTTTCATGTGTATTGTTACTGAGAAGTATTGAAAACCGATGCAATTTTTTCAATGATTTCCTCAGGAAGTTGGATAGTCGGGAATGACAGTGTTTGATTTTTACCTAACTTGCCAAAGGCGAATTGACCAATATCTGAATATAGCGATATTGAATACGAGAATCTGGCCGGGGAATAACGTCATTACAATTACACAATAACAAAAATGCATGTAATCTTATAACAATTACAATAGGAATTCTCACTAATATTTACATAATCCACAATTCTACATAGTGGCTGCTGTGCGTGGTTAATTTTTTTGAGTGGTGACAATGCATCACATAGACATGGACCGTGTTGTAACCAAAATGCCAAAATTGGGGAGGGAAAACTAGTGGCACAGGGAAAAACATTTTCGAGCCAACACCGATTCTGGGAGGGCGTGCTACCATGGGTGGGGTTCAAGGGGCAAAGCGGGGGGGGGGGGTCGTCCAGGGGAAAAACCCTGAAACTCTTGGACATTAGCATATCTCTGTGAAAAAATTACTTGTGGATGGGTACTGTGGGACTAGGAAAAAGTCTGAGGGGGAAAATTCCCCCTGATGTCCATGCGAAGCCTCATCAATGTACATATGTAAAGGGTTAAAACATTGTAGGTTAACATTAGAGTTACAGATAACCTCTAAGCTGGCACATTGCCAGAACATGCACAGTGAGGGGGGGGGGGGGTGTAGACCCCTAAAATCTTTCCAGAGTTTGTGGGACAAACTGAAATACATTATAAACCTGTTATGTTTTAATCTAGTCTTTTAGTGTTTGATTCTAGCCCTACCCACTTCTTCCGCCACAGATTTGTCTCAAAGTTATAGATCAAAAGGAAAGGTATGGGGTAGTTTGGGATTAGCCCGGGATCATTTGTCACATACGTATTTTCCACTACTTATAATTCTTCCATGAAACACACATACACAAGGATATTAGTACCATATTCCATATAACCGATGACGAGACCAATATTAAATGGTCAAGTAAAACCAACGAAAGCAGAATCAGTGTTCATATTACACTTATTCTTGTTCAACGATGTCAATGTACTTCGACGAAAAGCACTAGGTTCATTATCTTTCATGGCAATGGTACTAAAAGATCGGCGTCTTTACATAGGAACAAGGAACTGTTTTGAAGTGCACGTGTAGATGAAAGTAAAAGGCCTGTTGTAATATATGATAAATGAAACCGACAAACTAGTCGAATTAAGTGTCGATTCTTCAGTCGGAAATGAGCTAGGCTTGTAAAGTTTCAATTACTGCATGAACTTTTCCTTCTTTATTCAACAGTTAGGCAAAATTTCTCAAATGTAGACAATGAACAACCTTTGAGGTTAACTTATACGAGGTTAGCAACATTTCAAGGTAGCAACATGTAATGAATACAGTACTCATCTTCCAGGACTTGTATACAAATTCTTGTATTGAAAATCCTGGGTCCTTAGTATTGGGTAAGATCGTCCTTCATAAACCGATATTTTATCCGTTTGGCAAACGTATACCAAGAGTGTTCATCGTTTTGAGTATATGTAATCAACCTTCTAAAGAGCATGCTGTTCTATTTTATGACACAATTTTTCGGGAATCGATGCTCTAGGTCAATGTTAACGTTGATATCATAAACCAGTGATGGTCAGGTGTAGTGTATAATTTCCCATTCACTATAGATGGATCAAACAATGACTGCTTGAAATTGAGAAGATAGAGTAACTCAAGTTTGCGTCGGTTAAGAAAAGAAATCCCGGCGCGTTTGCAAACAAGTTTAATGACTTTAATCAGTTTGAGAAAAGACGTATGCCAACGACGTTCTACACATGAATTGTGTATTACTATAAAGTAGACTTACAAAATGTTGAGCTGTAGCAATCTAACCTCTAGAAAAGGTTTTGACCGAGGTTTAAACTGAAATCGACACGAGGGAGTAAAAATATAAATGTACTGTTAAAATTTTTTGTGAATTTAAAGATTGGACAAATGATAAAAATATGCGTAAAGATAACAGGAAACAGTGTTCCCGGAATTTTCCTGTAATCCTTTCGTATTTGACTAATTTTTGTTCCAGTATTTATCAGGGTATACATAAAAAATGGAAAGCCGGTGCAATACTTTATTAATTTTGCCGTACGTAATACAATTAAAACCTCGATCTCTCATCAATTGTATGGCCAAGTGGTTTATCGAGCATCCGACTTGCAGTCGGGGGTCTAGAGTTCAACTCCTGGCCGGGTCACACCGCAAGCTTTAAAAATGGAAGCTACTGCCATTGCGCTTGATGCTCAGCGTAAGCAATGGAGTAGGAAAACAAGCCAGTGAGCCACAACTGGAAGAAAATGGTCATGGCTGGCCCGACTCAAACCAATTGGTTGGAAACTGGACCTTAAAAGAACTTGGTTTTTCATAACAAGGTACTGGCATTTCTAAGTAATATAACCTGAAGTTTCACTCCGACAGCCTGAAGTCTGAGTTTGACCCATCAACCTTCATCAGTGGCACAGGCTCGAAATTATTCATCTAGATTCCTGATTAACCAACAACGTGAAACTCAGAGAAGAGTTTTTTACTTGCTTAACCTCATGACCTACTAACTTAAACCAGCTTTCGCTACATCATACACTTTGTTGTGTCTTAGACTTAAAAAAGTCGAGAGGAAGTGCCGTCATTCCAATCAGAACAGGGTGGCGCCAGGATTTGCCCGACAGGGGGCCAAGCTCCCGGACAGGGGGGGTGGGCAGAATTTCAAGGCCCCGACATATCCACAAAGTAGATGTTATGTCCGAGTGGAACGAAGCTTGGCGGAATTTTTAGGCGCGCGGAGAGCGCCGAAATTTGTGTGCATTTTTTAACATATACCTAAAATTTCTGAACTTTATTTAAAGAAAAAATTAAAATTTTTGAAAGAAATTTGGCTTTTGTTATAAAAAAGATTAGGTGTTAATTGAAGAATCTGTCCTTCATAAAGGAAAAATCGAAAACGTTATATGGACGAACGCTGAAATTCTTTGGGTTACACATTAAATCGTACTAGACCTACGCACTAAGACTTCAAGACGAGACCAGAAATTTGCCCGGGAAGTTTTTCCCTTCTTTTGAACATAGATTTGAAAATTATGGGCCTATTATATTGGAGAAATTTTTGGCTTTACTTATAAAAGAAAATTTGGTTTATTTGTAAATTTATACTGACAAATTTGTGTCTTTCCATTAAGTGATATGCCTTTCAAAAGCAAAATTAGGTTCTATGTCGGGTGATTAACAGAGTTGGCTTTAATTGACTATTTATTGTACGGAGCATCCATCGAATTTGGAAAATTTTGCCACTTTCAACAATCTAAAGCTTATATTGGAGAAAAACTGTAATTTATGACAGTTTGGGGGTTTTATGGAAGAATCTGACTTTGTTCCCATGAGAAAAATCAAGTAGGGGGTGATCTGCAGTTTTGTTGGGATTACTGAATAACATCATGAAGATTCTGGCCCTCGGACCATACTGGAACATTCTCCCGAGGAAAAAGGTTGGCTTTGTATATATTTGAAGTTTCATATTTTATTTATTGTCATATTCGTAAGGGAGCGTTTCAGTTTGGGCGGGGCAAGGTTGTTTTTTGTACAAAGAAGTGTAAGCCTGCCCGAAGGACTATCTAAGTCGAGTGCACAGAATTTTTTGAAAAATTGATAACCTCCAGCCATCAGGAAATGGCATTTCCCGGGCTTGTAACTAGAATAAAAGAAGTCACTATTAAGATTTCTTTCGCAATAAAGTTTTCACTTCATAATACTGTCCCAAAACGAAGAATAATTTAATGCACACATTGTTCTAAAAAGTAATCTCTTCGACCAAAACACTTTATCTATTCGGAGCGCCACAATCAGCTGGCGCGGAGGGTACAAAAAATTGTTAAAAATCTAGCCCCTCAATTAGCCGGAATGGATGGCATTTCCCAGACTTGTAACTAGAAACGAGTAGTCGTTATGTTGAGCTTTCCTTTTAAAATGAAAGCTTCAATTTAGTAGAAAACCCAACTTGCTAAATGATCAGAAAAGTACCAAATAAAAGGTACCAATACTACATACTATAATGTTTTGACTGTATTAAGAATCTTCGTTGAATTCAATTGGAACGTCTACAAAATAGATGAAATTTTTTACGTGACTGGCCGAACTCCAGACTATAAATGGTTTTACTTCCAACGTATTTGAAAATATGGCACGTTACAAGGTGCCTTCAATTAAATTCTCAGTCAGACTTATGTGGGAGATATTCTCACACCACTATCATTATTTATCATTATGTGTAGCTGAAAACGACATTGCCGATATATATAACGGTTGTGAGAATTCGGTTGTCCGGGCAGGCCAGATGGCAGACCATTGGGTACTGTATACACATGAAGAGCCTCTCGTGCGTTTTGGTATGGATAATTCGGAAGTTCCTGGAAGAATGTGCTCTTCCAGGAAGCAAAATCAAGAAGGTCGCCCGAGTGACGGAAGTTTATTAGGCCCACATCTTTTATCGTGGTTTTGTTGATGAAGGCTCCCCGACGGAATTGGATTTTCTCAATAACAGGGGTTGGGTAGCCGTCCCCGACGGGGACGTGACATTGCGTACACGGATTAAAAATGGGGAGAGGGATAACAGACCTAGAAAAAAGTGATAAAAACCGATTCAGATATGCATTAAAGTAGCTTTAAAAAATCATGATCATCCATCTAGTAACGTCAGACCTTTACGTTTTTTACGTTTAGGCCTCCCCGAAAAAATTGCCGCCTTTCCCCGACTGGGGAGGAGATGGGACAAGGTATATGGAGTGAGGTATAATAGAGCTAAGAAGTGATTTAAAATCGATTCCGATATGTATTAAAATACCATTACAAAACAAAGAATATGTTCTAGATCACCCATCCAAACTTCAAATCTTGTAGGGTTTTATTATTTCTTATTTTTAGGCCTCCCCGACGAAACCGCCGACCTTCCCCGACGGAGGGAGCATCCCCCGCTGGCGCCACCCCTGAATCAGAATAAACGATTAGTCTATTCTAGCTTCATGTAGGCTTAGTGTTCAATATTTTTCTCACTGAATTTGGAAAATTATGAGACGTAATCCTTTGCTTTATGTTAGCTATGAATGTTGGAGTTCTGAAATGAAAGGTATTTGGATAAAGGAAACACAAAAGGAAAAAAAAAATGAGAGTTAAAAATTGTTACAAAATAACTTTGGGGCACTTTAATATAACGAATATGGACAAAACATTTACTGAGCACTTTTTCAACTGAAAAATCTGTAGTGTAGCATAAGTATATCTATGTAGGGAAAACATGTTGAAAAACAGTTGACGACCGACATGACGACTGAAGATTTTTTTTATTACTTTTTGAAAAGCATCGGGTGTGGCTAACCAAATATGACGTCTCGTTAAACACTCTAAATATAACTTAACCAAGTATAACATAAAGTTAATACTTACTGGAGTTGTGAATCGAGTTATAACCGATGAATTTGAAGGGAGATTTGATATAACGACGCCCTCAAGATCTACAGTTGCAGCGATAACAAGGCTATCCACGTATTCCATCAACAAGGGTCCGCTGTCGTCTATCTCATCGCTGATGATGACTTCGTTATTTGTTTGAAACAGAGTTGATTCCAAGTAAGATATGTAACTAACTGGTATTATGGATACATTTGGATAAACTGTAAAGATAAAGTGAAGCGGAAGAAAGTTTTTTAAAATTTGTGCAAGGAACATTAGACACGTGGAGCGAAATTAATTCAGAATTTTAAAACGTCAAATATTCTTACCCCAGATAGTTCCAATTCTCCTAACATAGCCTTCTTACATCAGCCCCTCCCACAACTGTCTAAATTTCTTCCGAAGTCTCAGTTTATTGCTTCAGCTGTTCATTTGAGTATACAAGAGCTACTGTGTGATCAAAACACGCTCATGTTGTGTGATATGAGTTATACAATACTATGTATTTTTGAATTAGATGTCAATAACAGAGTTTTGCCAATGTAGAATTTTTGTGAACTAAGTTGATTGACATCAAGTAAAATACAGAGCACCGTAGGTCATATTACATAGGGAGTACTGTGCTGAGTGTGTTTTGATTACACATTGGGGACTTGCATACTCACTCCGAAGCAATATAAGGTTAGGTTGCAAGTTTTACGGCCCAGTTTTCAACCTATTGGTTGAAGTACACCCGGCAACAACCTATTTTCCAGTTGTGGGTAACTGGCAATGAGTTTCTTTCCGGATGAGGATGAGTTGTAGATAGTTGGGGGCGCCTGGACTTTAGCAAATAGGTTAGGTAAATTGGAACTGTTTGTTATTTGTGTACATTTCCTTAGTTTTCCCAGTCTAGCAAAATGAAAAAAACAATGTTTTTCTCCGTTCTCCCCGGTTACCTATACGTGGTCGGTGTGTGGAAACAAAGGGATGGGGGCATTTCCCCCAGTCAGTGTTTTGTCCCAAAATGCGTTTTGCACCCGGTGTTGTTCTTCTCAAAATTCTTTTCCCCTCCCAGTATTTTCATTTGCCCGCCATTTCCCCCGTTACTTGTGGAATCCTGTTGCAGCCACTGTAAGTGGTTAAAGTCGTGTTCACACTCCTTTACAGCATCTTCTTTGAGTTGAACTGTACTCACCTTTTCTGGTTTCAGATACGATCGATGATGATAACGTGATGGAAGCACGCATTACATTCCCTTGAGATTGTAAATTATAGCTATCTCCGGCAGCAAAATGATCGTTGAATGTATAATCACGTTCAAAAATCTCGTCACTAAGCTGCAAAGCGCTGGCACCCAGGAGAGGATCAATTTGTGTGTAATTCTCTCCATTTTGCTGTACATTGAATAACTGGGTTTCTAGTAAAGAAACAGTGTCACTAACATTTGGCGTTTCAGCCATTATGTCTTCATTCAATTTCATTATATTATTCACGGAGCCAACGACAGAATCTGTAACCTGGGCAAAAGAAATACGCCTTATTGTTAATCTTATGAAACTTATTGTTAATGCATCGACTTTTATTATACTTTTGCGTTAAATTTGTAATGTAAGTTAAACTTTTTGGTCCTCAGGTCGAAACATCAAATAAAGTTAGTTCTCTCAATTCATTTGTAGTTAACATTTTTACAACAAAAGCATACATTTCTTTCTCCATAAAATGAGAGGGTATATTATTCCCTCATGTAGAATCAATGATCTTACTCTAAAGGAGTTTGTCTTCCATCAGGCACGCAGGAATTGGGATGTGATATCAAATAGTCAAATACTTAAATAAGCAACTGCAGTATCTCTCAGGAACATTGCTAGGCAACAAGCACATGTAAGGTCGTCGAAAGGCAGGGTTGGTAAAAAGACCAAGCATGAAAATATTTACATGGGAAAACGTCTCTTTTTTAGAAATCTAAGCGGTCTTCAACATGGTTATAAGGAAAGAACTTATAATCAAAGAGAATTTTTTTATCACACCTAAAATTGCATTTTCCCGTTATAATTTCATTAGTGTTTCCTGTTTCAGAATTTCTGTGCTATTACATGCAGACCGCGTAGGTGGTTAACATTTTTTCTTGAAAAGTTTGACTGACTGATCGACCAACCGACCGACTAACTGACTTAAGACAACGAATGTATTCAGAAATGTTCTTACTTCAATAGAAGGGCTGCCAACTTGGACAACGGAATCAAGTGTCACAATCATGTTTTCTAAGCCATTTGTTGTAATGTCATCAGTTTGACTAGAAATGAGGGCGAGCATGTTGGCGACTTCTTCAACGTTTTCATCTGTAACGTTCATCTGTGAAAGCACACAGGATCAAAATAAGAATCATCTATTTGTTAAAAGCTTTACAAGAATATAGAAAGCCTCCTTCCCGAAGAATACTTCGTAAAGGAAGGAATAATTATTTCCCCCTCCTTCCAAAGAAAAGTAAATCTTCAGATTTACTACCTTTAAAATGCTCACACCTTCGAACTTTTCACCCAACCAATACGTCTTTCACTTTCGAAAGAATAATTAAAATGACTCTTCCCACACACATTACATTGTGACATGTCAGCATCAGTCAAATTGACGGTATCGGTAATCATGGTAGTTTGAACGCCCAAGACAATGAATGACTCATTCCGAAATTACATGAGTTTGTTCTTTCAACCAATCGACCGACCGACCGACCGACCGACCGACCGACCGAAAGGACAAGTGCACAACAAAACAATCTTTTGAAAAGATTTTCCAAACGTACACATTTCACTGAAAAGCTTTCCAAACCATATTAACCTGTGGATACGTTAAACATCGCCGATACCGTACACTTTAAAAATACAAGGGAACTTAGCTTACATTTTGCGTAAAGTTTTGGTCAAAAATGCATGGGTGATATGTAAAATTATGTCACCCAACTATGTGAACCGTCTCACTGTTCACCCACGTGCTTTTACAGTGAATAGATGGAACACATTTACTGTGTTGAAGGAGACCAGCATAAGGACATTCTTTAGCAACAGCAAAACATTATATTTTTGCTAGCATCTACAAGAATATATGACCAAATTAATTCTCAAGTTACTACATAAAAGTGACATTTTATTAAGAGCAATGCAGTGATTTGACTTCGAGGAGACATTTGTCAGTTGTAATTACCCTCTGCCACGAGAAGACGTTTGACATTTACAATAACCCCTGCTTCGAAAAGGCATTTTACAGGTACAATAAACCCCTGCTTTAGAGAGTGTATTCATCACAGTTAGCTATGATAAGCGATCGAAGTTCGCTTCAAAAATCATGAATCTGACTTTTTCAGTTGTAACGACTAAAAGAGTTTTCTTCGTGGCATCTCGAGTATAGCTCACCTCTGCAAGATCTTCTAGCTGGCTTTCTAATGTGTCTGGGTTATAACATTCTATCAGGGTTGGCTCCTGCCAGGTTTCCGTGCAAAGACGAGTAGCCAATGGGCGATGAGGATCTGGTTGAAGAAAATATGGCAGAATTTTGAGGAAAGCAGTGCTCCATTTACATTTTTTAATAGAAATTCTGGCTCTGGTCCTGTGTAACAGGTAAATACTGCTAGGCCAAGATGTTCTTAAAGGAATAGACAAAATTTAACCACGGATGTTTAATGAGGGGGGGGGGGGGGGGAACCAGGCTCTTTTGAGTCTCATTCTGCTGGTATTTTGAGTCCCCCATTAATGAAAATCACCTAGATGCCCCTATAAAACTTTGGGCTAATTGTATGTGACAGATAAGTAACAGGAGACTCTACATGTTTTTTAACACTTGATTTTCTAAAATGAAATATAGTTTTAATTTTCTTTAACCGCCAGTAAAATTCGTTTCATTGGACACGCTAGGCTGGAAATCTGTTTTTCCCTGGCTCTTTTGGAGCTCATATGATTTTACTTTGTACTCATTTACGTAGTGTATTTGCCATAGAGATCAAAGTAGTCCACGTGACCAACATTTTGGTCAACTTACATGAAGATCCGATCGGACACATTTCAACCGAGTTGACTGTCTGATTTTCCCTTGCTGCAACAAATGTCAATGTAACGCCATTTACCTTGATTTCTTCATACTTGCACATGTACTTGACTTCTGCAAAGTGAACAAAGAAATGTCAAAGGGCGCATGAAATCTTTGAATCCGTCTGCTTGAATTATTTATTTATCAACTATTGAATGAAGGTGGGTGTCTAGAATTATTGGAATACAAATAAACTTTGCCCTGTCTGATCACATGCCTACGCAAAGAATGTTCACGAGCATTACTGTAACGTTAAGTATTCCGCGATAGGGTGTTTAACTAAAGGTAAATTTCATCGTAATCGCAGAAGGAAATAACAAACGAGATGAAAGGCATTTGTTTGGGCCTAAAAAGATCGTTACTCCGTTTATCACCTCGTTTAAATAACATAGAGCAGTTCGTTTTTCATGACAAAAATGTCATTGATTTATACTTTGCTTGATTAAAGAAGGTCTTCCCAAGTGCACTGTGATCAAAGACAGGTTGTTTTTTTTATCTGCAATAGTTTGATTATACGTTTTCATGTCAAGTGCTTGAGAATGAGAATTTTCTGGTGGGATATCAGATACTGTAGTAACAGTAAATGTGAGTCCCTTTCGTTTCGTTGCTGATCACGATTATTTCCTTTAAGACCATTACATTTCTGCATGCCCACCCAAGGCAGTTCAAATTCTACCAACCATACTTATATCCCTTCTGACTTAAGGATATACTCCTCATGGAGATACAATACAAGTTTCTTTACTAACGGATTCTGGTGAATTTTGGGGGATTTTTTTAAATTGACGTAATCAAAGATCACGCAGAAGCAGAAACAGAGAATGTTCTCAAAAACCTTTACAGTGAAAAACCGCTCCTCTATAGTGAAATTGAAGGGTCCAATCTTAATTTGGGGTTGAAACTTCCAGTTTAGAAAAGTCCCATTTTCAATTTTTGGGGGTGAACAATCAATCTAACTTGAATTAATGATGGCACAGCGAATAAATTTGTATTAATTGTGTGAGAATGAGCTGATGAGTGCTTTATAACTAACCATATACACAAGGAATATGTCAAGCTTAAACACTAAGAGAGCAAACTATATCCCGTAAGCTTTAAACTATTATGTAACACTTACCACATGTATAGGTGACTTCCAGATATTTGTAAGTGCCAACGCATGGATCACCAAATACACAGTTACTTGCTGTTATAGTACACGTGGTCTTATTTTCACATGCTTCCTTCACAATCTGTAGCGAATTCTCCGCCTCACAGTCAGAAGGTCTCTGTGGAATAAATAATAAATGTTACAAATATATCATATTCTTCTCTTTATGAAGCACTTTACATAAGATGAAATTGTATCCCAATAAGCTTTACAAATAAAATGTTTAGAAGATAAAAAGTGGGAAGAAGCTTAAAGGCACAGTTCTCTCACCCAAACAGTACCAGTTCTCCTGACCTTCTTACTTAAGCCCCTCCCACAATTGTCTGAAATTCATCCTTATCCATATACAATCTCAGATTATTGCCTCAAGGTGAGTATAGAAAAACTTAATTTATGTAATCAAAACACTCTGATCAGTACGTTTCATGCTGTGTAATATAAGCTTTGGTACTCTGCATTGTTTGAATTAGCTGTCAATCAAAGAGCTGAGCCAATTGAGAAATTCGGTACCCCTGTACCAAAATTGTAATTTGGGGTGAGAGGTTTGGCCCTTTAAAGAAAATTAAAACGGAAGAAACTTTTACAAAGGAGTCCAACGTAATGTTGTACTTCGGTACAACATTACGAAAAAATAAAGAAAACTGAGTAAAGAAAGGAGTGAAAGATACTGTACTGAACAAAGAATAAAGAGAAATAACAACATCAAAGAGTTACATACTACGTGCTACATCGAGGTTTTATTTTGCCCGTTAACAATGTGTACAACCAAAATACATACCTGTTATGAAAAATTACCCGCATATGAAATTGGTTGTACACAGGTGCTTTAGAACTGAACATACGTAAGGAAAATATCAAGCTTTAACATTAAGAGAACACACTATATCATGTAATTTTAAAACTATTTTGGAACACTACGCTCTCTTAGATCACTAGTGACCATTCTAGACTAAATATGAATATAACCGAACTGGCCATGAGTTTCAATTTTTATAGGAGCAAAACTATTAAGTTCCGTGCGGTTGGACATGAGAATTTGCAGATCAAAAGGAAGGCATAGGGTTATGCTATAGCAGGGGCGTCTGCAATTCTGGAGGGGGGGGGAGGCAATTATCCCCACTGAACATAATTATTAGGGAACATATCGTTCTGCACCCAATAATTCAGGCAGATTAAAAAGGATTAAGAAGAGTAAGCAAAATATGATGGTTTGCAGACGACTTTATGGCTTTGAGAAACGTCTGCTTGAGTCTATTGAAGTAAATACTGCATTTATAATGCGTCCTCTATTCTTTGTGTATGTGCATGTCAATACGAGTGTGTGTGTGCATTTGTGTGCGTATGAATGTGCGCTTGCGTGTGGACCGCTTTTAGACCATCCGGTCTGGGGCATGATCCAGGGTTATTTCTTCTGTTGGAAAATACTTGCTCCCAACCCACAAACCCCAAGCCAAATCGAGGCTACTGTGCTGTAGCCCTGGGACAGAGGACACTGTTTCAAAATTTTTCATATACGGTAGCCTACTTTAATTGATAAGGTAAAAGCACGAAGATGGGATGGGCGGGGGGGGGGGGGGTGGTTGGAATACATTTTGACGAATGTTGACTTACTTACTTCTGAATTTGTTCCCAAGCATCTTGATGAATCTTTTCTTCCATAGAGTGCGTAGTGGATTTTAATAAATTTATCATGGCCGCAATCGATCGTCAGTGAATTGCCTTCACATACTATACAGGAGAAGGCGAAAAGAAATTACTGATAAAAAGAATTTTTCCATCTCTTATAAATCAAATCAAAACGGTGTGGTAAAGTAATATTGTAACAGGGAATTTTGCAAGTCCTTTACACTGCTATATACGTTTTTATAAAACCATTGTACAGTAATACAATGGTGTTTGCACAATTCCCCACCCAACGATCTTGCTATGAGCAGAGAGTCGCTACAGAATCTCTGCTATGAGTGAGCGGTATCGATTCAATTATCTATGCCAAGGGAAGAAACAGTTGTAGCTTCCTGACTGCAGTGGTCTGTAGCCTGATTGGTTTCCAGGTTAAGGTGCTATTCTCTGGGGATATAGGGCAAAGTTATGATGTATATTGAGACAATAGTTATGTTTTATGCTCTAGAATATTTTTCTGAAACTTGCAACTCCTCAGTCTCCTTTGCTATCGACCATACGGGCTGGATAATATGCGTATTACAAACGTTTTACTGATGCTTATCAAGATAAATCTCTTTCGTTACATCACTTGATAGTACTTTCAGATTTTTATCGGTAGTGGGAGACGACCCATAGGTCCTTCCCTAAAAAAGCCCACCTCGAACATTGGAGGACTATGAGAGTCTGCAAATAACTCACCATGTGATGTCTCCATTTGTTGGCTGTCGGCGACTGTAAACAGAAAGTAATAGGGCATTCCTGAGCAGAGATATAAATTGTTGAAATTTATTCACTTAGAACAAATTAGTCCATTCAGCCATTGTGAAAAAGTATGTGACTTCCTTGTTGTTAAACTCACATCATCTGCTTTGTTTACGTTCAACATTAAAAAAATGTTTTATGTCCTTGAACAGTTGGGAAGCAAACCTAGCATTTGTGACCGTTATTGCGCAATCTTTACACGATTAGCACTCGCGGTGAAATGCATTCTGGGAGAGCGTACTCGAACAAGCCGACTCAGAACGGAAACGAACACCTTTAAAATGTCATTAATTCTTGTTCATAGTCTTATATACGTAATTGAGTATTTTGGCAGTTGAAGAAAAATAGAAAGTTATATCGTCAAAAGAAACTGGTTTAAGTAGATAACAATTTTCAGGGACTAAACTTTGTCTAGAGTTTTCCTCATAAGCTTTTCAACAAAACCGTAGGAGTGATATCTCACTTGCAAAGTTTACAACTGCACATTTCATGTCCTCAAGGTGAAACTAGAGCAGAAATTCTGCTGTAACTCACACACTAACATGAGGTTGGCATTTGTTACAATTTTCCACTATGGTAAATGTGTTGCTTCATGTTCATGCCAAAATTTTTATCAGATTTGTCTCTTTTACAGTCAGTTCCAATATGTTTATACATTCAGTTTCTATATTGCAAGGATGGTGTGTGTAATTCTTCCCATAGGCGTACGGGAGCATTTCAGTTTGGGGGGCTGAAAATTCTCTGGCCGAAAAATGTAATTCTGTCCGAAAGACTATCTAAGCGGAGCGCCACCATCAGTTGGCGCGGAGTGTACAGAAAATTTTGAAAAATCGCAACCCTCAGACAGCAGGAAATGGCCTTTCCCAGGCTTGTAAGCACAATCAAAGCCGTCGATATTTTGAACTTTCGTTTGCAATAAAATTTTCACCAAAAATGAGCAAATCTACAAAAAGGTCAGAAAACTCCCAGATGAAATGTACCACTTGGCACTACCATTGGATGACTACATTAAGCTATAATCATTGGAAAATGAGTTTGTTTGCGCGTTCTACAAACTATTTTACGTAGTGCAGCATGATATTATCATCAATATAATTTTGAAAATTGAAAAACTTCAGAAACCCTCGAAAATCTCAAGGCTTCTCAACTTCAAGGGAGGATGGCATTGCATCGCATTCTGGCTGCCTATTAAATATAAGTTTCGTCGAACTTTACAAGGATCCCGTGTGTTTTAGCAGCCTGTTTAGCTCAGAACCAGAGGCCCGAATTACCTGAGTGGGGATGCCATGCAACGAATTGGCTTTTAAAAACCGATTACCTCAATTTATTTTCGCGCGATTCCCAAGCAAGGTAGCAGCCTGTTTATATGCATTTAAACAAACAAGGGCGCAAATTATTTCCTAGTGAGCAAACGACCTAAGTCCATATCAACGGTTTTGGCACACTTGATCCCCACAAACCGTACCCACGAAATAAAGAAAGGGCGTTGACAAGGCACTATTCATATTCTTCCCCGATCCAGCAATCGGTAACTGAGGTTCGTCCTTAAAATATTTGAGATGTGAAAAAAAAAAAACATAATATAATGATATACCGCACCTGGGAATGTATAAAACATTACCTGGTCTTGTATCTTTTCCGGGAAAAACTGTAGAACGGAATTAAAAACATGAGTACCGTATGTCTGTGACTCTGTTGCGACCATGGGCGTCCGCAGAAATTTTTACAAGGGGGGGGGGGCAAGGTCATTCATGGATGATTCTATTGTGTACACTATCTGAGCGGAGCGCCACCATCAGTTGGCGCGGAGCGTACAAGAAAATTTTGGGCCTTACAAACCCTCCAGATGGCCGGAAACGACACTTGGCGAATGCTGTAAGCTGCATGTGCCCAGCCCTGAAACAGAAATTTCATGTCTGTAACTTTTAGATTTTTAGAATTTTCAATGTAAAATACTGTTGAATGGAAATCTGCCTCTCGGTCATGTCCTCGCACGCCTATGCACGATAAAACTTACAACTGTCAAACAGCCTATATAGGCCTACATCCGTTACCCAATTATGTATCATACCCCCCCCCCCCCCCGCAAAATTCACCTTGTATATCCCAGTTACATCCGCGCGTCGCCACTTGAGATCAGCACGGGACCAAACCAAGACCAACACATTCATCAATAGTCGGATGCCATATGCACACTACACACCTGACAACTAGTACAATTGTGGCATAGTTTTTACAATTACAAATTTCCAATAGATATCACGAATGATGGTCCCCAAATTGCGATTTCACTATTCAGCATACCATCTTCTCTTTTGCTATTCCTGGTCAAAATGTCCGCATATTTCACGAGTAGAAACTGACGCTGTGAGTGAAGATATTTTGATGATTTATTTTTAATTTCTTTTATTTCAATTTTTAATTAATTTTTCCACGTTTGATTTTCCAGGGGGGGGGCAAGTTCCCCCTTGCACCCCCTTCCGGACGCCCATGGTTGCGACTCTTGCCCGAATTCCAGTTTCACTGAATAGATACAACTGTCTTTATGACTCGGGCCGAACTCCCTACTATATATAAATGATTTTTCTACTAACGCCGTTTAGGAAAAAACCCGGCTTGTCACGTTGCTAGATGTTTTTACATGAATTTGTGGGCAGATGTACTTGCAGATTTGTTAACACCAAATTCGTATGAGTGAGCAAAAAATCTACTCTGATTTGTTTACCATTGCCCGAATTTCGATTCCACAGCACTGCAGGTTAAAAAGTTTCGCACAATTTTAAGAGGATCATTTTGAAAAGTGCAAAATCGTCATCTCATTCATATGCTGCCCAAATACCTCTCGACCAAGTACGTTTCAGCCTTCTGGTGACTATTGGTGATTGTCATTTAGTAATATGGTGCGTCACAAGATAGCTTTTGATGGATTTGTTCGGGCAGAATTTTGGGGACTGTATACATCCTCTCTCCCCTTGTGATGATCTGGCAATTAAAAATATCCCAGAACTTTTTTTCAACTTTTGCCCGAATATTGTGTCATTTCGGGCAAAGGTTTGCGCAAGAAAACGAAGTGAGGCTGACGAAAAATTGGTTTTTTCATAAGCTGCCCGAATGTGTAGCGAATTTTGGTATCTTTTAGAGTTTTCATGAAAGTAGTGACTATGATGCTTTTTTATTATTTTTTCGGCCAAGTGTTTGAAGGAATTCGGGCGCGCCTAGGAGTTTTCTGTGTAAGTAGAAAAAAAACAGGTTTTAAGACTCAAACGGCTTCCCGAATTTTTCCAGATCCCTGCCCGAATTTTAGGTCTTGAGAAAATTTGGGGGGGAGGGGCAGTCTGCCCCCTGCCCCCCGCCTCGTACGCCTATGATTCTTTCGCAATCCCTGACCAGTATTCCATTCCTTGTATGTCCTGTAATTTTCATACCATTCATTTAATATCGCCCCCTTTTGCCAGGGTTGTAGAAAATCCTCACAGTATTTTCCACGTTGTAGGAGGCGACCAAAGGTAATTCGAATTTGAACTTGAACCAAACTAGAAAATACGTTTTATCTTTGAAGTTTTATCGAGTTGACAGACACTGTATAAAACATTCGTATTCGGTGTGTCGTAAAATCTCATTCAACTAAATTAATATTGTGAGACCTAACTTTTCTTGTTGAGGTTTTATCAATCAATCCTCTTCCGAAAGGTATTACCAGGTACACCGGAAAATTTGGCAAAACAGGTACTTAACACAGTAGACTTCTATATCAAACGTTCCCAACCTTCCTCAACATGAGTCTCTGTGCTGTTTCATTCCCACAGTATTTTCCTACTGCTTTCTCTTCTGTTGCAGCAAGACAATTTGAAGATTTGAAAAAAACATTTGAAAAAAGTTATTATACGTGCCTTTCATTTCAGGATAAACCCTTTGAAAGTAGGCTAGTACAGTAACCCATGGACCTCCTGTTTACCCTGAAAACCTAACAATGCCCACCGATTTTTAATGGTTCCTACTTTTTAGGGATAATTCTTATTATTTGCTTTGCAATTAATTTTTAGTTGACAACACTGCAAATTAACAGACATTGACAGACACTGTACAACACATTCGTATTCGGTGTGTCGTAAAATCTCATTCAACTAAATTAATATTGTGAGACCTAACTTTTCTTGTTGAGGTTTTATCAATCAATCCTCTTCCGAAAGGTATTACCAGGTACACCGGAAAATTTGGCAAAACAGGTACTTAACACAGTAGACTTCTATATCAAACGTTCCCAACCTTCCTCAACATGAGTCTCTGTGCTGTTTCATTCCCACAGAATTTTCCTACTGCTTTCTCTTCTGTTGCAGCAAGACAATTTGAAGATTTGAAAAAACATTTGAAAAAAAGTTATTGTACGTGCCTTTCATTTCAGGATAAACCCTTTGAAAGAAGGCTAGTGCAGTAACCCATGGACCTCCTGTTTACCCTGAAAACCTAACAATGCCCACCGATTATTTTTAATGGTTCCTACTTTTTAGGGATAATTCTTATTATTTGCTTTGCAATTAATTTTTAGTTGACAACATTGCAAATTAACAGACATTGACAGACACTGTACAACACATTCGTATTCGGTGTGTCGTAAAATCTCATTCAACTAAATTAATATTGTGAGACCTAACTTTTCTTGTTGAGGTTTTATCAATCAATCCTCTTCCGAAAGGTATTACCAGGTACACCGGAAAATTTGGCAAAACAGGTACTTAACACAGTAGACTTCTATATCAAACGTTCCCAACCTTCCTCAACATGAGTCTCTGTGCTGAATCATTCCCACAGAATTTTCCTACTGCTTTCTCTTCTGTTGCAGCAAGACAATTTGAAGATTTGAAAAAAAACATTTGAAAAAAGTTATTGTACGTGCCTTTCATTTCAGGATAAACCCTTTGAAAGTAGGCTAGTACAGTAACCCATGGGACTCCTGTTTACCCTGAAAATCTAACAATGCCCACCGGTTTTTAATGGTTCCTACTTTTTAGGGATAATTCTTATTATTTGCTTTGCAATTAATTTTTAGTTCACAGCAAGCCCTTCCCAGCACCCCCAAGAAAAATATTAAGGCCTCTTCGACCCCCCCCCCGAAACATTCTTTCCGGCTGGAAGGTTTAATTTACCTTGTTTGAGAGTTTGATTTATAGTGCAAAAGCTTTGAATTTACCCCATAACAAATGCAGAGTCATGGTAATATTTTCAATATCACTAACATATATGGGAGAATTTTGGACAGCTTCTCGTAATACTAATATATAGGCCTATGGTAGAGATTTCACCCGAGCAGATACCACCAAGCCAGTAAAATATGCTGCTACATGCTTTAAACTTAGCTAGTTCCAGAACAAATGAAATATTGGTAGTAACTTAAGAATAAAAATACGAAAACTTTCGCCACTGCTCAGCTTTCCCAGTAAGGATCGAGATAACAGTCTGCAGGTAGTGTAAACATATGGGTAGGATAGGTTCACAATGTACATATGTGCTATACGTTTGGCAATGGCCTAGTTGCCAAGACATGCTGAGGAAAATTACATCGTAGAGAAAAACTTTACACCTAAAACTCACAAATGTATTGCAGATTGTTGTATGAGGGTCTTTTGCACATGCCTCTTGAATATTTTTGGTGTTCTTGACTACATGGATTTTTGTCGACCCTTATCAGTACGGGTTCGGATCTACTTTATGGAGAGAATGTAACGTTACTGCTAACTAGCACAAACGTATGCAGAAAGTAGTAGCTCCCTTGGTCAATGAAAGCATACATTTTCGGCTGAAATTTCTTAGTTTAGGAAGCTAGAAACTTTCTTTAAACAATTGCTCCTAATTTCAAGAATTGTCACTGTAGAATTTATGGCCAATTTATTTATTTTTTCCAACCATTTCAATTCATACAGTGAACGTTTTTACGAAGCCCTTTAGCTGTTTATCCGGAAGTTGTGATGAATGTGTCGTAAGTTGTGATTGGCTGAACGTAGTGGCCATTGGTGTATGGGTCCAATTACAAAGTCTTTAACAGAGATATTCTGTAACAGTTCACCTTGTCTTCTCGGCAGGTATGGAATGTGTGCTTCTCCTTTGTTATCACGTAGTGCAAAATATTGGTGCAGTTGCAGTACCAGCGCAAGCTGCCAAGTTGGCAGCTTGTGCCGGTCGGCAATTCTGCGTGCCGACGGGCCCGACCGGAGCCGACCGGCAGCGGCAGATCACTGTACGTGGTATGTACGATTTGCTTGTTGCAATGCAGTGTGCAAGCAAATGCCTACTATGATTGTGTGCGTTGCTGAAGACTGACAAATCACTGAGTGAGCCACTACTTGGGAACGTTTGATGACGTCACTAAAAATGGCAATAGATATTTCAAGAAAATTACTTCTAATTCCACATATGTTTGATATCGCTTAGTTTTAAATAGCAAGAAAAATATCCATTTTGGCTGCCAATATAAGGGCAACTTCCTGAGCAAAGTACTTGAAAAATTATAAAGTGGAAAACTTTTGCAAAAGTTGACGACATCTGCCTGACTCTTATAAGCTCACACAGTAATGTGTGTGAGCTAAAAATGATATCCGAACTTACTTTGGAGTGAATTTAAAATTTTGAGAAAAAAGGGGCTTTTTGGAAATCGTGATGTTTCTTTGAAAAATCTTGCTAAAACTAAAAATAAGTAGAACGTAGGGGTCATTGAAATTGGCTTGGGTTTTGTTTTTGTACGGAGCATCCACGGATGTGGAAAATTTTTCTGAAAATGTTTTGCCTTTTTTGAAAAACGTTTGCAAAAATATGAAACTTATATTTGAGAACAATTTGTAATTGTATAACAGATTTTGGGGCATTTGTTGAAGAATTTGACCTCATAATGAGTAAAATCAGTTAGGTATCAGGGTCGACTGGTATTTAGTTGGTTACCTGCATGGTTACTAAATATCATCATGCAGATTACGAGGCCCTTGGACAATATCGGAAAAATTCCCGATTCCCGAACAAATTTGGCCTCCTCGTACCATATATTTGAGAATCTGGAGTGAAATGTTTTTGCATTTTCCAAGGTTTGATGCAATCTAGCGTATAAAAAGGCAGAATTTCTTCTATGAAAATTGATAACAATTGAGGAAAGTTTAGCCTTTATATAAAAAGCTTTTTTTTCCCTCGGTATTGGGGGACTAAACGACACGTAACTACCCCACCCGAGCAGAGACGAAGGTTTCCTTTCATTTTCTGGGAGATGAACGGATGAATTACTGGGGAAATATAAAAGGTTATTTTGAGGAATGGTATGAAGCCCGAAAAATTTTTGGTAGCCTAATAGTTCGAGTACCATTTGTAATGGAACATGATTCAACTATAAAAATGTTAACATTAGCTTCGAAGACGTTTCTCGCCTATCCATAGAAGAATAAAGGTTAAAGGCCTTTGATAGTTTGAGGGAATCGAAAATTGATGCATCATTCACCTATGAGCTACTGTCAGAGGCCATGGAGTCTAAAGAGTCAATTTTGCGAGAAGCGCAAAGAAGTTTTGCTTCTATTGTAAAAAAAACCGTTGAACACTCTAAATGCTAATGAGATGGATTTCAATGGATGAAAAATAGATGCAAAGATTGAATTGATCTCAGGAAAATTGGCAAATTGGAAAAAATATTAGAAATTGATAAAGAAGCATCCAGTAATCGTTCCAGCAATATGTACCTCACAGAACTCCTGCAGACAGGGGATGAACATATTTTTCCTTTAGACACAATCGGACTACAAACTGTCAAATACAATCACATGCGTTCAGAAAACATCTATTAAAAATCATTTCAGTCGTCACGGACTCTGCGCCTAGACATCTTACAAAGAGAATCTGCTGCCTGGACTTCCGAAAACTGAAAATTTTTCAATTAAGATGATTTAAAATACGAGAAAGGCAAAAATAACCCCCTTTCGTTTCATTCTTTAATGCAGTGCTCCTCCATAACGAAACCCATAAGCCTATGCACCCAAGCAACCAGCGTTATCTGGTCAATTACTAGTAAGAATATGCTTGATACGCATTGATAATAAAGACATTAATGAAACTAGTAGGATCGCGGAGCGCGCGAAAAATTGGATTTGTAAGTACTTTCGAGGTGCTGTATAGTTCATTTGATTGGATCAAAAGACACAACTGACTTACAAGGAAACCCGCCGACTTGACGGCACCTGTTTAAAATTTCAAAATTTTTGGTGGCCAAGTGCAGGGGGGAGGGTTCCTGATCCCTTGGACCCGGATCGGCGCCTGTTCAGGGTAAAGTCTTGCGGGCTACATCTCCCCTAAGATAAATATGTGTTACATAAAGGCGGGTTCACACCGAAACTGAAATGAATGACGCTCTTTGCTGAGATTTTATGGGAAATTTCACGAGGAGGAACTTATCGAAAATTGCCTCATTTTTCCTGGAATAAAAACTTTGTGTAAAGCCCCTAACTCGGCAAAGTCAGTTTTCGGCGAATCTTAAGAGTGATATCCCCCTGAAGCTGATAAACAACTACATGCTTAGTATGATGGTGGTATTCATATAGACGTAACACTAATAACATCAACAACAACGACCGCGGGAACATTCATGGCTGATACGATCTCTGATCTTTGGATCATAACTTCCTTATATCTTTTGGAATTTCGGTCGAAATTTGCCGTGCGTATGAAACTAGGAATAAAAACCCAGAAGGATCTGTGCGGCCGTGTGTCGAAGAAACCGATACGGAAACTAACAATGGCTATGATTCTGTTCTGCAATTAACACCATGTAAGTGGTAAGGTGAACGACTGGTTATTTACCCTTAAGTACACAGGGATTGCGAAAGGCGATATGAAAGCACTTTAAAGGGAAATATTAATATGAAAAAGTGCTCCAACAGAGCACACAAGGAACTATCGTTTTAATAATTGTTAAACCGTTCGGCCTCACCAATAATAACAACAGGGTTACATCATTAGGAGCTCCTCTCATTAAAAATGTGAACAATTTTACCCGACCTCACAAAAGGGAGGTCGGGTGCAACAAAATCCTTCTTATCCACTGGATCACAAAACAGACAAACTGTTGTCATTTTCTCTGATAGCACAGTTCAATTTTTTATGGGTGGCATCCAAAGACCCAGTTATTGCTTATGTGAAAGATGAACAGTTTAAATAGTGAAAACAATAGTTTCTGAATCTTATAGCAGAGGAGTTCCTCCTGATATAAAATATGAATTGTTGCACAAGAGTTATAGAACTTGCATCAAATTTGAATTTTGAAGCTTGCTGCCAGCCAGGGCCCGGGAGTTGCTAAATTCACTCAACTTCCCGGGAAACAAAACGTTTTGAAGCAGGAAAATCCTTTTGTTTTTCTGTGAGAACCTTGTTCCTTTGAAAAGAGGTTACACTCTACTGTCCTAATTTGAAAAATCCATAAATAAGTTATTAAATTAAAAACATTAAGTAACGAACGCAATGTATCTATGACGAAAAATGTGTTAGATCAGAAAATTTTGTCTACTATCATGGTCTAATTTCTTTTGAGCTAGCCTATATACAACAGGCAAGGGCCACACATTAATCGAAAAGTACTCCAAAGACTTCACCTGGCAACACGGTTTTCATGCCCAAGTAACCTGTGCTGACAGCTTGTTCATAGTTGTCCTGACACACATGATTATTATATTCAACTACTCTGTTGTATTGCCTTACCATACCTTTCAAAAATGCCAAAACTGCAACTGTAAGAATCGATAACTTGTATCCCCTTTCCATGCTTCTATACAACGAGTGATTGGCGTCACGGCTATACAACACAGTTGTCCGCTTTAAAGATAGCTTCTTACATGTCCTAAAGAAAAAAGTAGCCCTACTCAAACGTCAATTGCATACAATAAACTCGTCTTTCCAAACCGTCTTGTAAATAAATTAGCAAGAGCTAAGTAATAGTTTAGGACAACTAATGTTTGCTCGTGGTAAACCGTTCTCAATGTGATCCACTTTTCTGGTATACTTATAGCTTACATCACGGTATCTTGATTTGGATTGCGGCAAAGTACGTAAGCTTTTTTCTCCGAACAAATAGTGACTGCCCCCAAAAGGTAAACAATCCGATTGAGGTGAGAAGTTCGAGCAGCTCTGCTCGACAAGCTGATCAGTGAATGATAGCATCGATGTGACTTCCTTTTCAGGTAGCTACACTATCTGGTATCTCGTAATTGAAAGTACTCGTTATCATGAACAACATACTTTTATTATGGTGATTGCAACATGTGGTTATCAATCGTTCAGAATCGAAATAAGTGAGTTTTGACGACGTCCGGAAATGCTTTGAATCTCTTCCAAATTCTAATTAAAAACTGCTGGTGGATTTTTGGACTTTTGACTTGGTAATCAAATGTAATTCACCTTTCCTAAATCAGTGAACCACAAAAGCTTCTCAAGTGAGTGTAAATTACCACCCAAAACACTTTCCATCAGGACCTTAAAATAGAAGTGGTAACATGGCAGCAGTCATGCATTCAGTTCAGGCATTATGACTCATTTAGGAAGGTGCGTGGTGATTTTTTTAGGTGTTAAAATGTGAATGAGAGGGGAGATTTGCCTAGTCATTGAGGTTTTTATGCTGATGAAAATGTTTCCTACATTTTATGATGTAGAGGTGGTAAAAGACTTCCTGCGCGAAACCCGCATGCAATGAAAAGGGGATTGCAGATTTGGCGAGCATTTGTTCAACTGGACCATCATCATTTCAAGCAATATCATAACCTTCTTATAGAAGGCCGTGGTCGGCTCAGCTTGAACCAATCGGTTGGAAACTGGGTCGTAAAACTCCTACTTACTTCTTACAGAGGGAGGTTTGGTATATAACAATGCTTTGAGGAAATGGGTTTGAGTTTTACGGCCGTCGAAAGCTGGATATCGAATGAAAGGATTGTAATTACCCGAATGTCACATAAAGCTCAAGTAAAATTTCCTTATTTGACCCTTCATAGACCATTGTCTTGGCTCACAAGCACCATACGATTTTGCACCCTGGATTAAAAAGGGGCCATGTTGGCTAACCCACGTGACACAGATGACCCAGTGGGAAATTTCTGGGGCCCATGTAAGCAACTAATTAAATAATAACTAAATAAAATAAAATGGGAATAAATTTCCCATGCATGTAATCTTTATAATCTTGGAGGCAAAATAAAATTGGCCGAACATGTTTTTACCCATATGGGACCCGTATAAATTTGATATCAGGAATATTACATAGAAAAAGCAGCTTTAGTGATGCAAAAATGTAAAAGGAGCTGCCGGAAGCAATACTCTGGTTCAAGTTCAGTTTGTTAAAATATGTTATTTTAAGCTAAGTTTGCAAAGGTAGCAGTTGACATGATGGTCGCGGATTCGTAGAAGCAGTTTTTAGCTCAAGGCATTTCCCACTTTCGGAATCAAATCTTGTTTCAATTTGGGCCTAAAACTGCACCACGAATTGTATACTTATTGCTTCTAGATGCCAGAAAGTAGAACTATTTCACGTTGTCTTATTTCAATAATTTCTCAGAACAACCATCCCTCAGAGTAGTTTCATATATTCGATGCTCTTAGCGTCGGCATTTGCCCTCAAGTTAGGAAATCACTTTTACAAAATTGGATAAGCACCCGCACAACCCCCTCATCTGTCAAAGCCGATATTGCCGACATGATGTAATGATTATGACATCAGTGCATCCCTATAAAGAGTTCTCGGAGCAAAAATTGACGAAGAGAAACCAAGCAGTTACTCCTATAGTAAATTTTACAATTGAGTAGGAAAAATATTGTCACATGATCCTCATGAACCATTCATAAAACAGGACAGGCTTCTACATTTATTCAGATAAAGGTGACTGCACTTTTACAGTTCACCTTTAACCGTTTTGATGATGGTGTACGTCATATTGTTTTAAGAAACGTTTTACACATTGTTTTATCTCACCTGGTACTTTTCTAGTTGCGAAATTTGGTAAAGTTATTTGAGTTGGTTAGGCCAAGTCTGCAGTTCGACTGCATAAGACGCGCAGGATCGGATAGGGACCCCTCCCTTCTTTCAGTTCTCCTGTGTTTCCTGATACGTTTTGCCAACTCCTGCCTTTAAAGGATGGTCACTTAACTAAGGGTCTTTACACTAGATTGTTAGTCAGGGCAGACTATGCAAAGCAAAATGCAAAGCAAAATCGGCTAGTTAAGTTGTTCAACCGAAAGCGGCCCATGCAGCCAGAGGTAAGGATTGAATACGGATGCATGAAGTAGGAGGGCGGCCAATTAATGGTCCAAAGACACTGCCGGGAGCATCTTCTGAATCACTTGGTCCATGATACAGGAATCTGCTTTAAGGCGCCTTCTGGGCTCCAGGGGGCCAAAAGCCCTCGTCGCGATCCTTTTAATTTCGAGGTATTTGAGAAATTATAAATCGTGGTAAATTTACTAAGAGACATGTAAAAATTACAGGAAAGTTCTAGCAATTATTTGTAGTATTTGTTAGCATTTTTTGTAATCTTTATACATGTATTTATTTTTTTGTTTTTTAAATTTACAGCGATTTAGTTTTAAAACGACGCACTTTAGCTTCGAATTCAAACGACATTCGGCGGGTACATACAAAACAGACCACATGTTATAATTCATAATTTGACTTATTGTTATACGCTCCGTATGTCCTTCAGTCTGACTAGATTGATGATATGCAGTGGCGGAGCTAGGGGTTTCGGTCAGAGGGGCGAAAATGGTCTGCAGGAGCGCTTCGAAGGAGTAAGTACCCTGATCCTCCGCACGATCGAAGCCACGGCTTTTCAGATTTTCCATTATTTTGATTTTCACCTGGTAGAAGACTACTTTGACATTTCTCCTCAGCAAGTTTTGCTATTAAAACATGTTAAAATTTCTATCCATGGGCTTCCACTGAAGAAAATTCGGGGGGGGGGACTAAATTCTTGTAGGGGGAAAGCTCCGCGCCACCGTGAGTTGGCGCGAAGCGTAAGAAAATTTTGGCCCAAAATGCAGCTCAGATCGATGGAAATGACATTTCTAAAGCCTATTTACCGCATATAAATAGGAAAAACACTGAGTGAACTGTTAAGAAATATTGATGTTTATTTTTCTTCGTCTTTTTCTTTATGTTTTTTTCGTTTTTTTCAGGTTTTTTATTTATTTTCTAGGGGAGGGAAAGTCCTTCCCCTTGCCCCTACCTGCGGACGCGCATGTTTCTATCCTTCTCTTCCACATTCTAGTATGAAAGCAGTCATTATATTTTGTGTGTTATTGTCAGGTCTCGATTTAAGATTTTAATGTAATAATGGGCCACTCTTTGAAGGTAAAGATTAAACCTGCTAGAGCAAAATAGCAAGCAATCCTACTGAGGGAAAAAGTTATGAAAATTAATCACGGTTAGGTGTACATTTTTGGCACCTGGAAATCAAGATAAGCACACGAAGAAAAATTAAATGAGGTAATTTACGTCATGCGACCACTCTGAAATAGTCATTTATTAAGTACATCAAAAGAAATAGCCAAGACAAGAGGTCTGCTTGGCTTTCTAGATACCAAATTCATAATAAATAAAAGTCTCCCAAACTTAAGCTTTTTTGATGCAATGTTCTGGCATTTTAGACCTCGGAAGTACAGAAATAAGCATTTTCATAGAATTATTGTGCAGTGTCAGAAATAGCCATTTATTATGATAATGGTCACTTGAAGGAAAGCAAAATGGAAATTACTCATTACAACTCTTAAATCATTACCACTATTATAACAGTTCTATTTTATTTTAACCTGAATTTTCTCTTCAAATGATCTTGAAAAACGTCTTTTTATTGTCTATGCTGACATTTATCCCCGACAACAAGAGGGCTATTTGCGCTACAATTATTGCTGCGCCCTTTGCAACATCTTTTACCGGCCGGGAGGGTTGATTTAATGTCAGTCTGTGTATTTTGTAAGCTTATAATCACGCTTGGTGTGGAAGCAGTGAACTTAGCACAGCGACAACATTCATTAGTGCGTATAAAGCATGAAGATACGTTTGCGGCAAAACCTAACCCTATGTAACAGAAGATTACCCTTTTCATCAGAATGAAGTGCAGTTAGTACATTTATCGGTGGCTGTTTGAGCATTTTGTTATCTGGGCCTTAAAACAACGCTTTTAAATTTTGTCTTTTGCCAAAAATGGTGCAAGAGTAAAGTATGTTGAAAACCCCCAAACTGCGCCGACAGACGATTTTGGTCCGTCGGGGGGGGGGGGGGGCGACCGCCCCCCTGACCATATGGCAGCTCCGCCACTGATGATATGACGGAGGGTTTGATTAAGGGGGAGTGAATGGATAAAGGTTTTCCTGACAGGCTCTGCGCAATGAATGAATGAATTAAGGGTCCAGACTAGTTCTTAGAATAGTCCCATCAAGAATATTGTGTTAGGAAAATTGCAATCGCAAATGGGCAATAGAACAGCTAAAAACATTCTAAATTATAGAACTTAGCTCACTTCGTCACACACCATGCAGCCCTACATGAAAGTGGCGGATATGATACTGTACTTATCTAAAACGTGCATATGTCGTTAAATTTACACTGATCGACAATAGTTTGTTTCGAGATAGGGGAAGTGGAAAACTGTCCTCCAGCTAATAGGACATAGTAGTTTCAGTTCTTTTGGAAGTAGGTTCCAGATTTACCTGAAAATTTTCCTCTTTACTGGTTTGGGGTGGCTTAAAGGTGGTTTTCTTTGAAATTGCGCAGAATGTACTGCATTCAAGCTAACCTCACAAAATGGGACACTCAAGGTGCAACTGAGGAGCCGGCCTTTCCTTATCCTTGCCTCAGTTGGCATGGGACCCCTGTCGTCTTGTTTAGTAAGTTGGTAAAACGTTATGGTAAAGATTGTATAAGCTATACATGATACATATGTCATACAAAAGTTTGGAATGACGGTAAGAGCATCCGCCTCTCACGAGGAAGGCCCACGTTCTACCATCCAAGGTCGAGTCATACCAAAGACTCAAAAAATGGAACCTACTGCCGTTGTGCGTTATGCTGCCCAAAAGGATTGGAGCTGGCAAAACAAGCCAGTGAGCCATAACTGGAAAAAAGGCCGTGGCCGGCTCGACCTGATCCAATATGTTGGAAACCGGGCCGCAAAACTCCATCTAACTAAGTAGCTAACCGACCAACCGGCCGTCTGACTGACTCACTGACTGACTCACTGACTGATTGATTGACTGACCTATTGACTCACTCACTCACCCCCTCACTAACTACAAAAGTAAATTACAATAGAGACATAACACTGCAACGGTTTGTGTAAAGCTAGCCGAAGAAAACAGCGGTTTTTGAGTCAATTATCTCTTTGATTGGATTCCATTGTGTGTCCATTGTGTTGATTTAAATGTCAAATGTCCGCATATTTCACGAGTGTTAACTGACGTTGTGAGTGAAGATATTTTGATGATTTTTTTAAATCTTTTTATTTTAATTTTTAATTAATTTTTCACAAGTTTGACTTTCCAGGGGGGGAGCAAGTGCCCCCTTGCCCTCCCCTTTCGGACGCCCATGCTCTCACCCCAAACAGTTCCAGTTCTCCTGACCTAACTAATTAAACCGCTCCCATAACTGTTCAGAACTCATCCTTTTTCTCATCAGTTTGCAACACGCCAATGTGCATAATCAAAACACTCCTGTACAATATATGGTGTGCAATGTAGGAGCTACGGTACTTAGCATTTTATGCAATTTTAATGATCAAAGAGTTCCATGTGTGAAACCTCTAAATCGGGAACATCTGCACTTTATGTGCATCTTAAATCTCATGGCGGGGATTACTTTAAATTTCAGATTTTAGAAGTGTTGAAAACAGGAGGGTTTGACAAATTGGATATCCGTAAATTAGATAGATTATTAGATAAAAAAGAAAGACGATGGATTTGGAAATTGAACACTTTGGTTCCACATGGCTGTAACATTGACGACACTTTTTACTCCCAAAACCGTTCCAGCAGACAAAAACGAAACTGAGCTTTCTTTTTCGATCTCTCCTCTCCGCTTGGTTAAACTTTTATTGTTTGTTGTCGAGTTTTCTTCCAGTGTAGAGTTCCCGTCTTTTCAGGTCTTCTTATTCACTAAGGCGTGTAATCTTGTCTGTATGTACGTAGACTTGTGTGTTCTTCCGTTTTAAGGCTTGTAGTGTTCGCTTTTTGTTTTAGTGTTTTACGAGATGTGTTCAAGGGAACTGTGCTGCCCGAAAATTAAACTGAATCCTCGTGTGTTGGGTTTTTGTTTTACTTTATGTATACATATATATATATATATGTATATATATGTATATATATGTATATATATATATACATATATGTATATAAATCAAATTGGTAAAGCTGGAAAATCTGGCCGAGGTGAAAAAACGATGTTGACTCCACCGGGATTCGAACTCTCTAACCACTGAGCCATGAAGCCAAGTTGGTCTGGCCTTTGTTCAAATAACAGATGAAGCAACTCGCAATATATATATATATATATATATATATAAATATATATATATATATATATATATATATAAATATATATATATATATATATATATTTATATTTATATATTTATATATGTATATATATGTATATATGTATATATATATATTTATATATTTATATATGTATATATATGTATATATGTATATATATATATATATATATATATATATATAAATATATATATATATGCTTCGGTATGATCGTGTTCTGTTGAGCACTTTAAAATTTCGAGACGGTATATTGCTTGTGTAGTCTTGGCATTTTAGCCAGGACGTAATACTATTCGCTTTATGCATAACACGCTCTTTGAACTTGTGCACTGGTATTCGCAAGCAGTGTACCATGAATGGCTGGACTGGCGCAGGTTATGCCTGTGCCAGTCTTGTCATTCCGTTTTGAAATCTACTCTGAGCTGCACTGAGGAGACCTAACAAGGTCGAAACAGTACTGTCTGCAGATTAAGTATATATATATATATATATATATTTACCTCGTGTTTTTATTTTGATTCCCTTCCTTTCCTTGATCTGTCCTTGTTCTGCATATTTTTCGCAATTCTGAGGGTTTTCTCAATACTGACCTTTTTGTTAAACCTACGTTCAGAAACCTTCATCTCAAATATAATTCTTATCATAGCAAACATGTTCTTGATAATATTGCTTACGGTCAGGCTCTCCGTATACGTACCATCTGTTCAACGGAGGATCTGCTCCAAAATCGCTTAATACCCCTAAAAGTAATCTTATTGAAAGAGGTCATCCCACGAGTATTGTTACTGAAAAGGTGAATAAAGCCTGTACTGTTCCGAGAATGACGGTTCTCAGCCGTAACCGTTCCATTTGTGCTAGGAGGAGTTTTAATGCTCCCCTGGTTGTTACCCGTAACCCAAGGTTATTTCCCCTATACAAAATTATTAAGAAGCATTTCCATATTCTTAAAACGTCCCCCACCTTTAACAAGAGTTTTTCTAACCCGCCATCAGTAGTTAACAGACAACCAGCTCATTTAAAATCTTTACTGGCAAGAGCTAAAATACGTCATAACACAGAGAACAGAGGTTGTTTCAAACAGCTCCCTGTTTCAAGACACACGATAAAAGGTGCGTCACCTCAGGGAGCTGTTACGGAGTGTCTTACTTGAAACTTCTGCTGTACAAAATACAAAGTTGTACAGCTCAGAATTTCCAGGTGAAGGGGGGTTTAACCTATACTACCAAAGGCGTAATCTACTTGATTAAGGGTTTGGATTGCCAAAAGCGGTATGTGGGTGAAAGGGGATTAGAGCTAAGAATTAGACATAGGGGTCACCGACAGGAGTTTAGAAAAGGTCAAACTCATTGGTAAGCATTTTAAGGTGTGTTAAAATTTCGAATTAATAGGTATCGAAAAGCTACGGTACAATAACAAGAAAACTAGGGAGGAGGTAGAATTGAAATGGATTTACCGGTTGAATACTCTTGCCCCTATAGGTCTTTACGTAAAAGATGTAAGCCTAAATAGAGCATTGCCCAATGGGTAGTACATTTTCCATTACTGTTATTTCTTAGCACGTGAGCAAGGAGAGTGTATCTCCCCGAAACGTATGGCGTTTTTAACAACTGAGTTTTGCCGTTTTGAAACTTAACTTTTGAACTCTTTACCGTTTTTAACATCTTGTTGCCTCAGAAGATTTGACACGATTTTTGTCTTCAGTACTTTATTAAAATTTCAGATCGTTTTAACAGTTTGCCGTGGGTTTGTGTGTTTTGTGCATGTTTGTGTATATACATATATTTTCCAGCTTTACCAATTTAATTATATATATATATACATACATATATATATATATATATATATTGGCCCCTTCTTAATTCAATAGGCTCACCAGAGTTTACCAATCCCAAATCCAAATATAAATATATATATAAATATATATATATATATATATATATATATATATATATATATATATATATATATATATATATATATATATATATATATATATATATATATATATATATATATATATATATATATATATATATATATATATATATATATATATATATATATATACTCTCAGTGAATACATCTGGAAACTAAAGGATACAAATGTAGAACACTCCGTAAAATGGAAACTAATGAACAAAGCTCGAGCATACTCCACTTCATCTAAAACTTGTAATCTCTGTCTGGAAGAAAAGTTCTTCATTATACTCAAACCTCCCTTAGCAACTCTTAATAAAAGAAACGAACTGGTAAGCTCTTGTAGACACAGGAACAAACATCTACTGTGTAACTATTCTAATAGGTAATGTATCTTGGCTCGCTGTACACCGTTCGTGCATGTTCACATCGAACACGGAAAAAACACGTGCTTAAAAACGGACACGTTCAAAAGCAGCGAACATACACGTATCTAACGTTATTGACATCATTCTACTTCAGGCTTCTGAGGAGTGAGGACCTACATGATTGGCCCTTACGAAACAGTTCTGTAAAGCTATGTTGTAAGAACTTATTGCAACCTTTTCAATATATATATATATATATATATATATATATATATATATATATATATATATATATATATATATATATATATATATATATATATATATATATATATATATATATATATATATGTATATATATATATATATATATATATATATATATATATATATATATATATATATATATATATATATATATATATATATATATATATATATATATATATATATATATATATATATATATATATATTATAACCCTAATTCCCACCTAAGGGGGAAATTGTTATATCTGCTCGTAATTTAGGGCGAAAAAATAACAATAAAATTCATAAGAAAAAGGATTCGCCCTAACGTCTAAAAAATATAAACAATGTTATTTCAATAGCCATCCATCCGTCCGTGTTAACAGGTAGGTGTCCGTAAATTTGACAACTTTCAGTGAAGTAATTGTATCTACTTTGTAAATCTAGGAGGGCGCACTTGTCCGTTCACGTATTCCCATAGAAAAAAGTGTGTAGAAACGTTATTGTGAAACTTAAATAGATAAGAATAAGAGGCTGAAAAGCAGCGATATTCCGGAACATGCCCAAGATGAAGGAATTCTCAAAATTCTAGATAAAAATTAGGTAAAACTATATATGAAAGTAAAAACTAGAATTGCAACTGCATAAACAAGGATGAAAAGACACCGTGATTCGAGAAGCTTTCGGCTATTTTATTTGACCTTTCTGCGCTCAAATGAAGTAAGAAATAAAGTGCGTTCAAATATCCACCCATAAAATTACTAAAAGAAAAGCCAAAAAAGAAAGGATAAAATTAACCAATATAGACTAAGCTCAATAAAGAATAAAGCTTAAAATCACTGGAAAATAAACAACAAAAAGTAAAAAGCGAGAAAAAGCTTAAAAGCAGCTGTACAATTAATACACAGCAGCAGTGAGAACCCTCTAAAATGGTAAAAAGCTACGTCGTGAAGATATGAAGAATCATATAGGAAGGTCATTAACTGGAGATTTTTGAGAATCGAATGTCATGTTAAACATACTATATTTTAGTCTTTCAATAAGAAAATATATCTGTAAATTTGAAACGAGTTAAAGATGTAACCCTTCTTTCTCTGTCTTATGTTTTGGAAGTAAGTTGCGATTAAAATTGGCATGAGGTATTTTTTACTTAAGCTAAAAATCCTTCACCTCCTTTATTGGAATCAAAAATTAAAAAAAATAAAAACAAGGAAAAATAAACAAAAAAGGAAAGAAAAATAACATCAACATTTCTTGACGGTTTACTCAGTGGTTTCCTTATTTGTATTTATTCAATAGGCCTTTAGAAGTGCCATTTCCAACGATCTGCAGAGAACATTTTATGCCAAAATTTCTGACACTCTGCCCCAACCGAGGAGAGCTTTTCCCCTAAAATTGTTCTGCCCCTTCCCTCCTAATTTTTTCTGCGGACGCCCATGTTTACTACCACTATGAATTGAAAAACATTTCCACAATAACCTTTTAAAAGTTTATGCATTTCATCTTGCCATGCTAGCCCCTAGGCTACCGTATAATACCTGCATGAATTGCTATGGTCAGATGGTTGACGTAATCCTAACAATCCCCTGTCCCCTTCCAGTTTTCTTAAAGACGATGGGTAATGATTAAAAAGTTATAAATTACACCTACCAATACATTACATTTGAAATACCCATAACCTAAAAAAGGACTCACCATCTCTTCTAAGACTACTTAAAGGTCCAGTTCTTTCACCCCAAACAGTACTAATTCTGCTAACCTTCTTACTTAAGCCCCTCCCACAATCGTCTAAAATTCATCCTCATCCAGATACAATCTCAGGTTATTTCTTCAACTAGAGTATAGAAAAACTAATCAAAACACTCTCAGTACTATTCATGCTGTGTAATATAAGCTTTGATACTCTGCTTTGTTTGAATTAGCTGTCAATCAAAGAGCTGCACCAATTGAGAATTTCGGTACCCCAGTACCAAAATTGTAGTTTAGTTTGGGGTGAAAGGTTTGGCCCTTTAAAACGCAACTTTCTGCTTACTATAAGTTAACGCATCAGGGACGAATGGATGGCAGGCTTTTCCCTTCTTGAGATATTGTGTTTACAAGTAAAAAGTTCACAAATACACTCACACATCAGTAACCATCACATAGGTTCCTTGCATACCTTGGGCAAGGAATCAAAAGAGGTCCACATACCAGAAGTTGTTCATCCTTTTCAAGATGGGTCTTTATTTCCTTTCCTAAGTCATTGTTGGGTATCTTGATATCCTCTTTTCCTATCAGCCAGCGAGCAGCAAGAACAACAATTCTAGGCCTAACATTTTCAGAAAAAACAGCCGTTTTATAATTTAATTTCCTCTTAAATTTGACAGGAATTACTTGACTCTCTTCAAGTCTTATAGGTAAAGTTTTAATTGTTGTCACCGCATCAGACGGGACATTATCAACATTTCCCTTAATACTAAATTACCCTCCTCGAGGAAGCTCACGTAACTGCATAAAAGGTGTTCCTAAAGCGACCAACCTGTCTTCAAGACGACTGCAATTCCAATTCTTCTGGTATCTCATACATTTTTATATCATTATCTCGAATTAATAACGGAACTCTACCTTCTTTGATATATTTAAAACAAGTTTTACAGACTAATCCTTTATCATTACCTTCTTCCTGCTTACAAATACTAGTACTTCCACTAAATCTAACTATGACTACTAACTATGACTACTACTTCCTCCATCGTTACACCTCTGACTTTTTTCATATTCACTAGAACTTCTGTTGCTCCCAACTCTGATATCATCATTTTTTCCCCTTCATAACTTTTATCTTGATATTCAACCCATACTTTCTTTTCTTTGTTGCCAACTTTCCCTTTCTTAATTAAAAGTCTTTGAAGGGCCCTCCGTAGGCACTGTAATATTCTCCAGATAGTTTCAAAATTTGAAATAACAAATGTGCCATAACCAGACAACTTGATATAACAAAAATATTAATACTAGCCAACTCATACAAATAAAATTTACCTACCAATAACAATTTTCCCCTCCAACAAAAACTTACTTTACTTTATGAAAATTCTCGTTAATGTGGAAAATCCACACAGCTCTTTGAAAACACAAAACAGTGAACAAAACTCCTCTAAACTATCAATATTTTTACTCCACCACAACTCCGTCCATGCCACTTCAAAAAAATAAATCCCTAGAAATAAATCCTCATATAAATACACAGTTTCAGTTTCATTTATTCTCTCTTTCACCTCGAAGAGGTATAAGAGACTTACAAATAGTCATAAAGAATATAACAAATGGAAGTGATACAACAAAATGCATCAAAGTACAAAAAGAACGGTTTAAAGGACAAAGCAAAAGTAGAGGAAAAAGAAAAAAAAAAGGGAAAACTCACTAAATTCACAAAATTCACTAAATACCAATCTATAATAAATGTAATACGATGAATTAAAAAAACAACCAAAATGATGGCGCTGTGTTGAAATAAACAAAAAACTTTTCACCAGAGTATATTCGGACCTGGTTTTTCCGCAAGATTGTTACTAAAAATAGACCGCGTTCGTAACTTTTACATGAAAAAAGCCCATTTAGACACTCTCACAAAAGTCATATTTCCACCAAAACTCAAAAACTCGAAAGAAGAGAACCGTCCCTACGAGTTGCACTAAGCCATATTTCGATACCACAAAGCTTCTACAAGAAGATAGAAATAAAGCGCCGGAAAATTCAGAAACTGACATCTCAGGAGCGACTGCATTAGTTGCGGTGCTGCCTGCAGGCACCGCAACTAAGAACGACACAATATTGTCAATTGAAAATCATCTGTAATATATTAACAATTCAGGGAAAACTTAGGGACAATATAATTAAGATATGAAATTTATATTTAGTGACAATTTAGGGACAATGTAATTAAAATATGAAATATAAAGTATGAAATTTATATTACTCATTTTCCATAATTCGTTTAATTTTATTCATTTCCTGTCTAACTCTCAACTGTAACTTCAACCTGTTGATCAGATGTGAAAGACAGGAGATGTAGCTGAGATGTGATAGATCTTTCGAAACCTTGTCGAAACCTCTTCAACTTAGTTTTAATTTCAGGATTATTCAGAGTCAACATGTAAAACATGAAGACTCCTTGAAAGCTAAGACAAACGGAAAACAATATTTCAAACAAAACTTTTATTGAAGTGTTGAAAATAGCTAAGAATCCGAACATCCATGACAGTCCAAGAAGAACCCAAAAAAGGATAGGACCCTTTATTCGAGCCACTTCTGCCTTTCGTCTAGCCTCTTCGTTAGCGGCGATAATCTTCCGACAGCTAACTCGGTAGGTAATCAATACAAATATAACACAATTAAAGATGAAGAGCAAAAGAATTGGCAGAAGGAACCCGATGTAAAGCGCTATTCCCGGTTGCAGAAAACAGCTGCGAGAAAAGGTAAACGTTACAATTAGTAACTCATTAAATTTTAGGCTAGACTTTTGAAGCATGCAATTTAATATTGTAACTGTGCGAATTTCTGTAATTTGAGCAAAGTAGGGGTGAATAAGTGGCCTAGCCATAAGGAGGGTTTGGGTTGCCCCTAACTGACACCGTTTTAGTTCCTAAAACTGCTCAAATGATTGAAACCCAAGTTTATAAGGTAACACATGTGACACGTCGTAGCATATACGGACGTCCAATTAAATAAAATAACAAATTATCACGTTCCCACAATGCCACTCGCAATCATCTCCCAAGGGCGTCCTTTGATCCCGGATACCCCACTTGTTGTGAGTAAGCTATATGATGGGGGTTTGACCTTTGCAAGCTTTGTAAACGTGTGTTCTGGTGTTCAAACCAAGATCGAAATTTTCATTTTTCGTTCGGTAGGTAGAAGTTTTTATTTCAGGACGATTGAGAGCGATTTGGAAAGATTCCATACCATCAAGTTTACCCTATTTTGTCGTGGGGTAGCCGCCTTCAAAACGCAGCAGATTCCGGCCTTAATTTGTAAAAACACCATAAAAAGTAAATTCATTATTCGACTTTTAATTTACAAATGGTTGAAAGAGAGGGAACCAGTGTGGAATACGCAGTATATACTTACTAACTTACACCTCGATAGTCGATAGTTTCGTCAAGCAAGTACACGGTAGTAGACACTATGAACGGAAATCCTGTAAAATGGAAACAGCAAAATTCGCATTAAGCACAGAACAAAATTACACAAAAATGTTAAAGTGTACCTCCAGGTCAAAAAAAAAATAATAATAAAGAAATGAATATATGTATTAAAGAACATGAAAAATCAATTCTTACAGTCCGACTCCCATCTTCAAAGGACACCCTTGAGCCAAGATTTAAAACCTGGACGAAGTACTAGTATTTGTAAGCAGGAAGAAGGTAATGATAAAGGATTAGTCTGTAAAACATGTTTAAAATATATCAAAGAAGGTAGAGTTCCGTTTTTAATTCGAGATAATGATATAAAAATGTATGAGATACCAGAAGAATTGAAATTGCAGTCGTCTTGAAGACAGGTTGGTCGCTTTTAGTTTACAGTCCGAATCCCATCTTCAAAGGACACCCTTGAGCCTAGATTTAAAACCTGGAAGTTTATTCATTCAAATTAAAATGGTGAATCGTGCAATAATTTGTGATGTCATTGTTGCACTACTGAAATTACGATCTTTGTATTTCTTTGTTTTCCTGAAAGTTAGTCCACCCTTCTTCCAAGGTGGGATAGCACTTATGGGGTGATGTAATTAATGAAGTCCTCTCCGAGCAACATGCTATGCAAGCAAACAGGCAAGCAAACAGGCAAGCAAACAGGAAGGTCATACAAATATTTTTTTATTTTAAAAAGGGAAACACAAAGCAGGTAATGTGTGAGTTGTTAAGCAAGAAAGTCACAAATTATGCGCAATGGACTTTTTCGTTTTTGATGAATAAATTTCAACATCTTGCATGCATTCTACATCTTGGCCCAAGAAGATACCATGGAGATGGGAGTTGGATCGTAAAAAATCATTTTCGTGTTGTTTCATACATGATTTTGGATTTTTGACCTGAGCTAAACTTTTGTGCTTTAAGAGTGGTTGTACCATGATATTCCAAACTTAGGCAGTTTAAAGCATTTGGCAACGTTGGAACGATAATAAAAATCTAATGAAAAGGGGTCATAATAACTAAAATTACTAAATTACTGAAATTTGATGATGATGATGATGATGATGATGATGATGATGATGATGATGATGATGATGATGATGATGATGCAAAATTTGAAAGACTCCACCAAAGAGAGGGTTTGATTTTTCCCACTATTAAAGTACAGGGAGTTACTCATCACTGCCCGAAAGTACTTCAGTCCGGCGCGCAATCGACTTCGTCGGCTGTACAAAGCGTATTAACTATGAAAATGGAAGACAACCGGACTACTAGAATCCGGAGAAAGGCTAACGTACATCGAGCGGGATTTGAACCAAATTCACATGTGCATTGATGCACAACAGCTGGAATAGACCCGATCTGTCCCCCCCCCCCCGAAAGACCACAAACTTAAGAGACAACGTCATCATATCAAAATAATTGTTATTTCATTCTTTCCTTCAAAAATGAAATGTTACCTACCCCAAGCAAATAATGACCCAATGAGAAGTAAGTGCTTTATATTATCCCGTCTCAATGTCCAAAAAAATACAAACATATTAATCGCTTCTACTGACATCCAGGCCATTGAGGAGAAGCAAAAGAAGTGAATCAATGATGCGGTAATTTGACATCTTACGTCATCCCTGGTTGACTTAATACCAATCGAAAATGTTGCGTACAGAGCAATCAAAGCAATGGACAGGTTGATATGTATTTGCGTGAGCTGCTTTCGTCGAATTTCTCTGAGGGGAAGAAAATGTGAACCAGCGAAATCTTAATATAGACTGATAAGGTTGTGGAATGAGAAATTTTCCTAAGCTAGACACTCGAAAAAGAGTTCAGGAATTCAACGTTTCTCCAAACTCTTTTTGAGTCCACTTTGAAAAAACGTTTAGATGCTATTCACACACGCGTGTCTACTTCGTTAATAGTTCGCTTCAAAACACATTCAATCGTTTAAAATTAGTGTTTAACTGCTAAAAACGTTTTAACGAGTTCATAGACATGTGTATAACGCTGCAATAGTTGCTCATAATGTATTATAATTTTCTACATCACTCCGTCATAGCAAGTCTGACCGTAAACTTTTAAACACCATCGTATCGAAAATAATTATTTGTATTAAAGTCCTCATGATGTCTTTGGTTCAGTGCAAATCATGACAAATGGGGGCGAAAAGTACAAAAGTTTATTTTAACCTATAATTTTTAAACCTCTAGACTAGCAAAGAGATATATAATAATATATATTGGGCAAGAGCACATGAATTCTGACCCGGAGCTTTAGCAGTCTAAGAATATATATTTTTGTAGGAAATAAGTAAATTACGACCATCATTGCTTACCTTTCCCAGTCTAACCCCGGATGATAAAGAATTGGCAGAAGCTACCGACAATGAGTTAAAGCATTGCTTACATGGGAATCTCACCTACGTCTACAGGGACCCCTAAATGATTTGGTTTTCATAGCTGAAAATACGCTCGTTCTACAAAGATATGGTAAGCAGGTAGCAAGGTCTAGACGAAACTGCCTCACTTCAAAGACAAAAGGAATAGTAGAAGAAATCTATGACCATTAATTCCGGCTTCAAATATTTCGCATCTTTCTGGCAAAGGTAGCTCACTGTTGTGATATTAAACAGCGGGCTTTTATGATATCAGGATGGAGAATTATTTACTCAAACTTTGGGAAAATGTTTCGACAATAATACTCATATGATTTATGTAACCAATAAATGCCATAACATCTGCAAAACACTCTTTGGCCTAATCACATAAAACGGTCCAAACGTTTGCATAAGGAATCATTTTTATTAATATAAGTTGCAGACTCTAATGGAGACGTTCTCAGACGCTGAAAAATTTATTGGATATATGGCAGTATGGGACAAGATTACAAAAATTGTAAAATCGACCTCTGATTGGATAGTAATTTTGACAACAGTTTTCTCATCTTACTAAGTGCATCTTAGTGACATAGTAAGCACTCCACTTACTTTATGGCGAGACTCGTAACAACACAAATTGACAGACCAATTATAGATAATATGCGTCCAATGACCGATACAAAATCAAGAATTGGGCTTGACGTGTATGGTTCCTTGGTAACATGCTGTAGAAGATAATTTTGGAGAAATTATAACGGGTCATGGAGCATCATGAACGATTATATCGGGAGCATCATGTACTTTATCGTTGGGATGCCATAAAGCTAAAGGATGTCTTGCCATTTGAGATATGCATCATGAAAAGTCCTAAACTAAAAAAAAAAAAAAAAAAAAAAACCCCAAAACAATTGGGTGCTTGGTCTAGTAGTAGCTTATCAGCGTCTCACCTGAGACGATTCAATTCCCAAAGACGTTTGATGTGAACTCTAGTAAAAAGGTGTTTTGGACTTAAAAATATACCTAAACACGTTTTCGCGTACTTTGTAAACACGTTTAGATGCAAAACATGCGCGTGTCTTACTTCTAAGCATTTCATTTGAAAACACGTTTGATCTCTTAACGCGCTGTGTTTAATTGTTAAACATGTTTAGAATTTAAAAGTGTTTACAAAGTGGGGGCAAAATACAAACGGTCTTTAATTTCTAAACACATTTTTAGAGTGTGGAGCCTATTTGTACGAAATGCCTCGCATAGGCGATAGAGTATTGAAAATAATCCAGCGCCAAACAACCGCAAAAATGTCGTGGGTGCTGTTCACGGACTTATATACATAGACATAGCATGTAACGTGTACAACCTATCCGTAGATGGTGCCACCGACTGGGACAAAAAGGCGCACCAAGATGGCCGACGTGAAGCTATAAATCGTCTGATTTGACTACGACTCTGTAATGATTCAAGCAAAATGTTGTGTAGTATGGTGCACTCTCCATGACCTTTAGCAGACGCCATCGTGTTGTTTACGAGCAACTCGCCCTTCCTTTTGTTATAGATTCCCAGGGCCCTTCCTGTTTCCCGTCACGTGTTACCAGTGGACGTAACATATCACATTGCCGTAGTTCCACGTGCACGCTGTAACCCATATTTTCGAGATGTGGCCAATTTCACTCACTTGCAGTCTCCTCATTGGTTGAGATGATTTCATCATATTTATTAATATTCATTTAAGGTGTGCGTCACAACTTTTATCCAATCGGGTTACAGCTTTTAGTTCTGTCATCTCGCATGGCCCTAGTGGCTCGAACGCCTAGGAAACCCCGCAGCCCGCAGCTAGTCAGTTGTGCTGCAGACCTCTAAGACGATGCACTAACTCACCTGTAAATAGTAAATGTCACCTTTTTTGCCGGCTTCTGATTAAAGATAATTTTTGAAGGAAGAAGAAATGGAATCAATAACAATCAAGAAGAATTAATCAACTTTACGAGTTCTGTGAACTTTTTTCTTGTGCGGAGCTAAGCAACTTCAACGCCTATCAGCTAGATCCCCTACCTAAGCCTTCGTTATACGATTGGCCCATTATCCCACAAAAAGTTAATCTTGAATGGGGGAAATATCATCTTTCTGCAATAAGTGAAGGCATTTTGGCCTAACCTTGCCATATTTCAAAAATATTTCAACTTTCTTGCAAAATATGGCGATATACTGGAGCAAGTTCAAACTTTCACACAAAAACATAGCAGACAGCTATCTTGGTGCGCTTTTTCTCCCACGTTCGGTAGCGACAATCTACCGTGCAGTATGCTCTGTCCATTGTATAGGAAGTCCGTGGTGCTGTTATACTAAACCAGAATGTTTGAAGTTGAACAGTAAACTTCAACAAAATAACCAACGATCCTACGTCCTAAAAGGGTTTGTAATAGATGGAGCTGTTTCAAAACAAGTAAACCTACATCAAATGTTCTTGATCAGTTGATAAAAATGCAACAATTTGTTTCATCAATTAAAGCTACGCATTTCCTTACGTTAATTGCACATCTGCAATTAACCTAAAGAAATGCGTTCTCGATAATGGACTGGGATTGGTCTATAAGTTTGGGTTGACAATATTGTTTAGAAAAATGCATTGGAAGCACACTACTGTTACTAATCTTCAGGCTTCTGAAGCACCTAGGATTTTGAATTGTCATTACAATATATAGCTATTTCAAGCTTACAGTTATTCAAATTTCAAACTATACAAGAAAGGATTAGACATCACTTTTGCAGTTGAAGAAGGACAATCACAGAAAAAGAGAGAAAAGATCGTTCTCACAGTATCTTAAAATAATATTTGAACGATGACTATAAAAAAGGTATACCTTAAGAGGTTTAAAAGGTATAAAAAAGAACAATAATTATCTCAATCGCAACATTCTCTAATTGTAGGCAAGTTTTGCGAACTTCTCTTGGTACTTATAGTTTATATATTGTTTCGGCCTACTTGTAAGGAAATGTTATAACTCATATGCTGCTTTCAATGGCTTAGTAGAGATCGATTAAAGCTATCTGTTTGCTAGAGTGAGCTGGGAACCAACAGCAGTGATTGTACAAAAAAAGATTCCATAACTTACAACTAAGACAGCAAAGCTTGTCAGGTGGTTACACAAGCACGTGACGTAGTGTTCAACTGATTGCACCATTTTACAACCGTAAGTGTCCCATTCACCCCACCCAAGAGTGGCGTTGTATTTCCAGTAAACACACGAACGCTCTTCGTTTTCGTCAGCACTGGTCGAAATCTTTTCCTGCGAAAAAAGCAGTGCATGGCAAGAAAACAGAATTACGTTTGCATTCGAAAAACACTCTCGCCAACAATGCACCGGCCTTAACTATGATACTTGCCAAAGTCCCTTCGTGCGCCACTGTTTTGAAGTTAAAAACGGTGTAAAATTTAGACTTGCTTTTAATGATCCACTCTGCACTTTAAAATGAGATATTCTCTGACCCCGGTTTTGTTCCGTTAGATTCAATAAACTTAACCCAAAAGTTGCATTTTAGATCAGAGATCCATTGTATCTTGTGCTGTATTCATTGTTTCTGACTGTATTTGACTCCCTGTTCTGGAAACATAAACAGTGTTCTTATACATGCCGAACACGAAAGAACACTTTTGCGAACATGTTCTTGCGCCCAAATCTCACACCACCTCGCCGGTGGTGCAGCGAAAACGAACAGCAAACCAGCTATCTTCTCTAATGTAAGGAAATATTAGCAGCACAATGACTGATCTTAGGCAGAACATTTATCCGAGAGGAATAAATCACTAGTACAACAGTATTTAGGACTAATTATGAAAATTAAACGAATTAAGTGGTGAAAACAAGACACGGCACTTTAGGCCGTCATGGATATCGTGACGAGCACCCATGATAACGTACTTTACCTAAAAGTGCTTGACACCGCAGAACTGCATAAGGGATTCCCATGTTCTCAGCATGATCCGGAACAATCAAGAACAGGGTATCTAATACAGTCTAGGATTGCAAAGCTAAAAAGGAAAACATGCTCGTGCAAGAGATTTTGCAATTTTGCCAATTATTTTATACAATTTTTGCACGTTTGGTTCCCTTCAAATGTTTGCCCCACTGCAGGTAATCTTTCTCCCCCAATCCGTTCAGTACCTCTTCTGCCTACGCTTACCTGAAAGGAACACAGAAGAGGAAAAAAAAAAAAAGATTCTAAACCTTCTTGTTCAAATACGTACAAATAACCTTGTAGCGTTTTACATTCCGGGAATGTTGACAACTGTCAAAAGCTCACTTCATATCACCTCATTGGCTCAACTACAAATTGAGCCAATGAATTAAATTGGATTTACAGAGTGCGATTATTTATGTTATCCAAACAAAACTTACATTCCACTTACTTTTGGAGAATAAAACTTTACTATGACCAGGGAGTTTTTCGGTAAGTTATGGACAGTAACATTTTGAATTGCTACCGTTGCGGATATCACGTGACTGCTTATTACTCCTCGTGATTCTTTTCCTGCACTCATATTTGTTTTCACTGGGAATAATGTCGCATCTCTGTACACTAGAAAACTCAGCGGTATTGTGGAAGAGTTTTGTTTCCCTAGAAAAAAAAATATTATGAAGTGTATCATAAATTCACAAAAGGTTTGGAAACCACGATCAAAACATAATGTGGGTATAGACAAGTTCTCGGGGCAACTACTCGAAGCACGAGTGGGAGAGGAAGAATGTAGTATCAGTTCGAAGAGACTTGCAAGAAATCTCAATGACGCATTTCATTAAAAACATATTTGGCTTAAGACACGAGTATCTTTGATGGACCGATACAACATGTTTCAGAAATATCCGCAACTTTTTCTACCATGGGTTCCTACCTTTTTCATTGCTTATAAGGATATACCCCGGTATGGTTATGGCTGCCCGTGGTTGAAGTTGCTCGAACCTTTCTCGAAATCCTGTGTTTTCCCCTGATAGTCGAAAACTGTCATCTCTGTCATCTTCTAACTTTTCTTCTTTAGTAAAGGTTCCAAATGTTACATTACTTTGCACGGTAGGTTCATGGATCTGAATCGTAGACATCCCAACGTTTTCTTGAATTTCCGAGTAGTTGTGGCCATTTAAATGGAGGTTAGTTGCCTGTGCTTCCAACAGTATTGGAACACGTGCAATGTCGGTCACAAGTTTTAAGGTCCCACTACTAACATCGATGATATTGTTTGCAATAGCTACCACAGAATCGGTGATGTTAATCACCTAAAAATGTCGAATTCAGAAATGAGAAATATTTCTCGAATCATGACAAATTAAAAATGGATATAAACCAATAGCCATAATAGATAATCTCACACAGACGTAAGAAGCAAACTGACAGTGTGGGAAGGGGGGGGGGGGCGATTTTGGACCATGCACCTTCCCCTACCTAATTGAACAAAATATACAATTTTGATGCTTGATTTATTCGCTTTTTCTACGAGCTGACGAGCAAGAACAACTTTTTTAATACAAAAAATCTAATATTTTTCTAAAGTGTTAACACTAGTAGGAACAAAATTTACTGGATCCTTTTACATATTTGTAAATATGAGCTTGTATTGCATAAAATAGTTTAGATTCAGGGTTTCCTGTAAGGAAATTTGAATATGTAAGGACTATCGGAGAATCTGCGTTTCCTATCAGCATATATCCGAGATAGCATGTAGACTGAAGATCGTTGTTGTTACATAATGTAATCTAAGGAGTGCGGACTGAGGCTTCTCGGCGACATTCAAGAAGCTCTCGAAACTTTGCCTTTTCTAGACAAAATACTTAAAACTTTCAAGCCTATATTGGAGAAAATTAAGTAGGGAAACGGCGCTGGAGCGGCTGGGAAAAGTTTACCACTGACTGCTTTCTGAGCGACCACTTACTTCATTAAGCGTTGCAATTTAGGACGCATGAAGTGCGCGGAAACTTCTGCCTTTTCAATGCTGATAATTACAAATATGGAGCTTTTATTAGAAAGAATTCGGGATTTTATGAAGGAAAAGTTTGGAAAACCACACTGTACTTGACTGGTGTCTTAAATGGCACATTTTTGAATTGTTCGCTTTCCTGAGCCAGAAGGCAATCGCTCCTGCTCCTGTAGCTACGTCACTGCTCTGCAACATTCAACATTGATAACATTTTGACACTTCAATAACTGAAGAATCCATCTATATTGACTACTCAACTGACAGGGTCGAAAGGTATCTGATGATAAGTGTTTATGAGAGCTCACGGGTACAGTAGGCCTATGGTTCCCTGCCTGGAATATGAAGTCTTGCTCGAAAGACCATCTTCAGTTGGCGCGGAGCGTGCAGAAAATTTTGAAAAATCGCCACCCCTAAAAAAGTCGGAATTGACATGTCTTGAGCTTGTAAGTAGTAGCTATAGGTTTTCCGAGTTTTCTTTCAAGTGTGATCATCACTGTATCAGGGATGTTCTGCGGTCGAAAGTTTTGCCCCTTTTAAACATTAATATGTGGATGTGAAGCTTGTATTGCAAAAAGTTTGGATTCTGAGTTTCCTGTAAGGAAATTTAAAGAGTTGGGGGATTACTGAAGGATCTGCACTTCCTCCATACATTTGTGGCAAATCTGAGAATGATTGTTTTTTCTAAGTCGTCCCGACTTTTTGGCAAAGAGCCGTTCTGCGAAACCAAACTATAATCTGCTCCCCGAAGAAGCTAGATTGCACGACAACTGAATCGTTGCTGTTATATAAGCCTGAGAAGTGACACTCTTCGATGACATTTCAAAAGTTTGTCAAACTTTGCTGTCCTCTTTAGACTAAATGTTTCAAAATTCACCCTTGAAAACAAAATAAAACAAAAAAAATGATGTCTTGGTGCTAATTTATGACACAGCCTGACATGCAACAAATTTCTCCGTAATTAGCTTACCTTACCTCATCGTTTCACACAGTGGTAGCTTGATCTGGTTGACCTAATTCTTGTTTAACTAACTCCTTAATTTTACTTATAAGCCTTGAAATGCCATTTCCGGCTGTCTGGAGTTCACGATACTTCAATGTATTCTGTGGGCTTCGAGCCAACTAAAGGTTTGTCAACAAACCATTTTATCAAACTGCCATTGCAAAAGTTACTTGAGAACATTACAAAATTTTAATTCCCCACTTGGAGGTTTTATCTCTATTAGATTCAAGGTTAACACATCAACATGAGAAACAAAAGGAAAAAAATGCATGCCTTGTCAATTTGAGGGAGTGATATAACCTTTCCTGCTCTCAATCTCACTTTCAAACACGAATGTAGCATCTTAATTTGATGATATCCTGAGAAACACCGGACCTATTTGAATGGAACTTTGTGTAGATTTAGTTCCTCTTTCATATTTAGAGATTAAAATTTTGCTAAAAGGTCAAGAGCAGTCATGCCAACTTGAAGTAGTGTAGTTGGCTGTCCCGTTTTATGATTGACTGTTGAGAGTCCTGTGACAATATTTTTCCTCTTCAAATGTGAAAACTTGGTTTACCTTGAATATGCACTTTTGAAGCGCTGAAATACGACGAAAGATACTTTGAAAGGCAAAAGAAGAAATCTGTGTGATTTAGCTCATGCTCAAAAATAACTTTGGGGGGACTGCTTTTGACCTCTAAACTTCCCTTGAATATGTCATGAATTTGACTTACCTGATCTGCAGATGCATTGACTTGGATGATGTTTTCAAGAGAACCAATGATAGATTCAACATTTTCGGCACTAACAATATCCACTTGACGGGAAACTTCTTCCAATTCTTGCGCAACGCCAAGCACGTTGTCTCTGGTTAAATTTGTCTTTAAGATGGCAATTAAGAAAGTAAGAAAAACAATACTTGTAAATTATACAAAGGGATTAATGTTTGTAGGCAAGTGGTCCTGAAGGATATTTAAATTTCTTCTGTTGGTGTAAAAAGCTTTCAAGGGAGAAATACATTAGTAAATATAGATATTTATGGATAATATAGATAAATTATGAGGGTTCTTTATAAAATGAAACACTTCTATCACAAGTTTTTAAAATGTACACTCAAAATTTACTCATAACTCAATACATTTTTGTTCAAAAAGGTTTTGCTGAACAGCTAAACAAGTTACTATATATTATCATTGTGGAATAAGCTTATATTATTGAAGTAGGCAACAACTTAATCACGTCTGTAAATTTCATTTACATTTGATAACATCAGATATCATCAATTTCCTGTACTGTAATGCACTGCTGTTGACTTTGTTAAAACCAGAATGCAAAAATGCATTGAGGTTTCGATGATATATACATGCTCTTTTCAATAAAATGCTACATTTCTTGTAACAACTGGTGACCCCAAGTGACCTTTGACTCCACCTGTAAGTAACTGGTTTTCCTTTTAACCAAATCACTTCTATATTAAAAAAGCAAAATTTCATACTGTGCCTTAAGATATTCTGCAAACAAGGTTTTCAGGAGTTTGATGCCATGTGATACCACATGACCACTGACCTCCACCAAAAACAACAGGTACAGTACTTTCAACTTACCATAACACATCCACATACTAATAAGGAAATCAATCTAAGTTTCCTACCTTGAGATATCCCATTTTAACAAGGTTTTCAAAGTTTGACCGATCATGACCCCAGATGTCCATTCACCTCCACAAAAAACGTTATACAGACCATATTCTCACAATATTCTCTCAAAGCTCATCCACATACTAATTAGAAATCCATCTACATTTCGTACCTTGAGCTATCCTAAACAAGGTTTTCTGATTTTGACACCTATGACCCCTATGACCTCAAATGACCTTTGACCTCTGCCAAAATCAAAAGGGTTCTTCCTTACATCATAATGCATCAACATATCATGATGAAAGGTTCCTTCTTACTTTTTGTTACATTCTCCTTCTCTGCATGATTACCTCTTATCACCTCACAGGGGAAATGAAGCTCACTACACCCACACTTGATATAGTCACATTTCACTTCTGATTAATTGATAGACAGTAACAGATATATTAAAATACACATAAAGTTACGTAAAATTTGAGATTAGCTAACATTAGATATCAGTTACACCCCACACCGCCTTTGATATACTGGGGTGTCTATGTTCCTATCTCAAGAAGAGACGTCACAGCATGTCAAGTTTGAAATCAATCCAAACTTCCTACCTTGAGATATTATGTTAAAAAGGTTTTCAGGATTTGTCCCTTTCTGACCCCAAATGACCTTTGACCTTCAGCAAAATAAATAGGGTTCTTCTTTACATCATAACGCATCAACATATCAAGTTAGAAATGAATCCAAATTTCCTACCATGATGTAAACAAGGATTTCAGGGTTTGACCCCACGTGAACCCAAATGACATTTGACCTCCACCAAAATTAATTGAGTTCTTCCTTACATCATTACGCGTCAACATATCAAGTTTGAAATTAATCCAAGTTTCCTACCTTGAGATATAGGGTAAACAAGGATTTCGGGTTGGACCCCATGTGACCCCAAATGACATTTGACCTCCACGAACATAAATCGGGTTTTTTCTTACATCATAACGCATCAACATATCAAGTTTGAAATTAATCCATGTTTCCTACACTGAGATATCGTGTAAACTAGGATTTCCGGTTGGACCCCATGTGACCCCAAATGACATTTGACCTCCACGAACATAAATCGGGTTTTTTCTTACATCATAACGCATCAACATATCAAGTTTGAAATTAATCCATGTTTCCTACACTGAGATATCGTGTAAACTAGGATTTCCGGTTGGACCCCATGTGACCCCAAATGACCTTTGACCTCCAACAAAATCAATAGGGATCTTTCTCACATCAAAACGCATCAACGTATCAAGTTTGAAATTAAACCAAGTTTCCTACCATGAGATATCGTGTGAACAAGGATTTCGAGGTTTGACCCCACGTGACCCCAAATGACCTTTGACCATTACCAAAATCGATAGGCTTACATCATAACGCATCAACATATCACGTTTGAAATTAATCCAAGTTTCCTACCATGAGATATCGTGTAAACAAGGACTTTGGGGTTTGACCCCCTGTGACCCCAGTTGACCTTTGACCTCCACCAAAATAAATATGGTTCTTACTCTCAGTATGGGGTATCTGTGTACCAAGTTTGAGAAATGTCAGATCTTCCCTTCTCAAGATATCGTGTAAACAAGCGAAGTGTCACAAACACACACATACACACATACACAAGCACACCCACATACACACGCACGCCATCATTAATGCATAGGTTTCTCTTTTCATCGAAACCAAAATTCCAACCGCCAAGTGCGTTTCAGACTATAATTTTACTACACCAATAAAGGCTTTAAAAACTTGCAAGTACGTCGATAAATATAGATAATAATGGCTTATATAGATAAATCATTAGGGTCCTTCATAAAATGAAACACTTCAAACACACGTTTTTAAAATGTACACTCAAAATTTACTCATAACTTAAGATGTTTTTTTGTTCAAAGAGGTTTTGCTATATAGCTATTCAAGTTACTATTTCCTATTTTTGTGGAATAAGCTTATATAATTGTAGTTTCAGCTTATCTCTATTTTGTATCATGTTGATAACTGAAATGGGTCATAAAAAATTACACCAAAGTAAAAGCATATAGTACCAATGTTTTAAATCATTCAACTCTCTTTTGCTGGACAGTTCTAAACGGGACCTGTCCATGATACCAATCACCTTCTCTATTATTTCGCTTTCATTATAATTAGTAGTGAGGCAAAAATATGGGAGAGTTACTACAGGAGAGTTACCTCGGCTATTCTCTTGAGCTCTTCAGTCACGATGCATTCTTTGCAAATTGTTTCCGTTGAGGTTTGAAAAGAACCTGGATGGAAAAAAAGTAATCGATATTACAAGTATTGCCATTGCAGGGAATCATATCGGTCACGATCATCTCGATTATGTCTTATAATAATGCTGCATTTCGTAAGTTCTAATAACGTTTTTATTTTGGAGAAAAATTTCATTCGATATAATGTATGTCAGTAGACATATTTCAGTATAGGATTAATAATAACCATGATACATTTGTAAGAGGACCTTCTTTGTGTCATTCTTTACTCGAGAAATCCTGAATATGTAGGAAAACAATATTTTTCCCTTCCCTCTCTAGAGGCTATCAAGGTTATCTATTCAAACACATTATCTATTTAAATAGGAAACAGCTTTATTGCCATATGTTAAAATAAGCCTGTGGAGTGTGTTTACTGCAAAGCTGATATATGCCACTGTCTCTGCGTGTGTGCACAGCCGACCGGGTGGTGCAGATATATTTTATCTTAACCCTTTACCGTTGTGCTCCGATCGGGGCATATTTGCGCGCATCGGGAGTAGGCGGAAAGCGGACGTAGCACGCCCCGCATCAGCTTCCGTAGGCCATTGACCTCGTGACCTTAAACTATTGTCTCTCTCGTTGCTGTGGCCGAATTTTCGGGTAGCTACTGGAATTTTCGAGCTCCGCGTGAAACAGTGAAGATGGGTGACAGCCGAGCTCTCCGTATGGGCCCAAAAGGACCCAAACAACGGTAAAGGGTTAATACAAACCTTCATCTATGCCACCGGGGCAGTCTTCTTTACCATCACTGACATGTTCTCTCGGAATACAAATTCCTGGAGAACACTGGAATAAGTTGATGGTTCCGCAATCAAATTCTGCCAGAAAATTAAATTTACAAAATTATTAGCTGTAAGTTATTCATGGCACCCAACTTAGCTGAATTTACTCGTTGGCATTCTTTCAATTAATGGAGTTTGCTCAAAGTTTTTACCGCTGCAATGCAAATGAAACACCCCAACCTAAACAGAAAGACAATAATATGAAATATCGAAAATTATCGAATGAAATATCGTTAACCTGTTATTAAAGTAGACTAATCAAATTAGTGTTTTGGTATTGTTCAATCTAATCCGGGTCTCTTCCGCTGAAGAAACTAAATACCGTTAAGGAAACAGGAATGACCTTGAGCCTCTTTTAGCTTGAAAATCGTTAGAAAATGTCAGTAAATTAAGGACTTTTATATGTATTTTGTACATCGATAAAAATGAACGAAATCTGTTGCATTACAGTTATAGTTTCGAAACCTTTTTGTTAACATTGTCGGTCTAATGTGTTGAAATTAACATTACATTTGAGAAGGCTTATGGTCATCAATATCAAAATGCATTTTCTTGTCATTGCAAAAAGTAAAAAGAAAACAATTATCTAACATGTATTTTCTGTTTATGTGAGTACCATTCTTTTCAGGTTGATGGATTACTTTCAAGTAGCCGGAATTTTCCTTTCAGTTGCCTTTTCAAGTTCGAATAAAGCAAATGCATATCTAACATAAACCAAACAAGGTTATATTAATCAGTTAAAGGGAACAGCCTTTGTAATTCAGCTAAGTTAATATATGGGATGCTTACCTCACCACCAGTGTTAAATGAAATTTTAAATGAGAGATTATACAAAATTTCCCGTTCCTTGAAAGTTTTATTGATTGGACCCTTGTCAACAAAGCTCCGCCCGGGTGCTATCCATGTCATGAATATGGTTTTCTGGACTGGATAACGTAGAGATGCATGAGATATTTTGCCTTTCAATCATCAACTTGTGTTATTGAGCCAGGTAGGAACTCAAAGGGACATGATAAGATAGACCAATATTCATCAAAAACCCGTTAAAGGTATTTAACAAGTTCTCTTGAATGTGCAAAGACACATTTACTAGCATCTGCCACCGACTTCTAGTTCTACTACATTTTTTCTCACTCAAGACATACGCATCACAAATTTGATCGATGTATTTGATAAACGTATGGTTTTAAAAGTTTTTTCTTGTGCGTATGATACCATTTGGAAATTAGAAAGTGCTTCTCTTACAATCCTCAACCGTGTAAATATTCAATAGTTTTGGGGCAATGCCAAAAATTTTTTCCCTGTTTTTTCATGTCATTCACAATTCACATGACAAATGTCTAAACGTTTGGGCACACTAATTTTATTTCAAATTACAGAAATTTGTACACTACCATTACCTGCGGCTGTCAATTCAACTACTTTTACATACAGTCCTCCTTCTGAAGTGAAAAGCATTCTTATCGAGCGCCTCATTGAGTGGGCCGTTATTACATAAGGAGGAACTTGACTTCCCCGTAAAGAAAATATCTCAGAGTTTTCTTGCCCTTCTTCAATGGTCAATGAAAATCTTTGGTATTCACGAGTATACAGTTGAAACGAAACAACCAAGCGCTTCTCTGAGTCGGTCGCATCTATGTACAAGATGTAACTTAAATTCCCGAATGGCACTCTGGACGGAGGATCCGGAGGAGACCCTGAAAAGAAAATTGTTCATGCAAAACTAGAATTTGTAAGAAAGACTGACTGACCACAATTTGGAAATAGGGGTGTAAAGGTTTCATTTTCGACCGCACCACATTCCAAAAGTATGTACACTCTATACTCGTTTACAGTCATACAAGGAATTGCGTAGGAGTGTTAGCTTTCAGAAAGAGGGACGCTCCTAAACCAAATTGAAATGAAGCATTTGGTTCTCGGAATGGGACACATTTCTCGAATATAGGAGTTTTTCCTTGACAGGCTTTGAACAAATTTCTTTTTTAAGTCCTTGCTAAGAACAGTGTGTGTACCAAAGGTAAGCATAGTATAATTGAAGTGGTAATATCTACTGGAATTTGCGCACTTTTTTGCGGTGGTTTCATTTGCAATTACGACTGTTAAAAGCTGTGGTGCTGTTGATATACATTGCTTAAGTTTTTCCAACACGTCTTTACACATGTGTAGAGAAAATAAGGACATTCCTTAAAAGATGAAAACTTTGTTATTTTACACTTCGTTGTCTTCAGTTAACCACCATTAGAAAGCCAATACAGTAACTTCGTAATATCATTTTTCGGAGGGGGGTTCATGTCGGAAACATTTTGATAATATTGGGTAAGAGGTCTTAGTCACATTAAATATTGGAAACAAAACCGGTCTCACTTCCGGATCATAAATACAAAATTTAGGTACCCAAGGTATTTTGCTAGGGAACATGAGTTGACACCTCCTTTTCCTCGTTTTTCCCTTCTTTTCACATTTTCTCACCCCCTGACGCCTTCCTCCTCCAGGTACCTATAAATGAGGTAAACGTCTCACATTTACACCATATGTACCTTGAAGGGCAAATGCAGTCACCCCAATTTGAACAAGGATAGTAGTCTATACTTGTTTGTGAATTTCTCTTGACAATCGTGTGACAATGTGTTTTTCACTGAATTGCGAAATTTACAAGTAGTAATTTTTTTTGTTTGTTATCACATACATATAATAAATGTATATAATAGTAATGATACGTATAAAATAGTAGTTATATCTTGGTTAACCTTGAATTTTGAATGCTTAAGCCGTAAAATACCCCTGAAGCGTTTGAAGGAAAAATGACAGAAAAATGGCAAAATTTAGTCTACTAGTTGTTTCAAAATAATTTCGGGGGGGGGGGGGGGAGTGCTCTTGACATTTAAGCATTCATCAATGTGCTTTGAAGCCATTACTCTGTGGAAACGAAGGGTTTGGGGGTTTGTCCTTCAAAATGTCCAGTTTTCGAAAAAATATAATTCCGATAAAGAATCTTACTCTCAGCTACCTTAAACCTATTTCCCTCAAGTTCAAGTTCAAATTCAAGAAATTTATATGGCGCATTATTTAAAATAGTTATTCTAATGCGCCTTACAAGACACAAAGGCGAAATGTTCGTGACAAGATTCCTCATGAAACCAAAACATGAGGATAAAGTGCGGGGGATCTTCCATTGCCGGAACCGTAAAAACAGATGGAGAGTTTCATTCGATTTCATGATGATATTTATTCGTTAAGTTCCAAAAAGAGATGACGTAAAAAAGATAATTATCTATGGTGGGAGCAATGGGCGATTTATGCTGGTGGGGTTCTGTGGGGTCCTGTGGTCTGCAGCCTAGGCAATTATTAGGTTTTAGCATAGGCTATCTGTTGGTGAAAAGTTGAATCTCAGTTTATGTGCATTCGTTTAGCAGTACGTTTGAAGACATGTTACAAGCTTTCGATGGATCCCAAAGGGATTTAAAACAAATATATTTGCTTTGGGTTTAGTGGACATTTAGGGTAAAGGCTCTGACTGAGCCACATATGTCCCCATGCTCCAAGTTGCTGCCACAACAAGAATTCATCCGTATGATAAAAATTAAGATATTAAAACATATATATTATGTGGTAGTTGACAGGAAGGTTAAAATTAAAATAGTAGCCTACCAGAGCATCCATACTTTGGTTGCCTGCATTCGTTTCGGTAATCACTACATTTTCCACTCCATGACGAACAAGTTCCCTCTGAGCAAACACGATCGTGACTACATGCTACATCTGGAGTATGAAAATATTAGCTTTGAGTTAGGAAGTTTGGTAAAAAGTCACACCTATTGGTACGTTTTCCTATATTTACCTTCTCATTTATGCTTGCTGCTCATCATAAGCAATGGAGACTTAAAAACAAGCCAGTGAAGCACAATTGGAGGAAAAGCCTTAGCCTACCCGATTTAAAGCAATTGGTTAGAAATTTAGCCGTCAGACCGTATCTAAATAAACGACTAATCTTCCCTTTCGTAGAGGTACGAAAAGTGATTTTTTCAGAGATTGCGTTACCTTAAAAGGATATTTATATAATCCCTTTCGACGCTAAAATGAAACTCTAAGGACATCCACATTACTGTTTCTTTTCTTTCGCTTATGCAATGTACGGGATTTGCCCTAAACTCGACAGTTGACCAAGATGGAGACCGAAACTAAAAGTGGTCGTGCTATCTATCGAACTAAGAGAAGCACTGGGCCGTATTGTCCAAAGAATTGACACTCTTATACTTTGCATTGTTTTTCCTGATTCATACATAATTTTTTCTCCAGGTTGGAGATTATTTTGGCCAAAATTTGACATGGATCTGTTGATTTTACGGAGCTATTGCTCTATAAATGCGAACTGTTCTTGTCACATTACAGTTAAACGGAAACTTTAAAGTTTGCATCGTTTCTTGTATTCTCCCTCTGCAAAGCATTTTCTTAGTCCTGATATACTAAAGTAATATGTACAAAGGCAAATTCTCTCATATTGATATGTTCAAAGACGAGCCTACGCACCAACTTATCCTAACTTAAGATAATTAGCTTCAAGTTTCCAAATGCAACATTAACAGCCAAAACCCCACTGAATTTAATGTCTGTGAAAATCACCACAGAACTATTGAAGGATATCAAACCACAGAACGCATTATTAATTTGTGTTTTGAATTTCATTCTGTTATAGTCATTACTGCGACCGAACCGTACATGGGCACACAACCGAACCGTACATGGGCACACTCGTTCATCTTCTCCATCAGGACATTGGATTGTCTCATCGCATTGATTTTCTCGTGGAATGCACACTTTTTCGGAGCATCTGAATGAATTCGAGGAACATTTCCAACCTATCGAAAAATTCAAAGAGAAATTATTTTCCTTACAAACTGGACCGTTTCTGCACTGTTAAAAATTTCTGTAAATTTACAGACTTTTTTAACCTTAACTTTTTGTATTTTACTTTTAATAGAGATTTTCTGTAGCTTTACAGACACTTTGTATTGCTACAATAAAGAAAGGTTGTTTCATATGTATTTTCTGTTTGTTTGAAAAACCATTTAACCAAATTTTACTGCTTTGTAAAACTTTTTCTCTAAATTAACAGAAATTTTAACAGTATTTTGTATTTTTCTGATTTCACATAAATATACTGTCATTTAACAAACATTCATTTTGTTTTTAAGCTGAAAAAGAAACAAAAATAAGCCCAAAGAAACAAATAAGAAATAGCCAGAAAATTTTCAATATATAACATGCATCGTTCTGCGAAGTTTCAGTTAAAAAAAACATTTTTGGCAAATATATGTCCCTTTTTGAAAATTAACTTACATTTATCATAAAAGCATACTTAGTTATTACGTTCTTAGTTATAAATATCATACAACTGGTGTTTTGTCAAACATTTTTAAGTAAAAAGAAATTATAAGGCCCTAATTTCAGAGCACCGACAATTGGTATACTGATGTCAACTCATCGCCACAGGCGCTCATGCACTTGATCGGAGCAAATTAAAAACTTTTCACAAATTTACTTGAAAGAGTCTGTAAATTTACCACTTTATGACGTAAATCTCATTTTGCATAAATGGGTGAAGCTTATTTTGTACACATTTTCCTAACAAAAGGATTGCTGTTGCTTAGAATAATATCTTCTTTGGCGTTTTTTAATCAGGAAGTGATAAACTTATTGTTTACCTTGTCTGGAAATGTTTGCAACCAATGTATTTGCATTCTTTGTCATATTTATTTAAAAAACAATTAAAAAATGTGACTTTTCAATTACAAAGTTCCTAGAGATAGCAGTCTACTTGACAACAATATGACAACAAAGCATCCTCAATGTGTTTTGATTGAAAGCAACTTCGTAAAGACACATTACGTTGATGAGCAAATACCTGATCTACGTAATGGTGAAGTGTATGTTACGTAATAACATATGAAAGGTAAAAATGCGATATTATAATAAATATTAAAATGTCAGAAATGAAAACAGTAGGCTGTAAATTCACATAAGATTAAGGTTAACAAAACAGAACAATTCTGTAGTTCGATTTTACAGGAGACTTTTGGAAACTAATTTACATGCAAAATCTGTAAAGAAAAAACAAACCCTTAATGTTTTTTTCATGATTACAGTCTGGCTGTAAAAAAAAACATTATTTGGTTGGAAAAAAAATTTGCCATAAAAGTTATGTAAATTTACAGAGAAATTTTTAACAGTGTGAATAGTTCTGAATAGTTTCGAATAATCATTGACATACGCCAAACTTTAGTATGACTATAAAACACGGTTTCCATAACCTCAGTTGAAAAACGTGGTCTATTATGGGACCCTTTTCAAGTTAGCAATGACCTTACAGTCTTTGTTGAAACTGGAAACTATAGGCTTGCTATTTGTGTTAACAGTCTCTTGTTGAAAGTTGGCAGGGTTACAACCTCCCAAACTCATTGTTCCTCCTGTCTTGAGGATCATCGTGCAGCTTAATCAAGTACCATCATTTAGCCGGTTTACTTGATATTCAAATTGCACCGTAGCACTGTGCTGCGAAAAAGAGGTGTTTTGTCGTAAAGCAGGCAAGAAGAAGGGCCGATGCACTGTTTAACCAGAAATTTCATAACTCCTCAACTATAAAGCTAACCCCTTACCGTAACCCTAATGAAGAATATAATGGATACAATTCTGTGACAGCTAATTAAGAATTTCCTTGTTAAATAATGCGCAGCAGCTAACACAGTGACACTGCGAACACTGATATACCTGTGGGTTTCTCCGGTCATAACCACATCTATCCGCATTTCAAATGGTTCTGCTACATTAATTGATATTTTATCGAGTAATATTTCGTTTATCGATTTACAAGTCTTAAGTTAAGAGCTGGCGAATCAGTGACGCTTACAAGTGATCACCCTCAAATATTTCTTGCAAGAAAGAATTGATGTGCGCATTCAAATCGCTTTCAAAGATGACATTTGCATGTTTGTTTCAGGAACTTCTCTCAAAAATTAGCATCGTATTCGAAGTGATCCAAAAACGTCTTTCGATGCTTTCTAATATACTTTCCGCGATATTCATGATGCATGTTTTCTTTTGACATGTTTTGAAGTTTAAAACAAAAAGAGATGTTCGGAATAGATTATTTGTTTAATTAAGGGAAATGATAGACTCTACAAGCAACTTTTGAAAAACCCATCTGCTGAAAATAACGGAGTTTTTTAAGTTTTGAAAAAAGATTTAATAATGTTATTAACATAGCTAAAAATGAAATTTATTTTGACAGATTTTAAAGAAAATAGAAAAAAGAAATTTTAAGGACGAACATTTAAATAAAAGTAATAATTTCAACTGAACTAATACATTTAAAGCTGTCGATATTTTCAGAATGTCAGTAATGAACACGAAAGTGTCAAAACCTTTAATGATAGATTTGTAAAGTTTTGCCCTTCTTTACCTGTCAAAAAATCATTCCGCTTAACTTCCCAAAGATAACCTTAGTCTTCCTAAATTTTAAATCCCAAATTTATTTATTTTTACAACTGAGGATAAGGTCAAAAAGATTACAACTGATTCCCTATATCCACTACGAGCATTCATTGCCAATAATATTAGACCAAAACTGTAGTGAACAAGTAATCCCTGCATTTGGAAGCCTTTGCGGAACTTTCAATTTGTCTCTCCGCACTGCGACTTTTCCACTTATACTTGATTGTGTCAAAGTTGTTCCCCTTTTCAAGAATGCCAACACTGACTCTATTTGTATGAGACTTGTATTAATCTCGCCATGCCTTTCAAAAATTCTTAAAAGATCAATACTTAATTGACTGAATACATGTTATTGTTACGTAATGCAAGTGAATTAGATCAACATGGTTTCAGCGTGAGCTGGTCACTCAACCAAACTGGTCCCTGCCGATACACTATCAATAAGCTTATACAGTGCTTAAGACAGCTATTGTATATACTTCTACGTATAAGACTTCCAGCACATTCTTGGTTTTTCAGCTTTTTATCTAACAAGGAACTGTGAATGGGGCATGTTTTAAACAATCTAACTGAAAATGTGGTGTGCTCCAGGGCTCCATCGTAAGAACTTTGCTTTTTTATGTTGTAGGTTTTTTTCTTAGTTATTTTTGCGGCTGATAGATTCTTCACTGACAGCAATTTCGAAAGTTTGGAAAGAACAGTGAGTAATAGGATTCAATTTTTATGAATGGTTTGCTTTAAACAAATTGTCTGTGTGTGTGGATAAGACGCACTGTATCATACTCAATATTAGAGAATTGAAAGAACTAGATTTCTGGTAATTACATTTCAAATCAAATCAAATCAAATTAAACGGCATCGTAGTAACATCAAAATTAAAACACACACTTCCTCCAAAAATTATGAGATCTATCTATCTTAACCTTATATTGGCCCATATGTCATACTGTTCATTAATTTCTCTTCGTACAACGTAACGGCAAAGCTTAATACTGAGATTGAACATCCTATTTTTGTAGTCTTTTATATGTTTTGCTATTTGCTAACAAGGTTTCCTTTGAACGGGAGTGATCTCCGTAGATAGAAAGCCCATAAGGGTTTTGAATTCTCTTCCATCACAAATATTCCCCTCGGAAAAACAAATAAAGGTATAAATAAATAAACCCATTAACCGCAAAGTCTCATTTTGCAGTTGTCGGCTCTAAAATGAGACATTCGATTAAGGCAGTAAACCTAAAAGCTCAAACAGTTTTGAAATTGCAAGGCAGGCTTTTAAGCTCATTAACGGCTACAGTTTGAAACGGAGACACGCCTAAAAAGTGAGATCATTTTAAAAGGGCCCCTGGCTCTCTTGAATTACTTTCAAAGTGGTTGAATACTTGACTGCTTGAAAACTCTCTTAAAACGGCCTGTTAAAATTGAATCGGAAAAGGACAGGGGTGGCGCCAGGATTTGCCCGACATGGAGGCCAAGCTCCTCGACAAGCTCCCCGACAAAGATGGTGACTTAGTCCTGGTGGGACGTGACTCGGCAGAATTTGAAGCGCGCGCAGCGTGCCGAAATTTTGGACCCCCTTCTTAACAAATACTAAAAAATCTGGAGGTTATTTTGAAGAAAAAAATTAAAATTTTTGAAATAATTTTGACTTTTGGAAGGACCATAAAAAGTTGGGGTGTTTATTGAAGAATCTATCCGTCATATGGGCAAAATCAAAAACGTTTTGTACGCGACAGCTGAAATTCTGTTGAGGTTTTGCATGTAACCGTTCTAAGTTTACGTACTAACGTCTCAAGACGAGACTAGAACTTTGCCCGAAACGTTTTTCCCTTTTTTAAAGGAAGATTTGAAGGTTAGGAGCTTATTATATTGCAGAATTTGGGGATTTAATGTAAGAAAATTTGTCTTTTGCAAGGTTAAAATGAAAAAATTTGGGTACTTTATTAAGTGATATGCCTTTCAAGAGCAAAATTAGGTAGAATGTCAAGGGTGATTTAAAAAATTGGTTTTAAGTGCTGCACTGAGTATCCATCGATATAGGAAAATTTTGTCACTTTGAACAATCTGAAGCTTATTTTGGGGAAAAATTGTAATTTTATGACAGACCATATAAGGAAAAATCAAGTATCTGTAGTTTTGTCGGGGTTACTGAGTATCATCAGGCAGATTTAGGCCCTCGGACCATATTCGAAAATTTCCCCGCGGAAAAGTTTGGCTTCCCATATATTTGAAGTTTTATATCTTATATATTCAAATATATAGGCGTACGGGAGCGTTTCGGTTTGGGAGCGGGCAGAATTTGTCTCGAAAAATGTAATCCTGTCCGAAAGAGCACACAGATTTTTTTTTTGAAAAATTGAGAACCACCAGACAGCAGGAAAAGGCATTTCCCGGGCTGGTACGGTAATTAGAAACAAAGAAGTCATTAATTTGAGCTTTCTTTAACATTTAAAATTTCACTTTATAATACTGTCCCAAAACGAAGAATAATATGCCAGCATGCATTGTTTCGGTTAGTGATCTGTTCGGCCAAAATATCTAAGCGGAGCGCAACCACCAGTTGGCGCGGAACGTACAGAAAATTGTAAAAACATCTAGTCCCTCAGACTGTCAAACAGCCGGAAACGGCATTTCCCAGACTTGTAACTAGAAATGAAGCCATCGTTATTCTGAACTTTCCTTTGAAATGAACGTTTTTAAATTCAACTGAAAAAAGTTCCAACTTGCTAAAAGTGGATCAGAAAATTCCCAGATAAAAGGTACTGCTATAATTAGATGTAATGGTCTTGTCCCCTTTTTTTGGGGAAGGGGGGGGGGGGAAGAAGGGGGCTGTGCAACGGAATTGAAATCATACTAATGTGTTTGACTCTACTAGGAATCTTCGTTGTATTCAATTGCAAAATCCAACTTGAAATTTTCTGCGTGACTGCCCTACCCACAGACTATAAATGATTTTACCTCCGACGTATTTGAAAATATGTCACGTTACAAGGTGGCTTTAAATGAATTTTCAGTCAGACTTATGGGGAGACATCCTCACGCTACTGTATATCATTATGGGTAGCTCAAAACATCCTGGCCGATCTTCATTACCGTTGCTAGAATTCGGCTGTCGGGGCAGGCCAGATGGCAGATCATTGTGCACTGCATGCACCTGAACAACCTCTCGTCTGTTTTTTGCCAGGAAAATTCAGAATCGTGAGTTTCCTTGAAGAATATGATCTTCTAGTGAGCAAAACCAAGAAGATCGTCCGGATTACTGAAGTTTAAGAGGGGGAAGGGCAGCCTTCCTCCACAGGGGCATGACCTTGAAGACTGAGGATAGAATGAGGGATAACAGAGCTTGTAAGAAGTGACTAAAACAGATTCAGATTGGCATTAAAATACCGTTACAAAAGAATTAAATAAGTTCAAATAGAAAAAAAGTTCATGATTATCCTTCCGGTAACTTCAGTCCTTTACCTTCATTTTAGGCCTCCCCGAAGGATATTGCCGTCAGTTCCACGACGGGGAGGAGATAGGAAAAGGTACATGAAATGAGGTTTAACCGAGCAAGGAAGAAGTGATTGAAAATCGATTCTAATGTGTATTAAAATAGCATTTCAAGACAAAAAAAGTTTACCCATCCAGTAATTTCAGTCCTTGTAGGCTTTTTTCTTTTTCTTTTATTCTTTTATTCATTTTTAGGCCTCCCCGATGACATGGCCGACCTTCCAAGACCGGGGGGCAGTGGTACCTGACGGAGTGCATGGCCCCCCGGCCCCCCCCCCCCCGTCGCCTCCCCTGGAAAAGGATGCAACGGGCACGATAAACGGGATAAGTATGAAATATTTGACTAATTACGGTGTGAACTGAATGATATTTAGTCAAATATTTGGTGTTTTAACATTTGAAACGTTTGAACGTTTTCAAAGTGCATGGAACACCAACGATACCTTCCTGTGTGACATTAATTTTGGTTATATTTCCGCTTAAACTCAAGTCTGAACTCCTTTCATCTGTAGACAGAGTCATCCACAATAAATTGTTGGTAGAAACAACTTGTACCGCCTTTCCTTTAGAATCATCCGACCAGGTTAAAAGTCTGTTCAAGGAAACATTGTGGCCTTCTCCAATAGTCACAAAATCATCGTTGCGTTTCGTTTTTATGAAATCAAATTCTATTAAAAGTTGAAATCCAGGGTCGGTTTCAAAATACCAAGTAAAACGGTAGTTGTCGGGATATTTGGTATATGTGAATATTGAATCCAAATCTCTCTTGGAATCTACGAAAACGGTATCTGAAAGAGGGAGAAAAGTAAAAATATTCCACGAAGCCACAGTGTAGACCATCACTATGGATTTGAAACATTTCGCTGTAAATGTCTGCAAATATATGTATTTTAGAGTAAAACGTAACACGTACACTGTAAAAATGTCTGAAATGTTACAGAATTTAACAATTACAGAAGAAAAAATAAAGAAATACAAAAAGAATACATAAAAAGTGCTGTCCATGAGTTGACAAAACTTTTTATGTATTCTTTTGTTCTTCTTTATTTTTTTCTGTAAATGCACAGACATTTTTTACAGTTTAGAAGAAAGGTTTCATAAACCCTTAACCGCACTCTACACGACTTTGGCCGTCATCAATAATACTTGAAAGGTTCTTTTTAAAGATACGATAGTTCTTACATTGCTGAGCACTATTTCTTCGTCACAGCACTTTTGAATAGTTTTTTAATCTAAAATTCTCGTCAACCATGCTTGGTGTAAAAAAGTGGTATGTTATTGATTAATCTTGAAGAAATTATTACTCTTGAAAAAAAGAAGAAAAACCAAAAACACTTTTAACTTCTAAGACTCAAGGAGAAGTATGAGTATTCTTGTCTGGAAGCACTAGTAAAAATTATAGACGAATCCGGACAGATTATTATGGTCTGGGGTCCGTCACCTTAAATGTTTAAATTTCCTCCCTTTCCTGTCCCATGGATGGTTGCACACTGAAGTGTATCTTGATTTTCCCAACTTCACTGAATATGAGGATTTGAAATTCATGTAGACAATAAATGAAGGCTGATGGACCCCACTAATGGCTGCATGCCCTTACTCCCAATCCAGATATGGGCCAGATATGAAATTCCATATATGGGCCAGATATGGATTTCATATCTGGCCCCTATCTGCTGCAGATATGGCATTTATATCTGGGCCAGATAAAAAAAATGGGCAGATATAACCTTGATCTGTGCCAGAACCAGATCTAATCCATATATGGGCCAGATAAAATTTTTCCTGGATCAGGTATTTATCTGGAACAGATATGAACCATATAATGCAATACCATGTATGGTTTGTATAAAGCTATTCCATTATGATCCCATTTAAAGCAGTGCCATATCTGGTTTATATAAAGATTTACAGTATTGATCTTATATTAACGAGACAAGTATGGTGCATATATGTCCCATATCTGGACCGTACATGGCTGGACCAAAATTTATAAGTGCACTGCCTTTGTGTAAAGCGTATCAGAAGCCTTTTTTCTAAAAGTCCCCACGACTCTCTGGCGAAGAGCCAAGGGGCGAAAACCAAACGATTACTCCCGGAGGAGTTCTGCTCCCTTAAGGAGCTTAACGTCCCAAATGGACAAGAGCCAGCATAATGTAAAGGGCTATCTGAACATCTATAACAAAGTGTAATGCCCATTGTATAACATTGACTTAAGTATTTGAAGTTGTTAAATTACTTAATAGTGAAGAAAAAAACTGCTTCCAAATTCCTACCTTTAAATGTTTACACTTCATTGATGGTTTAAATTATCATATGGGGCAATATCCCAACATAAATTTTGTTGAAGGTTCCATGATTTTTCACATATTACTTCCTTAATCAGAATAAAAAGAAAATCAGGGCCCTAAATTCCTGACCACGCCCACATTGGAAAGTCATTTGCATATGTTAGTATAATATGGTTGAATATGGCTTGAATGTTCTGATTTTGGTTTGCTGATACCTGTTCAGCTTAGAGAGAAGGTATTTATGTAGGACGGGTACACAAATGAAACCAAAAAGTATTAATATGGCTATGTTAAAGATTATATGTAATTCTGTCATGGTATTTTAATCAGTTATATCTGGCTTGATATGGCCATATAAAACTTTATTTGTATATCTGGGAAGGCATTTCATCAATTTATATCTGGTTTGATATGGCCATATCAAACTTTATTTGCATATCTGGACAGGGATTGAATCAATTTATATCTGGCTTGATATGGCCATATAAAACTTTATCTGTATATCTGGGAAGGTATTTCATCAATATATATCTGGCTTGATATGGCCATATAAAACTTTATTTGCATATCTGGGAAGGCATTTAATCAATTTATATCTGGCTTGATATGGCCATATGAAACTTCATTTGTATATCTGGGAAGGTATTTCATCAATTTTTATCTGGCTTGATATGGCCATATAAAACTTTATTTGTATATCTGGGCTTTTCTTGAATCAAGTTATATCTGGCTTGATATGGCAATATAAAGCTTTATTTGCATATCTGGGCTTTTCTTGAATCAAGTTATATCGGACTTGATATGGCCATATAAAACTTTGTTTGCATATCTGGGAAGGCATTCCATCAATTTATATCTGGCTTGATATGGCCATATCAAACCTAATTTGCATATCTGGGCTTTTCTTGAATCAAGTTATATCTGGCTTGATATGGCCATATAAAACTTGATATATTATGTCAAGACATCTAAATCTGGCTGATATCTGGCTTGATATGGCCATATAAAGGCTTTATTTGGCCAGATATATCAAGATGTCAATCCATATCTGGATTTGGAGTAAGGGCACAGTCACTCAAATTTGGCACTAATCGGATTGGTCTATACAACGTATGGGACAACTAATTTCTATCACTGCTCATAATTCTAACCCCAAATAAATAAATCCATTCATTCTATAGTATTAATCTTGTTTTTAAAAAACATAATAAAAGTCCATGAAAAGGATCTTTTAGCAGGCCCCTCAAGCCCTGGGGTTCTGAATAATTTTTTCTCTGTAACTGCCACAGACGTGACATTACATTGCCCGCACATAGGCCAATCTTACTTTCCAAGTAACAGAAGCTTGGTGTTATTGACCTTTATAACTCCCACCGAAAATTTCGGCAACCAGATTATTTGGAGCAACTGGTGTAGTTAAAATAAATGACAAAGTTATACTTCATGAAAATCTGTATAGAAAGGGCATTTTATGAGTAATGGACCTTTTTGATAACAACAATAAGCCTTTGATTACTTTAAGTTTACTCATACCAATAACCTGACTGAGCTTTCATTTGTCCAGTATTGAGGGGGAGGGGTTGGGATAATAAAAGCTTTACGTAGCCACTGGAGAAATTCTTTAAATTATACGGTAGACAGACCACAGACAAATGTTATTTCGCTAGATCGGGTGAAATATTGTATGTCGGTTTCTCAAATCAAATTGTCTATTCTATTCTTTTTAAGAATTTTTCTACTTCAGCAACGTCCTTTAAGAAGTGGAACAATATTTACTTTTACGATGAGGACAGATGTTCAAATGTTTTTAGTATGCACTTTAAAAGTATTACTGAGTCCAAACTTCAGTATTTTCAGTTTAAATTCTTCGACACAATATTATATACAAATAAATTCCTCTTTGCTCGAAACACGGTGGATTCTCTTCTTTGCTCGTTTTGCAACATAAGTGAAGAAAAATAGATCATTTATTTTGGGGTTGCAGTATGGATTTAAATTTAATTTTAGACGTAGAAAAAAGATTTTAAACAAACAGTTTATTCTTCTAAAAGAGGACAGCTCTTTGGGCTTCCAAGGGAAAGGTTACAGTCCATATACTTTTGTAATATTACGTAAGAAGTATTTTTTGTTCTGTTATTCAGGTAAAATGGAAAAACTGGAAGTACAAACTTTACAATGTGCTAAAGAAAGTAAATAACCATTGATAATTACCCATCGCTGTGTGTAATGACTATTGTAAATATTATATATCACATGAATCAACACCCATTAGATGGTGTCAATACTGTGAGTACCGGTACCTAATGAACTGAAGTGACGAAAGCGTGATGAAACAAAAACAATACTGAAGGCTGATAACTGCAAAAAGAAACACAAAGCGATTAACGCTGTGGTAGAGATAATGAACGGAAATTTATTGTACAGTGTTTACGGTAAGGTGTACAGTTTTTAAGGTAAATATTGAAATTATCCATGAATTGGTTAATGGATTGCATAATAAACAGGAGGAAAAAGTTCTTCTCTTGCTTATCTCACCAATTTAACTTAAATGGCTCATTTTTGAGTGATTTTGTGAGCTTAGGTGCTTACTTACCAAATTTGAAAAGGAAAACTTCAGTTTGTCCAAATCTTGAAATCGGGAGCCTTCGTGCAAAAAAAAAATTGAGACCAGGGAAAGGGTGGTTCCCCGGAAGACTAGAACGGACTTTTTTTCGAGAATGAGATTCTCAGCGGACAACTAACGACGAGCGCGACCACTAATTCACGCGGAGCGTCTGGCCAGAAGAATGTTTGTTAAAAATATATTGAGATAGTTGGAATGCACCTCTAGAGTTACTGCATGCCCAAAATTGTATTTTTCAGATGTTTCATGTTCCGAGGCCTACCGACATGTGTTGCTGAATGCTTAAAATTTAATACAAATATATCCTGGTAATGGAGGTGGAGTAAAACTCAATAGAAATGTAAAAGAAGGAATAATTCGTTGCTGGGACTAAGGTTGCGTTACTGTTTGTTAGCAAGTTATCATAAGTTACCATAATGCATCGTTGAACATGCTCGTGCAAACAATGTTTCAGTAAAGTGACCCTTTACAGTGGGTACGAAACGCCCTTTGAACACTGCAATTGGCAATGATGCACTATATGACAACTTTGGCAGCACTGTTAGATTGTGCTGAGTCAATGCATGCACGTAACTTTTATCAGATTGGCTTGAAATTACCGTTTAAGAAATGATTTGGTATACTATTTCAGGAATATACAGGAGTCGCAATTGTCATTTGTTCATAAGTAAGACACTCAAATATGTATGACATCGTTTGGGATATAGGTGGGCACTTTTTACTTGTTGAAGACATTCATCGTAAACGCTTGGGATTAGATATAAAAATAGATATCAAGCTGAATGCGTTACAATTGGAAGTCCTGAGGACAGCCTTCCCCCAACAAATCGAAATAACCGACCTTGCCAGTAACATTAACCTACTTTCTTTGAGCTTCATTTTTCAAAAACACCTAACTTCGTATTTCTTCGGGATATGTACGACTTAATCTTTTAATAATTTAGAGAACATGGACGAACAGTGGTGTGCGCAGTGGAGGTTGGCGAAGGTTTCATAGTTCCAAAAACTTCTAAAAATAGTTATTTTATAGGAATACCTTGGAAACAGTCTTACCTAGACTGATAGAGCAATAAATAACTTATATCGCAGCTCGCATCAACTGAAACACAAATAGAAGCATGCTTCAGAACACTTCAAAAAGGCTTATATCACCATTTTGGGTATTAGGTCTCTTCAAGTAGTAAATTATCTCCAACGGGGAGATATAACGCTCGATCCACAATATCATTTAATCACACCATGCACCTCCATGCTGTGACGTCGCTCCTTGAATAGGCAATATGGACACCCCAGTATATCAAAGGCGGTATGGGGTGTAATTAATATCTGAGTTTGTTACATGATCTGTGACCTCAAATGAACTATGCTTTCATTGTGTTCACACTGCGTGGAAAGCAATTAACACATGCTGACTGACCTCTTAGCTAACCCCAAATGTTACGTAACTTTTTGTTTATTGAAACACATCTTTTACTGTCAATCAATAAATCAGATATGAAACTTGATTTAATCAATTCTGCATGTAGTGGGCTTCTTTTCCTCCCTGAAGGGATAAGAGTTAATCAGACAGAGAGGAAAAATGTTACAAAAAGTATGAGGGAATGTTTTATCATGTCTTTTTTATTGAGACACCACCATCATGTATCTTAGCCCTCTTCAAAAAGTAAATATTTAAAATATTTAAAAAAGGCAAGAAGACTCTGTAGACCCACCATCATGGCAGGAGGGGGATTTTACAGCCTATCCCCTACCCCATCACTTCGATGTGAATAAATGAAGCTCCTTATTAGCATAAAGTTAAGAATAGCCCCAAAAGACGGATAACTTATTGTCAAACCTTTACAGTTCTCGTCAGCGCCATCTTCACAGTTGATAAGTCCATCACATATATCTTTCTTGGTCAAACAAACTCGGCTGCCACAGCGATAGGTGCAATTACAAATATCTAAATAGATAAGACGATGTATGTCTCTGATGAGCGTGATCATTCAACAAAATACGGAGAAAAATGTTCACTTTAGTTTCAGCCATTTTGATCCTAGTGACAAAAGCTAATGACTACACCATGAATTTTTGAGCATTACATAAGAAACCTTCTCAGATGCTTCCAGTCATAATTGAAGAATTCTGTATACATAAAGAGTTACACAACTTACGATTACAGCTCTCTGGCTAGGCTGAGGTCTTTATTATAAGTCAAAATGGCTGAACCTAAAGAAGAAATTACTGGCCTGGATGGTTAATTCTGTCTACCATAAACAGAATTTGGTGGACGTCACAAGCGACATTGAAGGAAAGCTCTAAAAATGTCAAATTGCAACCATTGAACGAGAACATAACGTTGTTATCGACGAATCGTGATTCTGATGTTGCTAAAAGGTATACCCGTTCGGCCATATCCAACTTTAAACATACGAAAAGGTCATAACACATTTCAACAAGTGAAGTACACTTCATTGTGGGGTACAGATGTTAGTGCAATCGAAACCCCAATACACCCATTGAGAAATGCCTGAAGTGTAAAGTCAGTCAAAGAGACCGATGTTTATTCAGTGGACTTTAAGTGTAGAAAATTCAGAGCAGTGGTATAAATGTGGTCTGTTGGTAAGCAAACAGCGCCCAGGTACATTTGACTTTGTGAGCTAGTCGAAAGAGCAATTTTTTCAACTTAAATATCACTGAAGTTTAGAATCATCGTACAAAACTCACTGCCAATCATTTTTCAGAACTGCCACACATTACTTTCGGTTAAACTGAAACATCCAGGAGTAAATGCGGGTCAGCCTTTCCAATTTTAATTAGTAAACCTCCCGATCAGCAAGATGGTTGATTTTTCAGAAGTTGATAAACAGGTTAAGAATATGGGACTGGTGAATTATCTGCCTGGTTGTGCAAGTCAGATTCGAATTATATGTGATCTATCGTGGCCAGAACTGTTGAACAGCAGACAGCTTAGTCTATTTCAAATTCAGACATTCGTGAGGGCACGAATTTCATCCCATTAGGATGTTAGAAGGCTTAAGATGTTTAGTATGTTCATTTGAGATTGCAGAAAGCCCTATTTTGTATGTTCAACTTGATAGATACAGTTCCGTAAGTGACAAAGAATGGATTAGAACGATGGATGATTTGGAATGGTCCAAAAAGATCGGGTACATCGTCTTGCCATGGAAACACTTCAGGTGCTCTGAAAAGCGTTTGTCATACCTTTGAAATTCATGTCAGATCATGTAAAATTGAAATGCACCGCAGAAGTGCACACATATGATTTCAATAGGCATGCCCCGGCATACTTATTCAAGTCTTTGGGTTCCTTTAAAAAGGAATGGCAATGTTCTTGATAATTATGTTTACGATTTTGGAGAATATTTATTTGCTTCATCCTTTGTTTGTGATTACTATATTTAAAATTATTTTTGCTTTAACTTGGAAGGTGAATAAAGCAAGAGTTTCCAGATGTCTGCCAACTTTCGTAGGCAATTTATAGTGCCTACATATTGCTTTTACCAGTAAACTCTATCTTTCCCAAAGAATGCTTCGAGATTTGACTTGCATCGTGTATGATTATGCGGTCATGCAAAGTGGCTGTTGTGAACTTGTGACCCCCTTCTTTTGCGATATCGCTAGCATTTACACTCTAAAATCAAAATAGTGAACTCAGTCACTCTTTGATCGAGTGAAAAGTGTAAATTCCCTCCATTAGAGTGATAGTTCACTCCAAGAGGAGTGAAATTCCCTCCAAAAAGAGTTAAGTTTACTCCAAAAAGAGTGAAATTCCCTTAAAACGAGCGAAGTTTCACTCTTGACGGAGTGCCCACAGTGAAAAAGAAAAAAAAAAAAAAAAAAAAAGAGCGATCATTGCAGGCACTCGTGGAAGAGTGAATTTTCCCTCTCCCTTTGGTGAATTTTACTCTTTTTGGAGGGAACTTCACTCTTTTTGGAGGGAACTTCACTCCTCTTAAAGTGAATTATCACTCTAATGGAGTGAATTTACATTTTTCACTCGATCAAAGAGTGAATAAGTTCACTCTTTTGATTTTAGAGTGTACTGTATTCAAATGCGTTAAATAAATCCGGGAAATGCCATTCCCATGGAGTTTGATGGGGCGGGGAAACTTCTGTCCAGATTTTTTTTACGTTAAACGCCAACCAATAAAGCCCTACCCTTGGCTGGTCTGTCTACACAAATTTCTGGTATCGGGCGCTGCGGCTCTCACCGACAGGTTAATTGGAGCCACAAAGACTCCGCATTAGAAAATTGAGGTCCCAGAGCTAAAATTTGTGAACACTGGTTCAATCAGATAACATTTTACATTGCTGCTAAAACTCTCGGCTTTGTATTACCGAAAAATACCTTGTATATTTTCAGCAGTGACTTGCTCAACGGTTGCATTAAAACCAGGGTAACTTGAAAATGAGTCGGTTTGAAAAGTCATCCATAACTTGTTTCCATTCGAAAGTACTGCTAGTTCTTGATTATTGTCCTCTCCAGACCAACGAAGGAGTCGACGGTAGTTTGTAGGATACGTACCGTCCCCTACGGAGATTAAGTCGAATACCTGTTCCGTACGAATCTCAACAAATCTCAATAGAAGGCTCTGGTTTGGTTCTGTTTCAAAATTCCAGGTGGCTTTGTGGATGTCTGGATACGTTGATGGGAAATTTGGGGACATAAAAATGTGAGGCGTTGTGACGAATGTGGTTGCACCTGCAATTACAGAGGAAAAAAGGTTTTCTTCGCTTTGTATTGAATCTGTAACCTGTAAATGTACTTAAAGTCTGAAAATTCCAAAAGCATATTTTTCAAAGCATCAGAGGTAAAGCCGAATGGTCTTTCTCCCACATTCAAAAAATATATATATTACTGAGTTGAAGTATAAAATGTTGAAGTTTATTTCCCCAATTGAAAATGGTCAACAATAATGCATGTTGTTCTACTCAAATTGCAATAATAAAAGTTGTTGTAAATGAGTACATTATATTAAATGGTCGACACTGGCTAGTGATAGTAAACTTACTACATGACCCAATATATATCAGGTTAGAGGTCCACATGGCAGATATTACCTGTCATTTCTTCGCAACACATTTTTTTAACCAACCTTTCTCAAACTGTTGCCACCGTAGCTGTGAGTATAGGCGTACCAAGATCGTTGCCTGCTATGGCTTTGTGCCTGAAAGTTTGGACTTGCCCAAGTAGTTCGAATCAGCAGATTTTGCAAGAAACTTAAAATATTTTCAAAATTACACAAGGTAAGGTCAAACTCACTACACGTATTACAATAATATGGCATCATTAATCAATCAAGTTAAACTTTTGTTTAAGATATTACAGACTCGTCGTCTTATCACACAAAGTAAAGCTTCACGACGGCCATCTTGGTGACCCCTTTTTGCCTCAGTCGGCGGCGGCAACCTACGGATAGGAGGGACCAATGGTCTACATACCTGGATGTAAGGTGGTGCCAAAAAATTGAAGCATTAGAGCCACCATATTGTGTATGGCAAGAATTTTGTGCAACACCGCCACTCTCCATACAGTTGGATAGATAATTTGATATGACGGCTTGATAATTTGACGTTTTCGCTTGAAATAAGGCTATATATGTTGTAGAATGTGCTAATTTCCAACAGAAATGTCAGTTATTTTGAAAAATGATCAAGATCATGCTATATTCAGGGCAAAACTTTCACTTAGTGCAGTTTGATTGAGTGACTAGGGCGTCTCAGTCCTCTTTCATAGTGACAACAAAGTGCAAGTTAAATAAAAGGTTAGGAGGGGGGGGGGGTACGTGTCGAGTCTCACCCTATTAATTCGAGCCCGCAAAGTCGTCCACACAAAATCTCCCCCTTACAAAGTCTCCCGTGACAGCTCCACCCCTCAGTGCATACCATCCTGCGCCTTAAAAATTCCTTTTCTGAATGAAAGGTGAACTAAGTTGCACTTCATAGGTACGAACATTGGATAATGACGTTCACGCGACATAATCAGCTCTTTCTCTGGACTGAATATTTTACCGTCCAAGCCTAAGGCTGGCAGTTATTCAATAATACAAGCCGATACCGATTTTTCATTGTGGTCAATAAACCGTATGTGGCACAGTGGGGGGAAATGCAGTAACTCAAGTTGCCCCCACGCCTGACAAAATTCGACCGCTTGTCCAACAAGCTGACCGGCCGTAACAAAGTTGTCCCAAACAAAATCGGCTTCTAATAAAGTCGACGGTTCACTGATAAAAAATGTTTAAAAAAGTGCTATCAAACATAGGTATTAAACATGGGTCCCTTATGGGTAAGGCTACCTGTAGGCTGGGGTTGTAGAATATGCCCAAGGTATTCCCGCTTGTCGTACGAGGCCACGAAACGGGAGGATATGTACCGCATTTGACCATGTGACACTATACATTTATAACACATTGGTGTTGGTGTGTCGTTCCTATATGCGGGGCATTTGGATTAACTAAATTAAGGGGCCGCCCATGGGTCTTTTATCATAATCCCGGATGCAAAACCATCCGGACCCTTAAGTTATGGAATGGGTCCAGTAAGATTCCCTTATGAGAATCATGGCTATTTTTTTTTTTTTGTAGGGGGGAGGGGGGGGGGGTGAGTTTTTGGGAGGCAAAGAACAGTATAATTTTGTCGGAGGTGGCGGACTTAGTCTCCGTCGAGGAAACTTGGCTTGTTCGGCAGGGGACTTTTTCAAGGTTAGACTCAGTTAGGAGGCGAATTTGTCAGGAGTCACTTTGTAACTGGGTGTCTTAATTTCTTACTACGGAGACTGTGTAAAGGAGACTTGTGGGAGACTGCTTGGGTGCCTTATAAAAGCATGACCTTGAAATATTCCCATTCAGTGGGCCTAACACTAAACCAGCACAGGCGTCAATGTTTCTAACTTCATATACTTGCAATCTGTTGCTGCATAATTGAAGCTAAAATCAGCACATGATCTCGGCATTCCTGTTGTCTTCGATTTAGTTTGCATACATTATATACGTTTCAGTCAGAAAATAAAAAAAAATAGCTGGGTTAATGAAAGTTTGTCCGTTGTCCTCAGTGCACATACGGTTATGCAAATCAGTGAAGTTTGTGCCGCGGCTAAATGTTTTTGCCACTAGCAAAATGGCCACCGCAAGCTTCCGGTTGCTTCATTTTGTCAACAGGCAGTTACGTGCACGCCTTACATCCAGGTATGCAGATCAGTGGGACGTACGCGCTACATGGTCTGTCCAGGTATATCGGAAGTCCGTGTTCTTACCTCATCTATCTTTGAGGTGCTATACAGTATTGAAAAAATAGAATTAGATTCATTTCATAGATTAAATATATATAAACAGAAGATTGGGTCAGAAGTGATGATTGTTCACTAGAGTGGTTTCAGCTTAGGTTTATATGTGGCCATTCACTAGCAGTTATGGACAACGGCTACTAGAATTACCATAAACTCCCATATCGGGGCAAACATTTGCATTAATTACAGAATACATGGAGGGACTGGGCACGAATATTGAAATTTGTTGTGTTTTGTGGGGAAAATCGTTCAGGCAAATGGCTTTTTACTTGTTCCTATAAAAGCGTTCTTACTGAATAAGCGCTGTAAAAAGAATTCTTGAAGAAACGTCGTCTCTCACATCTGATTTATCTTCGAATGATTTATTGCGGGAGCAGTGCGATTTCTGTTTTGAGAACAATGACAGTTTACCATACAATGATTTCTTTTCGCACTGTTGCACGAGTGTATCATGGTCTTTTATGTTTAGTATAGCAGATGAGATGACGGAGGGTGTTAGTGAAGCTTGGAACTAAAAATTGGAAAAGAAAACCTTTCATTTTGTCCAGAAGTCAGGGTCTGATTAAGACAGAATGGTGTAATGGAAAACTTATAGAAAGATATAGCAAAACATTTTGGAATTTCTGATCAGAATTTTGAAAACAATTTTCCACACAGCTAAATGCTAGATGTATTTTTACCTACGTAAACTATAGCCCCTACATAATCCTCAGACTGAAACTTCGTGAAATAAATGCAAGTAACTTAACGCAAATAAAATTCAATCCATCATTTTTGTATGTCTAACATAAGGTCAAATTTTACTTGAATTGACTTCACCTCACGTGTCTGTCGAACCAAACCAGAAATCTACAGCTATTTTAAGGAAGAGAACAATTTTCTTGGTATCTTGAAATCAATGAATTTTGTCACCCTCAAATCCCTTAATATCAAATAAACATTCCTATGACAGGCAGCAGTGTGGGACATTTACTTCTTTACAAAATGAAAACATTTGGGAATGGTTAAGGATCTAGTATGCCAAAAGAAAACATTAGTACTTCCTGAAGTGGTAGGCTCATGAGGCTATTAAAGAGAGACTATGAAGAAATTTTCGTAAAGTAACTGCAATCATACACTCCTGAGATATAATATCAGATCTATTAGCAAATGTTAAAGTCATTTCTTACATGCTCAGATTCTTATTGTCCAATGATGGTAGAGGAAGTATACCACCCCTTTTACATATTACAAGGGTATAAAATGCAACTGCCTTAAAGAGGCTATGTTAGGACCATATAACGGTTTAAACCGTTTGCTATCCTTAGGAGTATACCTTTCTGAAAACGAACATGTTTTATTTTATCCATTTACTCAAGAAGTATTGTTGGAAAATCAACCGTCGGGACTTCAAATTTGGAAAAAAATAACGGACGACGCGAAGCCGAATCCGATATATCCTTCAAATTGGAGTCGAGGCGGTTTATTCACCAACAAGAATCCGACATGTGTGGTTTATTCCTTTTTCTACCACCGAAAAAAATGTTTTTTTTTTTTGAAGGGGTGGGTGGTGACTTTCTCTAAAATATACATTGCGCTTAATTTGTACCCCTTGTGGGTGTGATGCTCCCACCGCTGTATCGCTTCTCATACGCATAGTTAATAAAGGACAATATAAATCTGATTTCATGATCTGCGTACAAAACGCACGCAAGCTTTAGCGATTTCCTTGCATGTGTAAGAATGAAAGGTATATCTTATATTATTTCACGCGCGTTGACGCGCATTCATATAAAAAGGCAAAAACCGAAAATTGAAACAATCAGAAGTGCACGCACGCGTGCGTATAAAAAAGTGCACGGTCCAGTGAACTATATGGTAGGAAGGCGCATTCTACAATAATGTAGTGAAGCCAATTGAAGGTCACGATGTAGGTTAGTTTACTTCAAGTCGTTTCACCTAAGCCTGAACAACCGGCCGTTTATGTTGCCACACTGGTCTCCTATTGTATATATACCGTATACCGTACTGCACACAGTACAGTAACGTAACACTATTGGCTAACACGGTGTTGGACAAAGCTATACCACGTTTACGCGGCCGCGGCCGGTAACGGGTGTACGTACCATTTGTAAGTAAGTGTAATGTTTAGCGAGGAAAGCTCAAAATGGCCGAGGCTGGTAGAGCTATTGAGATCAAAGTAGAACAAGTCAAGAGAGCTAGCCTACGCGATGTACCACGGATCTATTGCGTGTTTTTACTTTTATTGAGGCCATGGCTGTTATGGGGACTCTGTTGCCGTTTTATTATAATAGAAGAGTTGTTTGTATATAGTGACGTCAGCGCTCGCTGCAGCATGCTGAGTATTAACCTTAGTATTAACGTTAGCCGTATCTGATTACAAACCGGACCGATTGACTGTTTCGAAAATATGCTGCTACTGCCGGGAAAGCCGTGTAATTTGGACCGGTGTGTAAATTAAACCATTGCCATTATTCCATCGGTGAACGTAAGAGTATCTTACTTGTATGTGCCCTTGATACCTGATCCACTTAGATCATGTTGAAGAGATTGAGGTGATTTCGACAAATCTGTGGGCATTTTATTGAAAGGTAAGGAACTGATCTTATTTCCAAGGCGAGAATATGTTGGTGTTGCACTTAGAAATGATGTGCTCCTCCTCAATGTATGGTAGCTGTGACAAAATATAATTATTCCTCTTGCGTGTTAGGCTGCTACATTTCCGATACAAGCGAAATTGGCTAGGCTAGTGAGATTTTTGCATAAAAGGTAACATCGTGTAATTTGAACCACCAATGGATGTGTAATATGGACCAGTGGTCCAAATTACATATACCTTGTGGTTACAATTACACACATGCAAATGAATACGGGATATATAGAAGTGGACTGAATTTACCCTGCCCTTCACCCTTTCACAGTTTGTTTAATTATTACCTTAGGCTTTAGCTTATGGGTTCCCAGTGGGGCGTAAAACCGATCCTGAGATGCATTGTAGGACATGTATGGAAAATTGGTGACCACAAATATTCTGGTTAAAATTTGACCAGGATATTTCTACGGTGTCTGTTCCATTCTGCACTGTTTTTTTCAATTACACCTGTGACTGCTGGATCAGCAAACCATCACCTCGGGACCATTAGCTTGTTCAAGTGAAGGCATGGCAACGCGAGAGGCTCGTAAAGCGAAAGGCAAATATGGGAAATGGTCCCAAGAGGATATGCAGTCTGCCATAGCAGATATCAATGTTGGGAAATCCGGTTTAAATAAGGCAGCTAAAGTTCACAATGTCCCCAAAGCAACTTTGTTGAGGCATTTAAATGACTCAAACAAATATGCCACATGAGGTCTAAAGCATATCGGGAGGCATAGTGGTTTACCCAATGATATTAAAATCAGCTGGCCAACCACATTAAGCAGATGGAGACCAGGTTCTATGATTTGACCAACAATAACTTGAGAAATCTTGCCTATTAGATTGCAGAGGTCAACGATATCACCACGAGATTCAACCACGAATCTCGTCTGGCAGGAAAAGAATGGCTTCGAGGATTCATGCAAAGACAACCCGAAATAAGTCTGAGAACCCCAGAGCCAACATCACTGGCAAGAGCAAGTGGCTTCAACCGCAACTGAATAAATGGATTCTTCGATCTTTTGGAATAGCTTGTGGCAACGAATGGCCTTAGTGCAGATCGAGTGTACAACATGGATGAGTCGGGCATTAATGTTGTTCAGAAAGTGTCAAAAGTCCTTGCTGCCAAGGGCAAACACCAAGTGGGGCCATAACCAGTCAGGAAAGAGGTCAGAATGTGACTGTGGTCTGCTGCATGAATGCTGCCGGTTATTTTCCGCCACCGGCCATCATCTTTCCCACGTCGCGGATGAAGGCTGAGCTACAAGATGGAGCTCCCCGGGAACAATGTTTGCTTGTCAGGTATGTATCTCTCTCTCCCCCTCTCTCTCAATTCTCGTTCTCAACAATTTAGTTATTCGATTCAGAATTTGTTTCTACAGTGTATTCAACAGTTAGGGTTGCCCATTCGTGATGTGGAATGTGAGAACAAAAGAAAGGAAAAAGTACAATGGCTGAAGAACCCTTGTTTAACTTTCCTATATTTCTTTTCATTATAGAAGAAAGGATGGATGAACACTGAAATATTCGTGCAGTGGTTGGAGCATTTCATCCAGTACACCAAGCCAACACTTGAAATGAAAGTCTTGCTCATCTTAGATGGTCACAAGAGTCACACCCACAACATCAGAGCTCTGGATCGTGCCTCAGAGGCTGGAGTGGTTATGTTGTCCCTACCACCCCATACCAGTCATCGTCTTCAGCCGCTTGACATAGCCTTCTTCAGGCCGTTGAAAGTATACTACAGCCAACAGATTGATCAATGGATGCGTGCCAATCCTGGGGGAGCTGTGACTATGTTTCAGCTAAGCCGTTTGTTTGGTCAGGCCTACAACCGGGCTGCCGGCATCAGCGTTGCTGTAAATGGTTTAAAAAAATCAGGAATTTTTCCTGTCAATCGCCTAGTGTTCGAGGAGTATGATTTTGAGCCCTCGGAAGTCACAGATCGACCAGAACCTGCTGTAGCCTCTAACATAAGTGGAGCTGATGTAACTTCATCCTGTAGTGAAGGTGCTACCACTGAGGAAGATGAAAGCCAAAACACAGATGTCGACAGCGCAGAGCACAATGATGAAGGAACAGACCCCGTGCAGATGCTCACTGGGGATGAGTCTGAGACGGAGATCACTGACGACCACGCCCCCACCTGTGACTATCTTCTGAAAACACTCCTGAATCAAGAAAAAGGTGAAAATTCCTCTTCAGAGTCCAACCGTGAACTGCCTGCAATCACACAGGTGCTTGTCACAGCAGATGTGCATGTGTCATCTGATTCAGGCTCATCAACACCAATCGCTACATCTGAGATCTTTCGGAAGGCTAAAGTCACCAAGAATCGTACAGGGGATGCTCCGTGGCAGCTCCCTGCTTGCAGTAGTCACACACCTAAGAGGAAATACACCGTAGAAGACACCAGTCCTCTCCCAAAGCGCACTCCAAATAAAGAGTCGAAACGAAGGAAGACATCTCAGGGGTCAGTCCTTACAGGTTCCCCACACAAGAGGAGTTTGAAGACGCAAATCTCCAAGGAAAAGAATGGAGGAAAGAAGGCATCCTCTGGAAACAAAGTGAAACAGCAACAGCAACAGCAAAAAAAGTCTGGCTCCACCTCCACTAATAGTCTAGTTGAAGATTACTTATGCTTGGTATGCGGAGAATCAACTGATGAGGACTGGATTCAGTGCAAAAAATGTGAGGAGTGGGCCCATGAACAGTGTGTGGACCTGAGTGGCCCGGAGTTCTACTACTGTGACAACTGTCATTGCTAAACCATTTAGTCAATCCGGCTGGCACAGAACACTCCTTTGTGAAACATTGCTATGCCCGCAACACTTGCCGAAATCCACTGTTCTATTTTTTCTATGATTGGAGATTAACGTTGTATATCGTTTTCTTTGAGAACATTGTTTCATCAGTATTTGGTCGTTTTTCAGGAAGGTCTTTCGGCAAAATTTGTAATAATAATAAATTTGAAATAATAATTAGTTCTCCCAGGTGTTTTACGGCATTGGTTATTGCTTGTAAGACAGGCAGAACAATTCCCGTTGTATTCGATGTTTCGTATTCAATGTTTTCACTTGTTCAAGCGCATTGCAACATTCGTGTTTTCTTTTGACCTTAATGTTTTCCATCATGTCTACACACTGTCTCCCAAACTTTGTTCTCAATCTGCATTTACGATTTCAATTTGTTCATACTAGAATGGAAACATATTCTCTACTCATTCACCAATTTGCCGGGGTGAAGAGAAAGAGGTGGGTGAGCCTTAGGAGAGTTGAGGCAGGGGTTGGGAAAATGGATGAAGGTTGAAGGAGGGGTTCGAGGAAGGGTGAGGTGGTGACACCATACGCCTTTCTGTGGTGATATTGTTATGTAATATTGATTCTGCATTATATATTATTGCATATTCGAGTTGGTTTTCATTATAATTATTCTGTCCATATGTGTGCACGGTAAGAGAGTTTGATCTTCAAAATAAACTGGCGAAAATGTTAAACTGGCTGTTGTACTTCAATCATTAATCAATTCACACATTCGAGATGTTTTGAGACGAATTTCTCAGCAGTATTTTGTCGGGTACAGGCGGACCGTTTTACACAACATGGGGTTCATTTTACACATCAGGTTGGTTCAAATTACACATGCGTGGTGTAAATTGAACCACTTTTACAAATTTTGTTTTTTACATATATCTTTCCCCAAAAATATGCGGGAAGAGTATAAACTCTCCTACAAATAAAGTGTGGCGATACGCTCCCAATTATCTCATTGGGAGCAGCTGGTTGCGCTTATTTTAGTTTTTGTGGGCATCTGTTGTTAGGGGGTCCAAATAACACGGCTTTCCCCTATCTTGCTTTTCACCAACAAGAGAACACGATGGACTGTGAAATATTTTCTTTGAATTGGTACCTCTAATAATATTGTTGTATTTTACGTCTTGTTTTCTTTTCTTCGATGAGTTTTAACGTAGCTAGCTAAGCCACCGTCGTACGTAGGCCTATCGTGCTGTATTGTTAACGGAAGCCTATTAGGCTAGTTGATTCGAGTTTTTATCAATTTGCTGAGTTGATTTGGATTGGACTATTGGAGCATGACACAAGTAGCCTACCACTTCTAACAGTTAATTGTCTAACTAGGCTTAAACGGATATAACTATTTTGGGCCGTGTTGTCTTATTTTGGCGAGCTGTACATTAATATTTGGGGGAATTGTCCTATGATTATGCGTGCCGTGTACACCGTTTGACTTAGCCTTAACGTTAGTACCAGCTGTCCAGTAGCCTAACATTTAACTTGAAATTATACTGGGACATTGCATTTGTATTTGTAATAGCTAAAGACTTGATTAAATTCTCTGGGACAATTTACGGTAACACGTGAAGGAGTAACCAAGTCTTTCTTAGGGTGTTTTTCAAAGTCTGGGGTCATTTTTTTTCCATGGCTCAGATTTAAAAACCGGCGGAGGACTCTGCCAATTAATCACTTCAGTGCCATGCACCGCTTGAAGCAAAAATGGCGAGCACTCAGTCTAGATATCGCGTCCATGGATTTACGTACAGGCCTGTTTACGTACGCACACTAGTCCCCTTTTTCGTAGGGTGAGAAAGACCAAATCTATACCTTTTATGACATTTTTGTTTCAAAATCGCAGTCAGGGCCGAGGTTTCGTATTACTGATTTGGATTACGTCAACGTAGGTAGAATATATTTGACTAATTCTTTCACAATACGATATCAATATTACACAAAAAGCTACCTTAAAAAAATTCAAGAAGAGGCAGGCCTTAGAAGGATTGTGGCCAATTTCGAAGCAGTTGATCCGTGAAATAGCATGATTTGATCTTACTCACAGCAGTACTGAAAAAATAAACTTAATAACATTCGTGAAGTTAAACGACTTGAGGTAAACTAAGCTACATCATTTATCCCATGTCGGCTTCAGTTTCGACGCATATTCCGCATTGATGTGCGTCCTCCAGTTATATAGCTCACTGATACGGTCGCGTGTAATGTCATTATATGCAAGGCAGGCAAAATGCACAAGAGCGCCCGTGTTGCACGTGGTTTCCGCATGTCATTATAACGACCGATGAGTTGGAGAATAACCTGGCAGTGTTAACCAATCAGAATGCAGAATTCTAAATAACCTGTCAGTAGAGGGGGTAGAAAACTTGTTTTGCCATTGTTAAATGAAAAAGATTACATACTTCTCCAAAATCCTACCTTCTATCATAATCTACCTTCCCAAAATCTTTAAAAATGTTTTTACTTCATGTGGCCTAACTTTAGGTGCCATCCTCTGGATATTTGATACAGTCTTTACTCACAACTGTACCAGTGATCAACCTCAGGGTCGATACAGGGAAAACCTAGAACGTAAAAGTCAGAAGTTTCGGAATTCGTCTCTCGATCGCTTCTCGTGCCTTCAAGTGTTTCGAGCCAAAATGTTTTTTGCGGCCGATTTTTCGTCTAGTGCGTCATGATAAGAACCTCAAACATACTGTGCAAACACGTACAACGAAACAACATAAGTACAACACACAACGACAAAGTATCTTCGGCATTGTGTAGTAGAGCTACCGTGTGAACCTAAGTAATGTTTTTCCTTGGAATGAGCCAGCCCTACACTGGTGTAGGCTTCGAGAGTTCTTTAACATTGGACAGGTATAGACTTTCATTAAATCGAGTAACTGTCGTATTTGAAAGTAGAAAATAAAGGTGGTAATGAAGAAGTAGCACATGATGAAGTTTGGCAGCGAGTCATGAATTATACCCAAACCATTACGATTTGATCATCGGAGATGAGCTCTCAAACTCGAGAGCTTGGAGAGTTTTATGTACAGGCACTTTAAATCTCAAATAAGGTTACTTTTGTGGAAGTGTTACGTAGTGAAAATCGTGGAACTAGCCTGTGCGTCTGTGTCAGTTCACTCACTACACGTTTTACTGCGAACGGAACTTGAACTACTGTCGAGTATTTCGTCCTTCGGTAATCAATAAAGGGTGTTCGTCAGTTATATTTTTATCATTACTGTAATCCACAAAAAATATGACAGATCCTGGGCACCACTGTGGATTTTCTTCATTTGGACAGAACGAACTTCAAATTTTTAGAAATGACGAGAATTTTAGCAGGTTTGCATTTGCACGAGCAGTTGATTCGCAGTAAATCACCTGGCGTTCCGATTCACATATCATGGGCTCTTTAAATTCTGTAGGTTGATAAGTATTAACAGTATACAAGCAACAAGTAGATTGTGATACAACAGAAAACGAAGGAACTATTGACTCTTTAAATTCCCTTTCATGATATCCTGTATGTGAACATTGAGGTCATGTTAATATGACATTTCCTGAAACAACCCGCAATTAGGTATTTGTTGTTTAGTTTGTTATGTATCCAGTTTCACGGAACACTTGAGTTTCTAACCTACAGATGTAAGTCGAGACGGGAATTTTGCCAGTTGTGGTTCACTAGCTTGTTTTCACAGCTGTGGAAGTTGACTAGCTTTCTTTCCCTTCTCCGTTGCTTATGTTGCAACAAGCACAATGGCAGTATGCTAGTAGGTTCCATTTTTAAGTCTTCCGTATGGGAACTTTTGTTCAAATAAAAAAAGACACCCCCCAAAAACCATGATGCTATCAAACCATATGTCTACTGTCAGTTTTTCGGACTAATAGCAACCTCACAACTCGAAGAGCAAGGGGAGATTATCAACTTCGTATAGGACATACGGCTCTTAGGCTTGAATCGGGGGGGGGGGGGGGCTTTTACGACCTCAGCCCTCCATTTTTCGCCACATTTTACAATAAAACATACGGGCAATTAGCAGTGCAGCTTCCTCGCACCTCTGTTTTCTCTTAGGTCAGCCTTTCCTTTTTGGAATGTCTGGATCCGCGCCTGGCTCTATATCGCATACATTTTAATTATAATTGCAGACGTGTGGTTTGTATCATTCTCATGTTACGACTTACCACACTGTTCGAGTTTAATTTTACGATTCCATATTGTACAATTATATATCATCGTGCCGCGGATGCAAATTGACCCGAAAATTTGACCCTATAACGTAACCGCATGAAACAAGTACACCTTAAAAAATGAATACCTAATCTGGGCAAAAATCACCCAAACATTGTTTCCGTATGCCACCTGACCGAAATGGATGAAAAACTGCCCAACTTAGTTAGTTAAGCTGTTTTACTCATTAGTTGGGCAAAAGAAATTACCAAACCATTTCACCCAACTAATACTTTAACCAAAAGGTTAAAGTTTGTACCCAACACATTTGCCCAACTGCTGTACTGTTGGATGCTTGTTTTAATTTTAGGTACATAATTTTATTTTCGAGATTTAAAAAAGTTCTATAGAACTTACACCGTTTCCCCTCCAACACTGTAAAAAATGTCTACAGACAGTTGTAGGAAAACAGAACAAAAAATAAAGAAATACAAAGGGGAAACGGAAAAAGTACTGTCAATTCTTGGTAACAAATTGACAGTACTTTTTCCGTTTTCTCTATGTATATCTTTATATTTTTGTTCTGTAAATCTACAGAAATTTTTTACAGTGAAGATTGGTTGGGGCACCAGTGACAATGCACTTGCTTAATAACCAGTGAAGTGTGTCATTTGACGTAACACTCCCAGTCGTGCACAGTTTATTCCTTTTCCCATTGATTACGTAGCAGTGAAAAACCTTTTCTGTACGACCATTGCTCCTCAAGTTATTTCGTCCGGATTTTTACTTCTACTCTGTCGCTAGCTTTTTATTCATCAAATCTAACCTCATTTTACCATGAGACCTTAATTTATCACTTTTATTAAAATAATTATCCGTAAAACGTACATGATCTTTTACAAATAAACATCTAATAGGTCATTTACATTTTACACTTAATGTTGGGAACTTTGAAACTTGCCCAACACCTTTTACCAACACTTTGAGTTTACCCAACCTTAATTTACCGAACAAGTATGGGTAGATTGTTTACCCATTTGTTAAGCAATAAATTGTCCATTTTGAACACTTTGGATTTTACCCAAAGCTTTTGACCAAACTGTTTTTAGAGTGTACTTCTATGTTACGTTTTCGTGTATGGTACTGATTATTTCTCCCATTAAGATATCATCACTAATTAATGGAGGGTGAAACCCCTTAGGAAACCAGTGAAAACAATCAACATGATTTTAGCCATGTCGATTTCTACTCACCAACAAAACCTGATTCGACAATTATAGCGAGCTTGTGAAGATCGACATAGAAAACGTTTAGACCAAAAATAACATCGATTCGGTCTTCGAATATAGCTTTGACATCTTTTCCAAATGCACAATTGTAAAAGTTATCGTGAGAGGGAGTTTGTTTTTGGATTTGAAGACTGACCGTGGGCCCATATCACCGATGCACTGCAGTTTTGACTAATATGTTACACTTTCATTTCGGCGCAAAGGAATCCACTTCTTTTCAGCCCGTCATCTTTTGTTTTATGATATAGTGATTACATTTACTTTTCTTATTTTCAGATCTTAAATTGAAGCCGTTACGACCGTTGTGGGAACGTCAGTATAGGTATCAGGATTTCAAAATCTTTTGTGCGGCGGCGGGGGGGGGGGGGCATGGGCGACGATTTTACTTTGAAAGTAAGAGAATTTAGTCGGTTTCACTAGCTAAGCAAAGCGCCACCATCACTTGGCGCTGAGCGAACAAGGTATAACAAAATACGAAGTGAGATCACCGGAAACGGCCCTTTCCGGGTTATCTAACGTGGTATCACAGCAACAGTTACAAGGGTTTTTCCTAAAAAAGGTAGAAAAGGTCTATTGTAAAAAGTATTGAACAATAAAAGTTGTCTGATTGCCTTGCAAGGGGAAAAAATTCTGTATCGAGTAAGAAGAAAGTCATTGAGCAGAGGCAAAGCTAGACCTTTTCAGTAGGGGGGCACGATTTTTTTTAAATTGTGAACACCATTTCTACGGGGACGTGATTTGCGGTGCGCGAAGCGCGCCGATATTACTGCCCTTTTCAGCAAAGTTTTGAAAATGTGAAGCTTGTATAGACCTTGTGCATGTGATATTACAATGACAGAAAGAAGGCCCTCCTTTGAGGGCAAAGAAACGAATGCCGCCAAATGCAGACAGTGGATTTATCAACCACGTGTTGACAAATACTTATGCATGCGGCTATGTGTTCCATTGTTTGCGTTGAAGGATGACGTCAATGTGTCGTCAGTGCACAAGATCTATTGGAGAAAATGTAGTGTCTAGAAATGCGATCGGGATAACTGAAGGATCCGTATTTCTTTTTTAGGAAGTCTGAGATTGCATAGCTACCGATGATCGTTGTTGTTATACAGTGTTATCTAAGACCCAAAAATTGAGGCTGTATGACGACATTTTTAGAACCACAAACTTATATTAGGGCAAATTTTGAATATAATGATAGGAAGTTAATGAACATAGCACTGCAGTTACCCACATTACTTAATGATCTGGTGATTTTGTCATTTCCGCATCTTGAAGAGTCTACCAAACTGATTAACGAGGGAACACCAATGCAATTAGTAAGTGCAGATTTCTGCGCTTTTGAAACAAATAATTAAAAAAAAGCTTTTATTGGAGAGAATTCGGAATTTCTTGAAAGAAGAGTTGGGAGAACCAAACTGTAGTTGACCGACGTCACAAATGGCTAATTTCAGAATTTTTCCCTTCTTAGAGCCGGGGGCAGGGTTGGCGCCAGGATTTCCCCGACAGGGGGGCCAGCTTTTCAAGGCACCGACAAAGGCTTTGAGTTAGTCCCCGTGGGACGTGAATTAACAGATTTTGGGGCGCGAAATTTTTGGCCTTCTTTTCAACAAATGCTTAAAAATCTGGAGTTTATTTTGAAGACAAAATTTCAAATTTTTTAAAGAAATTTTGCTTTTGTGAGGACCATTAAAAGTTTGGGTGTTTATTGAAGGATCTATCCTCCATATGGGAAAAATCAAAAACGTTATACATTATATATATTATATTTATTTTGGGGTTACGCATTTAGTCGTACTAGGCCTACGTACTAAGGCTTCAACATGAGACTAGGTTGCCCGGCATTTTTTTTCCTTTTTTGAACGAAGATTTGAAAATTTAGAGCTCATTTTATTGGAGAAATTTTGGAATTTAATGGAAGACAATTTGGTTTGGGGGTACAGTTATTATAAAATATTTTGGTTATTTATTAAGTGATATGACTTTCAAGAGCGAAATTAGGTAGAATGTTGGGGTGATTAATAGAGTTGGCTTTGGTTAGTTATTGTACGGAGTATCCTTCGAAATTGGAAAATTTTGCCACTTTTAACATTCTGAAGCTTATACATGAGAAAACTTGTAATTTTGTGACAGATTTACCGGTTTTGGAAGAATCTTATCTTCTTACAAGAAAATCAAGTAGGGCGTGATCTGTAGTTTGGTTGGGGCCACTGAATATCATCATGCAGATTATGCATATTTGAAAAATTCTCCCGCGGAAACAGTTTGGTTCCTCGTACATTTGAAGTTTTATATTAATATATATTGGCATAGACGTCATGGGAGCGTTTCAGTTTGGGAGGGGCAGAATTGTCTCTTTTGTCCGAAAAATTTAATTTAGCCCGAAAGACTATCTGAGTGCAGAACACAGAAATTTTTTAAAAATTGAGAACCCCCAGACAGCAGGAAATGGCATTTCCCGGGCTCGTACCTAAAACAAATCAGTCATTATTTTGAGCTTTCTTTCGCAATGTTCTGTTAAGTAATCTGTTCGACCAAAACACTCTATCTAAGCGGAGCGCCACCATCAGTTGGTGCGAAGCGTACAGAAAATTGTTAAAAATTCTAACCCCTCAGACAGCCGGAAGGCATTTCCCAGACTTGTAACTAGTAATGAAACAGTCGTTATTTTGAGCTCTCCTTTAAAAGGAAAGTTTCACTTCAATAGAAAAAAACACAACTTGCTAAATGATCAGAAAATTACCAGATAAAAAGGTAGTGCTGCAATTAATTAGATTTAACCGAGAAAAAAAGAAGTCATTGAAGAAAATCGATTCCGTTATATATTAAAATAGCATTTCAAAACAAAAAGTATCTTCACCCATCCAGTAATTTCGGTCCTTGTAGGTTTTTTTTCTTTTTTTTTTATTTCTTCATTTTTCTTTATTTTTAGACCTTCCCCGACGAAACCGCCGACCTTCCCCGACGGGGGGCAGTGGTCCCCGACGGGAGGCCATGGCCCCCGGCCCCCCGCTGGCGCCACCCTTGGCGGGGGGGGTGGTCCCTTGCCATTAGTATAAGTCCATTAGTATTCTTAAAGAAGACCTTAATATTGAGTAATTATTTATAATCATCAGACATTTCTAAATGAAAGTATTTTGAATGATGACCTAAATTTGTATTTTTTTATCTTCATCATTCTTGTTCTGAATTAAATATTCCTCATACTTTCTAAATGAGACTGAACGAAAGGCTATAAAACTGAACCGAAAAAGTAAAATAAAAAAAAAAAGATTTTCAAAGTATATTGAAGTAAGAACTGCGTGGAGCTTAAACTAGGGTATTGTAACGAATATGGGGGATTGCTTTAAGGATTGGTAGCGTGAGGCCAGCAGGGTGGGGATCTTGGCCTGAGTTGTTGTATTTTGATCGGCCAGAAACAGGAACGCCGGAAAAATGACTCCAGAGAGTGATAAACGGTTGGTCTGTATATTCTTAAAAACTTAATTACACAAAAATAATGAAGGCTATTCCTTAGAAAACACGGTGAAAACTCCTCGGAAACTTAAAACCTGCCGGATGGAGATAAAAGTTGGCGGCTTCAGGGTGTGAAGCCTGCCGTCCAACTCAGAATTGTCCTCCTTGTCTCTCCTTAAACGCGTCTTTACTAGACACCGGCTAACTGGCTTTCTCCCCGAGTTGTTTACGACTTCCCCTTAAAAACCAAACCTTAACAATACAGCTTAACGTCTGGGCCAGAGACACCCAGACGAGTACACAATACATCCAATTAGTGCGCCCATTCAAGTCTCGTGATGCACGGAGCACTAATCTGGGGCTTTGCTAACACATGGCCAGTACACGTGAGTTGAATAAAAGGTGACCATGACTGACAGGGATAGAATAGTCGCCCAAGTACAAAAATAACTTAATCCCCCTGGCAAACAACTTTAAGTAAGAAAACAACCCACTCCCAGGGTAAAACTGGCCTGCACAGACTGACAAACGAAATCTTTCATACAGACTGTGACAACTTGCAGGTAGTATGTAAAAAGCATAGCTTAAATAACAAGGGCTTTTAGCCCGCCGTTACACCCTCCTCTACTTAAAATTCCAAATATGTCCTCATATCGAACTTTTCAAAATCTTTAAACTCCAATGAGATATACTGGTCTTTTACAAGCCGTACTGTTGCAATTTAAGTTCATTTTCACCTATTTGGCCGACGTCCGTGGGGTGCCGACCAAGGCTGCCGACTGTCTCCGCTGGGTGCAGCCGGCTGGTAAGTGGTTCCGAATGGTGCCACTTACTACAACCTCTCCTTAAGAACATTTTAAATTCAACAGACTACAGGATGACTGTAAACAACTCGGCAAACTAACAACAAAATAACAAAATTGAGTTTACGGGAAACTTAGTATGGCTTAAAACAGACCAAAATGATTAATGTCAATAAAAGTTTACTTTTCGACAAATTATACACACCCACATTATACACCCATACGATCACACATTTTAAAAATAAAATCACTATATTGCACATAACTTCGACATGTGGTATTGCACATACTTAACATGTTTAACATTTCGCATCACATGTAAACATTGCGGTGACTGAACTTGAGACTACGTGGTAACTATAGGTACCTGCCTAACAAGTGTCCAACCGACCAACTTCATACGAATACGAAACATTTCCACGTATACAACCCCTTCCCTTTACATGAACCAGTCTTCTACCAAACCAAGGATGACCGTGCTCTTTACTGGCGTGCAAGGAATTTTGCACCTTTAATCCAAGGGACATATCCAGCCCTTCTAAAGGAATTTCACCTTGAGCGCCACCCAAGGAATTTTCACCCCACGATCATGGAAGATACAAGCGGCCAACCATGCTCTTTCCTGACGTGCAAGGAATTTTGCACCTTTAGTCCAAGGGTCATTTAGCCCTACTAAAGGAATTTCACCTTGAGCGCAACCCAAGGAATTTCTCCCCACTACCAGCCAAAATACACAACCAACCTATTCCATCACAAAAAACCCAAAATAACATGACATCCCCATGCATATGAAACAGTTACCACTTTCCTTGTGCAAGGAATTCTCACCTTAAGACCAGGAATTTTACCCCACACTACAAGACACATCAGTAATAACTCTACCCATGGGAACAAACCATCCATAACATTAAGGATAGGGGTATTGCAACGAGCCCATACTAAAAAGATGTAAATTAATGAAACGGTATCTTATAAACACATGCCAAATTACTATAGATTTTACATTAAAACATTTCACATTGCACAGTCCCATGTCACACTACAAACATTAGAGTTACAGGATATGAGAACTGAAGGAACCATAAAATGACGACTCATCAGTTTGCAAAAATTGCACTTCCCAAGTTTCGTTACTAGCAAGAATCTTACAAGGCATACTACACGAGTTCATAAAAGGAAAATAAGAATAAGTTAAAAGAAATTGTTCTTCGTAAAATGTAACTGACTTTTCGTTTGTCCGAATGTCCTCACAAGTAACTGTTTTCACAAATAACCAATGTGTTACACAAAAATGATGACAGAAAGCATATCCATCTATGTGACATCTTACGGCTTATTAACATTTCCCGGGTTAAAGAGAAACTTGACTGGGTGCATCATTTCCTGGTCACCAACTCGAGTGTTACGATACTCATTTCCCACTTCAAGAGCTTCCCTTTCACGATATACTGATACTTCCCCATTTCTCTTCAGATAATACGCATAGAACTGTCACCATCCACATAAATCACACAAAAGCTGGAAACAGTGTTCTTCGAGATCCAGTTTCGACAGCTCTCCAAACGGCACGGAACAACACTCTTTCTAAAACTTTTATAACAAGTGGCCAGTTGCATACTTCTTGACGCTCTTCTACTTAGGCCTCAGCTTATTTTCTTCTATCCCCCTTTCCTATCCTCAGTGTCCTATTGCTCTTGGACTTCCCAGACCGAATCTTCTCCTACCGTTCACGTCTATCCCCCTTCGATTTCGAACGGTACCGTCTGGGCACGAAGGAACAGATTCCGTTTGGTTCTGTTCCAAAGTATGAGAGATGGATTCCGCAGGGGATCCTAATCTGTGGAAAGACGGATATTCTTCTAGGCTCTCACACTTTCCAAAAATAGGCATATCATTTCTTAGCGTCTTTTAAGCCGATTGCACATAAAACTACCACCCGGAGGAGTAGAAACACGAGTACTTGCCATTTTCCTGATTCTCGTCCTTCTGTTTAACGTTGATCCCACCACTGCCACCAAATTGTAACGAATATGGGGGGTTTCTTTAAGGATGGGTAGCGTGAGGCCAGCAGGGTGGGGATCTTGGCCTGAGTGGTTGTATTTTGATCGGCCAGAAAAAGGAACGCCGGAAAAATGACTCCAGAGAGTGATAAACGGTTGGTCTGTATATTCTTAAAAACTTAATTACACAAAAATAATGAAGGCTATTCCTTAGAAAACACGGTGAAAACTCCTCGGAAACTTAAAACCTGCCGGATGGAGATAAAAGTTGGCGGCTTCAGGGTGTGAAGCCTGCCGTCCAACTCAGAATTGTCCTCCTTGTCTCTCCTTAAACGCGTCTTTACAAGACACCGGCTAACTGGCTTTCTCCCCGAGTTGTTTACGACTTCCCCTTAAAAACCAAACCTTAACAATACAGCTTAACGTCTGGGCCAGAGACACCCAGACGAGTACACAATACATCCAATTAGTGCGCCCATTCAAGTCTCGTGATGCACGGAGCACTAATCTGGGGCTTTGCTAACACATGGCCAGTACACGTGAGTTGAATAAAAGGTGACCATGACTGACAGGGATAGAATAATCGCCCAAGTACAAAAATAACTTAATCCCCCTGGCAAACAACTTTAAGTAAGAAAACAACCCACTCCCAGGGTAAAACTGGCCTGCACAGACTGACAAACGAAATCTTACATACAGACTGTGACAACTTGCAGGTAGTATGTAAAAAGCATAGCTTAAATAACAAGGGCTTTTAGCCCGCCGTTACACCATAATAAAACTCATCAAAAAACACACAAGTTCTAACAGAATTAAACTTCAGAGACGTTACGGCGCGTCTGACAATTATGTAAGAAGTCTCTTGCAATTTTGATGGCATTTAAACATTATACATTGTTTTACTACATGTAAAAGTCACATTATTAGAATATGTATGTAATAAATGGATATTTACCTTCTACTTCAAGCAGAGAAATAAACTTATGGATGATTACTTTCGAAGATGAGGCAATTGAGGATATACTGTTGCATAAGTGTAATATGTTCATGTTTTGGTTAATGCATGGGAGGGTGTACAGAACTGTTAATCCAAATTCATACGTTCCCTTCTATTTTGAGAGAAACGATTTTATCATTTTAGAGCGTGGATTTCTGTAACCTTTTAGTTTAACGTTCCTTTTAAGAAGATTTCATAATAGAATACTTACCTTTTTTACAAAGTTTTTGAATGTGAAGGTTTGTTTTCATGGGGGAAATAGAGTACAGTAACCCCCATCCAATTTCATCAGAATATATCCCCCATCACCCTAGGATCGCCGCCCATGTGGGTGGGTGGGATAAAGGAAAACGTTGGTGACAACAAATTTCGTCCGTTGCCCGAAACTGAACGCGAAGTGCCAGTTTTTCGGGTGGGTTTTAGGGACACGACTAAGGGCCCTTGGTGTGCTCCAGAGACAAATGCCCAGATGGAAGTTCAGGGAATTCTGTGATTTAAAACAATCTCTGAATCTTAAGATAAGATTATCTTCTTTTAGAAGATAGGTTCCAGGGCCTGCTAAGGTCCCCTGTTGGATTCCAATTTTGAAGGTTTCTCCATCGGTAGCTCTGTTTTAGCATACCTCATTTCACTATAGCAGAAGGGATCTTCTGTCTCGTAAGGTGTGATCCTTTTGAATTTCACGATGGACTCGATGGAGGCAAATTCAGGCTTTTAGGTTTGAGTGTATCTCTTGTCTCAGCATTGGCATGTTTGGTTAAAAATTGGGGGGGGGGGTGGTGGGGTAGAGGGACAAATGTTTTGACGGGGGGTAATTTCGCTACTTCCGCCTCTTCCTCGTGGGGGAGCCACTGACGACCGTTACAGAAAAATATCATGCACCAAAAATGAGACCCATGACATAGATACATTTAAATACCAGGGAACCGTTTCCTGGAAGTTAAATCGCATCACCTATTTTCAACCAGGAGAGAAATTACATCTTTTCTAACGGTGAAGCTTTTCCCCAGCTAAAATTCCCCACAAGAAGCAAGAGATTTCATAATTTCATCCAAATAACTCAAGATCAGAGTACTTTAAGTTTAAAGGCTCAATGCTCTCACCACAAACAGTACCAATTCTCCTAACCTTCTTACTAAAGTCCCTCCCGTGCATTATTGTCTGAAATTCATCTGCATACAAGCACAAGTTCAGTTTATTGTTTCAGGTTTAAAATATAGAAAAGCTTAATTTGTATAATGAAAACACTCTCAGTATAGTCCATGCTGTTTAATATATAGGCTTTCGTACTCTCCATTGTTTGAAATAGCTTCCAATCAAAGAGCTGAGCCAATTGAGAATTTTTACAAACCTCTACAAGAATGGTAGTTTAGGGTGAGAGGATTGGCCCTTTAAGATACAGGGATCTGGTAAAGTGTTACTTTAGGATGAAGGCTCGTATGAGGTATAAGTCGGTTCTCATTTTCAAAATTATGGTTGAAATCTCTTAATCATACAATGCCAAAAGCTTAACTGTTCCGTCTAGTAAACTTTCGCTGATACTGTCAAGCAAACCTTAACATAATCACCCTAAACAAATAAAAACGATAATTAAAGAATCTTCCATAAATGATCACTAAACACATCTCACTGACCCGAAAACTTTTAAACCATTTGCATGGTTCCTTCAAGGCCAAATTAAAGAAAGAAAAAAAGGAAAAAAAAAAAAAAAAAACCCTTAAACAATCACCGCGTATTGTTACATTAACGTGATCCGTTGAAACTTGCTTAAATAATAACGTCCCATGTCAAACAAGTTTCCTAATTAGCCTCACTTGAAGAGAACTTCAGGTTATGTTCTTAAAAACTTGTTGGAATTGCACAAACCCATGGTGGGTAGTCATAAAGTGTAAAATTATAAAAAGAGAAGTTGAGTTCTCTGAAAAGAAGTAGGAACGTTTATGTGAAAATTTTCAGGGTTAGCATTTCATGCACACATTAGTAATCTGGAATTGGCTTTGCATATAATAGCATCCTATTGGCAGTCCCAAACATCCGTACCATCGAGCCGGATTCCATCAATATCTTGTCAAACTTGATGAATAATTGGGAAAACGTTGGAGTACTGGGGAGTTTTAAAGGCAAGGATCACACATGACTACCATTTTTGACCCAAAATAGGAATATGTGTTGAAAAGGGGGAGAGAAGATCCACTACTTGTCACTGTTGAGTTTCAAGGATTTAAGTAAAGATGCTCATCTGAAAATTTAGAGTAGACACAGGATGCTTGGGCGCTGATATATTGTCTGGATTTCTTGTTACAATTTAACCTTAATATGAAAACGGAGTGAACAATTCGATTACTCTTTGGCCAGTGCAAACATCGACTGAGAAAAGGAGATCTCATCGAAATGTTTACATGAGTTTTAAGAGGAGGCTTCATTTAAATAATTAAAATTATTAAAGTACAAAAAAATGAAAAAAAAAAATGCAAAAATGATAATTAAGGTTTCCAGATAAACTGAACAGCAACGAATGAAATAATAACAGGGTTAAGTGAGCGAATCATTCGGTTAGTTAGTTGAATAGAACTTTACGGCTCAGTTTCCAAACAGTTGGGAAAAAAGCTTGTATGGTATGTGAGGTCGTGTCATACACCATCAACAGTTGGGAAGCTGACCTTTGGGTCATCGAAATATGTAAAGCTCAGATGACGTCACACAATTTTGAATTTTAGCCTCTTATGGAAAATGTAAACCTGGAAAAAAAATTATTTTTTTTCTTCCGTATACTTCCAATAACGACCAGGAAAACCATGTCATTTACCAGAATAATTTGGCAAGTTATCATATAACACAATCTGAGTAGAAATTGTTCTACTAAAAAGCCCGAAATAGTGGGGAGATCTTAGGCCACCCTTTCTGAACGTTTACTTATGGTCACAATTTGTCCTGAAATCACCCCCACAGTTGCGCAACATGCACCAAATGCTCAAGTTGGTCACACAATATATATTTTCCGCATTTCCGCAACTTTCCTGAAAACGGTCAATTCCTCTTTGTTTATGCTACGAGTCAGTCTGAAGCACACCTGTAGTGAGGCAGTCATCTTGAAAACGTAATGAAGGTATGGAAATAGTCAGTGGCGGAGCTGCCATATGGTCAGGGGCGGTCGCCCCCCCCCCCGACAGACCAAAATCGTCTGTCGGCGCCCTTTTTAAGTTTTTAACATACCTTACATTATTGGCAAAAGACATAATTTAATAGCATTGTTTTAAGGCCCAGATAAAATAATGCTAAAACAGCCACCAGTATCTGCACTATCTGCACTTTCTTCTGATGAAAAGGGTCATCCTCTGAAATAAATGGATAGGTTTTGCCGAAACGTATCTTCATACTTTGTACGCACTAATAAATGTTGTAGTTGTGCTAAATTCATTGTTCCACACCAAGCGTGATTATAAGCGTGACTTGGCTATTTCTTTTAATTTACTTAATTATTATTGGCTATTTCACATGATGTAACTTACGTCAATTAAGGTTTCAATTCGTATACTTTTCTTGATTTCCAGATGCCAAAAATGTTCACCTAACGGTGATTAATTCCCACAACTTGTTCCCTCTGTAAGATTGCTTGTTCTTTAGCCCTAGCAGGTTTAATCTTTATCTTCACAAAGTAGCCCATTATTACATTAAAACCTTAAAAATCGAGACCTGACAATAACACACAAAATGTGATGACTGTCTTCATACTAGAATGTGAAAGAGAGGGATAAAAACATGGGAGTCCGCAGGTAGGGGCAAGGGGGACTCCCCTGGAAAATCAAAAACCTGAAAAAACGATGAAAACATAAAACAAACGACGAAGAAAAATTAACATCAATATTTGTTCAGTTTACTCAGTGTTTTTCCTATTTATATGCAGTAAATAGGCTTTAGAAATGTCATTTCCAGTGATCCGAGAGACATTTTGTACCAAAATTTTCTTGCGCTCCGCGCCAACTCATGAGGGGCGGAGCTTTTCCCCCCAAAAGAATTTAGTCCCCCCTCCCTAGAATTTCGAATTTTCTTCCGTGGAGGCCCATGTGTAGGAAATTTGAACATGTTTTTACAGAAAAACTTGCTGAGGAGAAATGGCAAAGTAGTCTTTTACCAGGTGCGGAAAAACAAATCGAAAGTCTGAAAAACCGTGTCCTCGATCGTGAGTGGCTCAGGGTATTTACTCCTCCGAAGCGCCTCTGCAGACTATTTTCGCCCCCTCTGACCGAAATCCCTAGCTCCACCACTGGTAGTAGTACTTCGACACAAGGTTCAGCACGATGCAATTGGGCGTACAAATTCGTACAAAGGGGATGCGAAAGTATGTACAGTACAAAACATGGACAAGTGCAACCCGCAGAGACTGTGTCTGATGTACGACATTTTTAGTGTAGATAAAATGATAACAAGAAAAGTACCATTGTTTTTGGAAAATACTATTTGTTCTCTCTCATTCTACTGAAATTTCGACGTATTCTCACCTTGAACATTGGAAATGTGCTGTTTGAAACTTCGAAGTGAGCTCTCACTCCTTCGGTTTTCTCGAAAAGCCTATGAAAAACGTGTAGCCAAGCTCATTCCCTGACGATCGTTATTTGTTAAAAGAAGTTTCTTCTGAATATTAAACGTTCTATCTTTCCTAAATTGCCCCAAAATACTCAATAACGTAAGGTTATGAATAAGAATTCTTGACACTTTTTACCCACCCAGTCCGTAACGTAATATCATGTATGTCTCTTACCCTAACCTAACCTCATCAGGTAGAACAGGTATGGAGAACTCTCAAGGAAACATTCCGGGACATCCCTGGCGGATTATATTGCATGAATGATTAAATATTTGCATGTACCTGAGTTTTATCAGATTGGTGTTGAAATATTGTCCAAAAAGGGCGTAGGAATAGGGACGGGAGCAACCCCTCCGGTGAAAAATGTGGGAGGAAGTGTGCTTCCGTCCTCCGCTTCCCGGGATAGAAAATCCCCTTTTTTCATATGTGTGACTTTCCCTACTCATCCTACATGAAATTCCGAGTTATCTTTAATACAAACACTAGATTTGTCATTGATTGCTTCAAAGAAGCAAAAATTTTCTGCGCTTTCCGCGCGCGGCTCAAAGTGCGTTACCGTACCTGATGCAGTATTGTTCGCTCATAAATCAGTTTGGTGAACTTTTCCGACTTAGCTCTGGTAATGACTTAATCTGAAACTTGCCATTCGTGACACCAGTTCAACAAGTGACACATTCAACTACAGTGCTAATTTTTTCTTTATATTCTATCACAACATTCCAAATGTTTATAAGCTCTTGATTTTGAAATAGTTTTTCTAGTAAAAAAGGCAACAGTGTAGGAAACTTTTAAATCGCGGAGCGTCTGTTCGTAGGTCTTATATAACATTATGTAGAAATACATCAGGAATAGACAGTGTCGGTATTATCACTTTTCCTGGTTGTCCATAAGCAAGCTATCCGCATATTCACAACATATCGCTTGCGTTATGAGTGGAGTTTCTCTGTAGATTGAGGCATTGATAGCAAGAAAGTGATCTCACCGAAATGCGTGACTCTCAAATTGAATGGGAACTGACAACCTTGACAACAGCCTTCCCAAGGAAATCGAACGAACTAGTCATGCTAACAAAGTACTTCGGTTAAGTTTCCTTTTTTAAAAAACAAATAACTTTGAATAGTACCTAGACAGTTTATGGTTTTAAAATTCATTCACTCATTCATTTTCAGACAAAATTGATGACATCCTTGAAAAATAGGGGGGGGGGGGCGATTCCGGCTGTTACTCTCAAATAGTAGCTCATTGGTCTTACTACAATGCCACATCACTAAGGAGAGCATTGTTAACAGGCGGACTACTAGAAAAGCCTGGACAAAGAAGGAAGGAATGGAAGGACGGCATAAGTTGTGAACTCTTTGCCATGACGGAAAAGTCGTAAGTAATACATTACCAAGGGCACAAGAGATGAGACAAGATCCAATCCAAACGACATGAGACATTAAATTCTTCATTGCTGCAGATTTGCTGTCGATTCTGTATCAACGTGTAAGTATTAAGTAGCATATTGCATTCCTAGACACTGATTCCACAATATCCACTCGTTTCATCTCATCCACATATCGGCATGTATGTGAGTCGATCTTTCACCTTCAATCGCGGCATCAGGGGGAAGTAAGCACGATATTATATGTTACTTGTTTTTCCCGAAAAGTCAGTGTCTGGTTTCCTCGTAAAACATTATTACTTAATTTAAAGAGCAGAAGTTGTTCACCAGGAAGTGAGTCTGAGCTGCCGAGAACACACAGAACCACGTACTCCCGATATGACAACTTCCTTTGCTATAACTCAATGCTTGGTAACACAATGCTTCGCAGCACAATTTTAATTTTGGGGGACGGTACGTTACGAACAATAGCATGGGGACCATTGAAGCGGTTGCAAAGCGAAAGCGAAGAAGTCGAAACGTTTTTCTTGATCTGCTCCCAATTTTCACTTGGGAGGGGGATGGGGGAGGGCGGAGGAGAAGGGCTGACGAGAATTTATTAAAAACATACTTTAGGAGGAAATTGTACCCAGTGGGAAATCGTTTTGCGAAGTTTTATAAATGATTACGGTATACCTTACTTTATACGAAAGTCCTATGCTACACGCAAGGTATATGAAATAATAACAGTTAACGCACGTGTATCGGTTCAAACAAATGTGTGTATAACTCACGGACTTCCTATATGCATGGGCAGAGCATGTAACTACGTAACGCGTGCGTAGTATGCGCAGACTATCGCCACCGATTCGGGCAGAAGAGGCGCACCAAGATGGCGGCCGTGGAGCTATAATTTGCATGATTTGACTGCGACTCTGCAACTTTTTAAACAAAAGTTACTGTGGTCTTGGTCTTGGTTTTGTGTGAACGAGATATAACATCATAATGAAGCCTTAGAACTCCTTCAACAGGAAAAGATGATTATTGAAGCCATTTGCAACCTTTTGAGGTTAAAGAAAAAGAATAAGAAGAATAAGCGTGCAAGGTTTACTTTCCAAGCTTCATTTGTACCCTGTTGGAGGTGGTTGTGAGGCAGCAATGTTAGGTTGTAAGGCAGTAAAGTAATGAGGCGACCATGATTGGTGGCGTTGTTGTAAGACCAGTAAGTTTAACTTACAAATTCTGCCTTGAGAAACCTGCTCATAAAACGCGGTCTTTGCGCTGATGCTTCAAATAATTCATCCGTGAATTTTCTACTTTTCCTTCTTTTAAAATAGTTCATTTTTCATGAAAGGTATCAACTTGCAATTGAATGTTTCTGATACCTGATCAGAAACCCATTTCTTGGGGTGTGGTGAATGATACCTTGTGGTGTGCGAGAGTATTTACTCAGTAGTAGGTCGGGAGGGCTTAAGATTCACATTCTGCTATTTGAAACTATACTTGCAATGTACCATTTATTTATTGCATATTGAGCATAGCGCTATTGTACAGTACATTCAAAATGAAACAATGTACCTCTGTAAGATAACGTACAAATGATACTATAGTTGAATGGCTTGAAGTTCCATGCTAAACAGTGCTGATATCTTTCACTTAAACCTGAAAATTTACAGGAGCATCAAATGACAAAATGCACTTTTTCCACCCCCCACCCAGGCTCTCTTTTTTGGTAAATTTTGACCCCTAAGCCTACTTAAATCGGATAAAATCAGCTTCTTTTATATTTTTTTTTTTCACAGATTGGCCTGAAATTAGTCTAATTTAGGGTTACTTTATGCCTTCATGATTGACCTTCCACCTGGGGCATTCCACAGTATCTGACAAAGTACATTTGCCTTTGTGCAATAATTCATAATCCAACAAAAAGATGGAAAATGTGCTCCAATAATCAATTACTGCGCTTGCATTTAGGGGCAAATATACAACCAGAAAATGAGTAGTTTATTTAATTTTAAGGAATGTGTCAAGGTGGAAGGTTTAAGAAAACATTACAACCCAATAATTTTTTCAGGAGAACTTATTTCAGAATCCTAAAAGAACAAGAAAGAGAAACCGAAACGGTCCGTTGATTGATTTTTTGAATAATTCAATGGACGTTAAGACGGAAGAAAATAACTAGGTAAAACATATAAAGAATCATTATGTGATTATATTTAAAATATAAGGGAAGATATTTTTACACAAGTTTACAACCTTTTTGAACTAGCTAGTCTACATGTTTCACGGGTATGGTTTTGTGCGAATATCACAGTTTGAAAATTACTCTCAAATATTTAACATTTTAAATAACTCATCACGATTTCGGCAAAAGCAGATTTCTTTGTAAAGTTTATATCTTAAGAGATGGCTTAAAGAGTAGCGCAACCGTTGACACTAATTGTTAGAGATTAAACACAAAGAAAGAAGCATAGATCCTAACATGACACAGTCCTAAATTTTAGGACATGACACCGCCGAAACAATAAGAAACATTTTAAAAGTGTGTTTTGGGGAGGACATCACAATATATAAAAATGCCTCTGTGCTTTTGGGCAACATTCGAGCATCAGTCTTACCCAAATATTGTTTTTATAATAGTAAGGTACAGTCTTTAAAATAAGTCTGCTGTGCATAAAATAAAAAAAATAATATATATGACGATTGAACTTTAATCACATCCATTGGTTTAGCCAGGGGTGGTTTTGGGGGTTAGAACCCCCCGCCCCGTTGACCCAATCTTGCAATGCAAAAAACACCTAAAATGGCGTTTCATCCTTTGAATTTCTCCCCAATGTCGTGCCCCAACTCCCAATGACACCAAACTCAACCCATGACACAATCCTGGCTAAGCGCATGACCATATCTATATACAACAATGCAGAGTGTCATGCAAGAAAGTACTGGACAATTGATTTTACCACATTTATTAGCATGCTGAAGAGATACTTCTTAAAATTTGTTATTTTCAAACCTCACTTTTCTATCGTTATTACAGTCACTAAAAAGACGAGTCCAAAGTTTATATCAGCGCAGGCGTGGATGACTTTTCTGTTTAGGTCAACTGGTAACAAAACATATGAATGCAGCACCGGCCGAGCATAGCAAACGGTTTTACCAGGGAGTTGCAACATCCCGGCATAAGCTGAAGACTCACATAAGGTAGAAAACCCCAAATAATATCAGGGGCCCGTTCCACAAAGAGTTACGCACGATCTTAAGTATGATTTACTGTTGGCTTAAGTATGGTGAATCAAACTTAAGATTGTGCGTAACTCTTTGTGGAACGGCCCCCAGGTGTATTAATGCCTCCATTTGTTTGCCTTCAGACATAGCCCCTAAAGGGAGCAATCCTTTAATGTAATCTGGAATGAGAAGGGGCTTTGTAACTGTTTTATAAAAGTTTATGTGATGAAGTACAATTGAGAAAAAGGGCTCAATTATATAAATTTCGTAGACATTGTGGGACTCTTAATCTGGCAAAGGCATACCAAGCGCTAAGTGAAAATGGCTCGCAAAGGGTGATTGAACTTTGAGCTGAAATAGCAAAAATCTTCATGAAATAGTATATTAGCCAATTGAAAATTCCATGAATGGCCAACCTGTCATCTTTCACATTAGTGTTAGCTTGCACCTGGCGAAGACTTCGACCTGCTTTATAGGCCAGTTTAATAGTTGGATTTAGTGAGTTAGTAAATGGAGAAATTCATAGGGGTGTGCTACCCTAAAAGTGTTAAGCTTTGACCTTTGATATATTGCACAACAGTGTTCCCTGCTTCGAAGTCGTCCATTTCTTACACCTTTACTGAAGGTGAAATAAATATCAGTAAATCAAGCTTCTATTTTTAAATATATCTATAAATATCAGTGAATCAAGCATCTATTTCTAAAAGGGAATCAATAATCATTTTCTGCAGCAAACAGCTAAAACGACTAGAATCCTAACCTAGTTCCTATTTGTAACATTTTGTTTATGATTTTCAATCATTTCTCTTTATAAATTAAAAAACGCATTATGTAAAGTACCGTTAATGACATAAATTAAACGATTTTTCATTCCCCGAAAACTGAAAACTGAAAAAACGTATAATCTGAGGTTTGAGACTTCCTAAGTGCAGACAAAAAGTGTATGCCCAGCCTCCGTTTGAATAATGTATAGGAAGACTAGAAACAATTGCAGACAGTAAGTTCAAACTATTTTGAAGTTTTCAAAGTCCATGTTGCTACAGTAAGCCTAGTAATATATGAAGGGAAACATACTTCAAACTTCAATTTTTATTGGCACTCAATCTTTTCCTCTTTACCTCATCTATATTACACAAAACTGCAAATATATGCAGGTTTATTTCTCAAAACGCATCATCGCTAGATACCGATGGCTCTGGCATCATTTGCCGGACAAAACAGATAAAACCGCAAAGTTTATATCAGCCTGGAGTTTCAGAACTGGTATTTATAGAATCCCAGTATGGGCTACTGTGCACCTTCACAATAGGTCCTGAAAACTGTTACTTCGTCTGGTTGCCTTACTTTATGCCCTGTTTTCCCAGACCATGAAAGATTCCGAAAGAGGTAAGTATTCTTGCAACCATGATTTCGTGAAAAAAGTGATCAGCTCCTGTATTTTCAAGAACGATGAGCACGGTCTTACTTTACTATAAATAGTATTTACATAGTGCATATACACCGCAAATGTGGAAGGACAACGGCCGTCTTTTTTCATTTCACTTTTAAAGTATGTGATAAATATTACCCATTTAGAATAACTTCTTTTTCTAGGGACAAATAGAAGGTACAGTATGTAACATATTATATGTGCAATTTCAATTACTAAATGGGAGTTGGTGTATTTTCCATTGCAATGTGATACTGTATGTGGCTCGCTGTTCGCTTTCGTCATCGCATATCCGGGATCTGATTTATTCCGTGAAAGACTGCTTTGTCTGTCAACTAGGACTCGTGGAATTCAGTTTCAAGCATAAGGTAGGCTACAGGTCTGATTTATGTACTCCCTATTAAACGCTATTAATATGGGACAGAGTTTGTAAGAATAGTACATTTTAAACTAAGTCATTGTAAATGAAGTATTCTTAATATCCATTTTGTTTTCTACATGAGTTTATATAATAACGTCTTCTGATATTACAGGGATATGAATTAGCATACTAGACTGCTTGAAATGGTATAGAAGACTGCCTTGTTTCGTGATTGGCTCGGGAGGTTCACGTGAAAAAATTTGTTTCTCTTCGTTAATTTGGTAATTTCAAATTTTTTTGGAAGTAGGTTCCAGATTTACCTGAAAATGTTCCTCTTTACTGGTTTGAGGTGGCTTCAGGGTGGCTTTTTTACAATTGCCCAGAATGTACTGCATTCAGGCTAACCTAAAATCGGAAACTCAAAATGCAACTGAGGAAACGGCCTTTCCTTATACCTGCCTCAGTTGGCGTAGGTCCCCTGTCATCTTGTTTGGTAAATATGGTAAAACCTTATGGGGAAAATTGTATAAGCTATACACGGCTATTGATATGTTCTACAAGAGTTTGTTGTAACATAAAGAGCACCCTCCTCTCACGCGGAAGGCCCGCGTTCTAACATCCCAGGTCGAGTCATACCAAAAACTCAAAAATGGAACCTAATGCCGTTGTGCGTGATGTTCCATATAAGCATTGGAACTGGCAAAACAAGCCAGTGAGCCATTACTGGAAAAAAGGCCGTGGCCGGCTCGAATCGATCCATTAGTTTGGTAACCGGGCCGCAAAACTCCATCTTACTAAGTACCTAACCGATCAACCGACCGACTGACTCACTGACTGACTGATTGATTGATTGATTGACTGACTGACTCACTTAGTGGCTCACTAACTATAAAAGTAAATTACAATAGGGACGATGCGTGTGAAGCAAGCCGAAGAAAACAGCGTTTTTTGAGTCAATTATCTCATTGGCTGGATTCCATTGTGTTACTTTCTTTCTGGAAAAAAGCATATAACAAAATAAATTTCTTACGACAAATTTTTTGAGTCATGGCCATTGTTGCCACTCACAGATAAAATGGGTTATTTTAAAGGTCTTATGCTCTCACCCTATACAGTTCCAATTCTCCTTACATAACTACTTAAGCCACTCCCATAACTGTTCAAAACTCATCCTTATTTTAATCAGTCTGCAACACACCAATGTCCATAATCAAAACACTCCTGTGTAATGTATGCTGTGCATTATAGGAGCTACAGTACTTAGCATTTAATGAAATTTCTATCAATCAAAGGGTTCAATGTGTGCAAATTGAGAATTTCTGTGGACTACTACAAAAATTAAAGTTTGGGGTTAGAATTGAATGCCTTTAAAAAGATATTTGAGTGAAATGTTCCATGATATGAGGGAATTAAGTTTCATTAAGGAGTATTTAAATAAGAGGTATAATTCGAGTGCATTGTTATTCCTGAGAGGTAGCCTAAGTTAAAACCTTATGTCTTTGTAATCTCAACTTGGAAGAAATCGAAACATAAGGAAAACTCTTAAAGAATTTTTAAGATTTGTTTCTGTTTTTTAGCTCTGTCTACAATAAATGTTATGTACTGGTTCATTAGCTTCAAATTTTTAGTGCAGCAAAAATGGATGTTAGAGAACAACAAGAGATATTCGAAATAATTTTCAGATTGTGCAAAACATTTAACCTTTGAACGGCAGGAATTACCAACCTTTACAAAGAGATATCTTATGTAAACAGCAATGTATTAATGGGAGGATTGAAAGGCTTCTGTTATTATCTTTCTTTTTGAATCCTTTTGCATTGTAACTGAAATAATTCTTTAATCTTTTTCTTTTTTGATAGATTTTTAATGCGTTTTTCCTTAAATACCGAACTAAACTTCACTGCTGTCCTGTGAGTCCATGTATCGTACTTGACACTATTGAGGAACTATAACGTTATGAGCTATCCTCAACATTTTTTCATTCTAAAAGGTTAGTGTTGCTTTGCAAACTCAACTCACTCCTTTGGGGCATCAGAATATTTGTTCATAAAACCGAGTGGAACATACCCTTTATTTCTACATTATGTAACTTTTGACAAGAATCAGTAAAAATCGACACAATATTGTCAACTGAAAATCATCTGTCACACATTAACAATTCAGAGCGAAACTTAACCTGAATTTGTCTTAGGGACAATGTAATTAATTAATGAAATTTATACTACTCATTTTACATTATTCATTTGATTTTGAAATATTCACTTAATTCAAATTATGTCATTGGTTGAACCTGTCTGACTCTCAACTTTAACATCAACCTGTTGATCAGTTGTGAAAGACCGGAGGTTTAGCTGAGATGTGATGGATCTTTCGAAAGCCTCAGTGAATAGTTGTCGAAACCTCTTCAACTTATTTTTTATTTCAGGGTTATTCAGAGTCAACATGTAAAACATGAAGACTCCTTGAAGGCTGAGACAAACGGAAAACAATATTTCAAACAAAACTTTTATTGAAGTGTTGAAGATAGCCAAGATTCCAAACATCCATGACAGTCCAAGAAGAATCCAGAAAAGGATTGGACCCTTTATTCGAGCCATTTCTGCCTTTCGTCTAGCTTCTTCGTTAGCGGCGATAATTTTCCGACAGCTAACTCGGTAGGTAATCAATACAAATATAACACAATTAAAGATGAAGAGCAAAAGAATTGGCAGAAGGAACCCGATGTAAAGCGCTATTCCCGGTTGCAGAAAACAGCTGCGAGAAAGGGTAAACGTCACAATTAGTAACTCATAAAATTTTAGGCTAGACTTTTAAAGCATGCAATTTAATATTGTAACTGTTTAAATTTCTGTAATGTGAGCAAAGTAGGAGTGAATAAACAGCGCAGCCAGAAGAAGACTTCAGGTTGCCCCTCCTGACGCCATTTAAGTTTCTAAAACTGCTCAAATGATTGAAACACAAGTTTATTAGGTAGCATATGTGACACGTCGTTGCATATAGGGACGTCCAATTAAATGAAAAATTAAAATATCACGTTCCCACAATCCGACTCACAATCATCTCCCAAGAAAAATCCTTCGATCCCGGCTACCCCACTTGTTGTGAGTAAGTGAGTAAGCCATATGATGGGAGTTGGACCTTGGCAAGCTTTGTAAACGTGTATTCAAACCAAGACCGAAATTTTCATTTTTCGTTCGGTTGGTAAAAGCTTTTACAATCAAGTTTACCCCTTATGCCGTGGGGGAATACTTCATCATCCGCCGCCTTCAAAACGCAGCAGATTCCGGTTTTAATTTGTAAAAGCACCATAACAAATACATTCATTATTCCACTTTTAATGTACAAATGGTCGAAAAAGAGGGCGCTAATGTGGAATACGCAGTGTATACTTACTAACTTACACCTCGATAGTCGATAGATTCGTCAAGTAAGTACACGGTAGTAGATACTATTAACGGAAATCCTTTAAAAAAAGGAAACCACAAAAACACATGAAACATAGCTTAAAATAACACGAATAATGTTAAAGTGTACCTCAAGTAAAACAAAATTCAAACATATGTATTAAAGAGCATGAAAGGTCAATTCTGACAGTCCAACTCTCATCTACAAAGGACAGTCTTGTGCCTAGATTTAAAACCTGGAAGTTTATTCACTCAAATTAAAATGGTGCATCGTGCAATAATTTGTGATTTTATTGTTGCACTACTGAAATGACTGTCTTGTATTTTTTGTTTTCATGGAAGTTAGCCCACCTGGTTCCAAGGTGCGATAGCACTTGAGGGGTAATGTAATTAATGGAGCCCTCTCTGTGCAACATGCTATGCAAGCAAACAGGAAAGGTTCAAGAACATGCAAACACAAAGCAGGTAATGTTTGAGTTGTTCAGCAAGAAAGTCACAAATTATGCGCAATGGACTTTTTCGTTTTTGATGAATAAATTTCAACATCGTACATGCATTTTACATCTCGGCCCAACAAGATCTCATGAAGAAGGGAATTGGATCGTAAAAATTCATTTTCCGTGTTGTTTCATACATGATTTTGGATTTTTGACCTCAGCTACACTTTTACGCATAAGAGTGGTTTAATCATGATATTCTAATTTAGGCAGTTCAATGCATTTGGCAACGTGGAAAGGATAATTAAAATCTAATGAAAAGGGATCATAATTACTAAAATTACTAAATAAGTAAAATTTGATGATGATGATGATGATAATGACGATGAAGATGATGATGATGAAGATGATGATGATGATGATGATGGTGATGGTGATGATGATGATGATGATGATGATGATGATGCAAAATATGAAAGACTTGACCAGAGAGAGGGTTAGACTTTCCCCACTGTTAAAGTACAGGGACTAACTCAAAGTATTTCAATCTAGCGTGCAACCGACTTCGTCTTCTGGACAAAGCGGATTATGTAGGAAGCCTATGCCAAATGGAGAACAACCGGAATACTAGAATCCGGAGAAAGGCTAACGTAAATCGAGCGGTATATGAAACAATTGCACATGTGCTTCGATGCACAACAGCTGGAATAGACCCGATCTGCCACTCAAAGACCACAAAGAAACAACAAAATCCTAAATAACTATTATTTATACCACTGTTTCCTTCACAAAATGAAATGTTACTTACCCCATGCATAAAGAGACCCAATGAGAAGTAAGTGCTTAATATTATCCCGTCTCATTGTCCACAAAAATACAAACATGTTAAACGCTTCTACTGACATCCAAGCCATTGAGGAGAAGCAGAAGAAGTGAATCAATGATGCGGTAATTTTACATCTTACGTCATCCCTGGTTGACTTAATACCAATCGAAAATGTTGCGTACAGGGCAATCAAAGCAATGGACAGGTGAATATGTATTTGCGTGAGCTGCTTTCGCCGAATTTCTCTGAGGGGAAGAAAATGTGAACCAGCCACACCTGAAAATAGGCTGATAAGGTTGTGGAATGAGAAACTTTCTTAGGCTAGACACTCGAAAAGGAGTTCAGGAATTAAACGATTTTCTAAACTCTTTTTGAGTCCACTTTGAAAAAAACGCTACAGTGCTACAGACACGTGTCTAATTCGTTTATAAGTCGCTTCAAAACACAAATAAAAATTTTTGAAATAAACTTTGAAGTATTTCCGGCAAAAACAGTAAATAATGAAAATGTGTAATATTTAAGAAAACATGGATGAATGTTTGTAAAACACGTTTTGTGCGCACGTATGAAATCAAGTAATTACTTCATTATGCCTACTTTCACTAAATTAGATACCGTATATAATCTGCCCTGTCGTTTATTGCATTTCACTTCAAAGATGAAACAAACGTTTCGACGACAAACTCGAATGTGACTTTGTTATGTTAAGACCCTTTCTGCCTTTCGGATTGCTGGTTGATTTACTGAAAACAATGCAGTCCTACACTGGAGACCATTCTTACACGGCCATTCCCATACTTTATCATACACAAAATATGCCGTAAGGGTAAGTTACTGCCTTCTAATAATTCTTCCCTTCCATCCTTAACAAGTCCGCCGATGTCGTGTATCACTACTGCCCATGACAAGTGCCGCTATAGAACGATTTTTTCGACAATTCCTTCTTTTAACAGTTGTCAACAAGGTTGGATTCTATGTTTCCCACATGATCCCTACTTCTGACTTGCGGTTTAAATATTTTGAGAGACTTACTCGCAGTATTTTAATTTTGAACACGTAATATACGGATGACTGAACAAATACTGCACCATTTTGCATCTAGACACCACTGAAAACCGGAAAAATTGCTTCTTTGATACCATACATGTTCCTTGTAAAATCTCTACATTTACTAAAAATGAGTATTTTGAAATATTTCATGCTCCCCAAAAAGAAAAATCCTGAAACGTTGGCCTATAATCAGTTCAAAGTTTTGCCAAACATAGCGCCGTTTTGCATCTAGGAAATCTAGCGTAAAGAAAGTTTCTCAGAGGGGGACACAACTACTTTTGGTTTTCCCATTAAAGCTGATATCCATTCAAATATTGCCGTATTTGCGATCTACGTCCTCCTGAAGTTTACAATTTTTCCCAAGGGAAAGGGAGGTACCCGGTTCGCTTTAGTCTCATCCTGCAGGCCACAGAATAGAAATGCCCAGTTAAGGGGTCCCTTAAAGTGTATGTATTACCATTTTTCAAAGATTGATTTTTTTTTTCATTATTTGAGAAGTGGCAGATATGAGATTCGTATATAAAGCTGTGTACATGCAGCTTAAAACACGTGAGAATTGCCGTTTCCGGCCATCTCGAGGGTTTGTAAAGCCCGAAATTTTCCTCGCTTCTCGTCAACCAATGATGGTGGCGCTCCGCTTAGATAGTCTTGACGCGTCTGACCCTTGGAGGTGCCGGGCCTCCCACTTGTTACCTAGTCCCCCCTAAAATTTAATCCTGGGTACGGCGCTTCATTTAATTGTTTAAAATTAGTGTTTAACTGCTAAACACGTTTTATAGAGAGCATAGACATGTGTATAATTCTGCATATTGCTCATAATGTATTATACTTTTCTACATCACTCCGTCACAGCAAGTCTGACCGTAAACTTTTAAACACCATCGTATCGAAAATATTTCCTGGTATTAAAGTCCTCATAATGTCTTTGGTTTCAAAGTGCAAATCATAACAAATTGGAGCGAAAAGGACAAAAGTTTACATTAATCTATAATTGTTAAACCTCGATCTAGACTAGTATTGTAAGATATGTAAAAAGGTATATAAAAATATAGAAGAGGCTAGAGCACATGAATTCTGACCCGGAGCTTTAGCAGTTTACGAAAATGTATTTTGGTAGAGGCAGCTCACTGTTGTGATATTAAACAGTGCTGATGCTGGAGGATGATTCACTTAAACTTTGAGGAAACTGTTTTGACAAGAATGCTGACATGATTTATGTTACCAATAAATTCCATAACATCTGCATAACAACCTTTGGCCTAACCACATAAAACGGGCCAAGCGTTTGCATAAGGAATCATTGTATTGACATAAATTGCAGACTCTGATGGAGAGGTTCTCAGGCGCTGAAAAATTTATTGGATATATGGCAGTACGGGACAAGATTTCAAAAATTATAAAAGTGACCTCGAGATTGGATAGTAATTTCGCCAATAGTTTTCTCATGTTACTTACTGCATCTTAGTGACACAGAAAACACTTCACTTACTTTATGGCGAGACTCGTAACAACACAAATTGACAGACCAATTATAGATAATATGCGTCCAATGACCGATACAAAATCAAGAATTGGATTTGACGTGTATGGTTCCTTGGTAACACGCTGTAGAAGATAAGTTTGGAGAAATTATAACGGGTCATGGAACATCATGAAAGATTGTATCGGGAGCATCATGTACTTTACCGATGGGAAGCATAAGGATGTCTTGCCATTTGAGATATGCATCATGGAACGTCCTAAGCTAAAAAAAAAAACAACCTAGTGCTTGGTCTAGTGGTAGATCATCAGCGTCTCACCTGTGACATCAGGATTCGATTCCCAAAGACATTTGATGTGCACTCTAGTAAAAAGGTGCTTTGGACTTAAACATTTACCTAAACACGTTTTTTCCAGTACTTTGTAAACACGATAAAAAACATGCTAGTGTCTTATTCCTAAAAATTTCATTTGAAAACACGTTTAATCCCTTAACATGCTGTGTTTAATTGCTAAACATGTTTAGAATTTAAAAGCGTTTTCAAAGTGGGGGCAAAATACAAGTGGTTTTTAATTTCTAAACAAATTTTAGAGTGTGGAACATATTTGTACACAATGCCTTGCATAAGCGATAGCGTATGGAAAGTAATCCAGTGTCACACAACCGCAAAAATGTCGTGGGTGCTGTTACACTAAACCAGAATGTTCGAAGTTGAACAGTAAATTTCAACAAAATAACCAACGATCCTACGTTCTAAAAGGGTTTGTAATAGATGGAGCTGTTTCACAACAAGTAAACCTCCACTAAATGTTCTTGATCAGTTGATAAAAATGCAACAATTTGTTTCATCAATTAATGCTGAGCATTTCCTTACGTTAATTGCAGATCTGCAATTAACCTAAATAAATGCGTTCTCGATAATGGACTGATATTGGACTATACGTTTGGGTTGACACAAACGCATTGGAAACACATTTACTGTTACAAATCTTCAGGCTTCTAAAACACCTAGGTCTTTATATATAATGTAATGTATAATGTAACTGTAACCTTCAAGTTGAAATATCTGTAAAATAAACAGCTATTTCAGCTTGATGGTTACAGTTATTCAAATTTCAAGCTATACAACCAATGAATAGGTATTACTTTTGCAGTTGAAGAAGGACAATCACAGAAAAAGAGAGAAAAGATCGTTCTCGGAGTACCTTTAAATAAGTGTTTGAATGAAGCCTGAAAAGGTATAATTAAGAGGTTTAAAAGGTATGAAATAGAACAATAATTATCTCACTCGCAACATTCTTTAATTGTAGGCAAGTTTTGCGAACTTCTCTTGGTACTTATAGTTTATATATTGTTTAGGCCTTCTTGTAAGGTAACATTATAACTCATAAACTGCTTTCAATTGCTTGGCAAAGATTGATTAACACTATTTGTTTGCTAGAGTGAGCTGGGGACCAGCAACAAGGATTGAACAATGAAGATTCCATAACTTACAACTAAGACAGCAAAGCTTGTTAGGTGGTTACACAAGCACGTGACGTAGTGTTCATCTGATTGGACCATTTTACAACCGTAAGTGTCCCATTTACCCCGTCCAAGAGTGGAGTTGTATTTCCAGTAAACACACGAACGCTCTTTGTTTTCGTCAGCACTGGTCGAAATCTTAACCTGCGAAAAAAGCAGTGCATGGCAAGAAAACAGAATTACGTTTGCATTCGAAAAGCACTGAAGTTGCCAATAATTCACCGGCCTTAACTATGATAAGCTTCTTGACCTGAACTATTGTCAAAAGGTACGAATTATTGGTGAATTTTGACCATAAGTCGGTACCTTTTTGGCAGTTTAGATGACCAATTTGACCATAGTTGTGGTCCGTGCAAATTCGACCAAATCAAATGTCAAATTGACCATAGGCCTATAGTGTTTTTAAATGGGTAGGGTCTATGCAAGACCATTAAACAGTGGCAACAGTGACATAGGAAGAATTTCTGTTTTAAAATAACAAAATACAGGGCCTGACCGCTGGGGTGGGCAAGAGGTATGACAGATGGGATGTATCTCCCTACCCTTTCAGAAATTTTTTAATAATTAAGTACCCCCAGATGCAACCAAATGGCAATGATTAGAGAAATTTCTTAGTCGTGTAACTGACTTCCAGAAATTCCAGCTCAACTGAAACCTATTAAGTAGACCTATTTTAACTTTAATGGTGATGCTTGATCTTGTGCTGCACTGGACTGAAACCGTGTTATTCCACTCTGTTAAACAAGTGGGTCGGGATGGGGTATGGTGTTTTCTTTCATTAGCCCCTTTGTTTTAGTGGTTTAGGTTTCTCCGAGGGTTGGTCTGTTATTTTTGTCTGTCTCTTATGCGTTAATTTTTTGTTACAGCTTTTGTACGTTGCTTTATTTTTTGTTATGCTTAGGGAGTGCATAATTCCAAGCCCAACAGGGTCTTTCGTGTACTTCCCTTCACCTTATTAATACATGCCTCTATTAAGTTTCATCTAATGTTTGCAATTATTTTTAATTTATGCTTGAAGAACTAAAACAAATAAACGAAACTATGTAAAGTAGAAATAGTGAAGTTTATCAAATAGCTCTAAAGTGCCAGGTTTTGCAGTAGTTGCGATCCCACACGCGTTCTTTTTAAAACAATGATCCCACTTTATTGTTGGTCTGATGCATTCCCCCCCAAATTTGATCACTATCTTTAATGATGGTTTTTGTATAAATAAAAAATAAAGTCTTCGGTATGACCCGGTCAGGACTCGCACTCTCGACGTCCAAACTACATGGGGATACATAGGCGTTGGACCAGGGAGCTAAAAGAGACCCTGGTTGGCGAATGTAATCGAGTTATCAACTTCTTTTTATGGTAAATTTAACACATGGTGTTTATAATAGCCGACGCAAATGTTTTTAAGATGGCAATCACTGTAAAATAATAATATGGATCATTTAAATTTTTAAAGAAAACTAACACCTAAAATTCACATCATACTGATATACAGTGGAGAATTTCCAAACGCGTCAAGATCAATGCAGGTTCAATGCGGGCATGGTGAGACGGGCAATGGTGATACTCTACACCTTCTTCCAACAGAGCAGAATCAATTTTAAATTTAAAGCTTTACCACAAGATGCTTAGGAAATAATTCAACTGAAGCAGTTTTTCTGAACGAACACTTTATCACATCAGGGAGCGTCCAGCTCCCAAATCACATTAATGTACACAACGGCCTTCTTCAAAATCGCCGACAGTAGCTTTTGCAAGACTCGCATGTAAAATGGCGATCGTATAATACCTTTTGAAGCCTGTGAGTGAAAAAGTAGCAGTGCTATTGTCGGTCCGGAAATCCCTAGTCACGATTCCGGCAATTTTCAACTTTCAACGACTTGAGTCCTCCGGACTCTAGTTCCTGTAGTCGAGTCGGAGTCCGAACTCTAATAAAGCCCTGAAAAGTAGATGTCAGATACTTACAGGAAAGCTGTAGAATCTCGTCAGCACAGACTTGTTTGGAAGTAAGTTGTGGATATTTGTGCCGTCCATTGCAACTGACGCAGAGATAACCTGACTGCTGATTACATCTAAAACATTGAGACTTCCACTAATCTTCGTCGTCTGCATCGGGAAGAGCTTGTCGTTCTTAAAGATGAAGAAGCTTATTGGGATATTCCTCTGCGTTAAATTCCCTAGTACACAACGAAAATTTTAGGCTTCGTTATAGCAGAATTATAATGACATTATTATTTCGATTAGGCTCAATTTTATGGATGTCTAGGGTTAGCTAAGGGAACTGGCCTACAAGGAATAATTAAACAAAAGATGACTTTAGTGCATTAGGACTTGTACGTGTATGAAAGACATTCCATCTTTGTGAGCCTATAATGCCTATTCGAGAAATCATTTTCTTGCATGATACACATCTATGTATAGATTAAAGTAAGGCTAAGATGCCACAAGAAATTATTCTGCTCCGTGCTATCATGAGAGGATATGGTGATATTTGACAAACGACGCGTAGCTTATCAAAGAGTTGATCACGATCTTCCTATCTAATCAACAGGAATACATTATGAAAGTGTTATGGAAAAAACCTTTCAAGATGTAGAACTAAATTATGGTTTCAGTTGAAATAGCATTAGCTTCAATACTAAGTTTTTCATATCTTCCTTAAGTAATCCCTTAATTTTGGAAACCTCTAATTACGCATGTTTCAACCCTATCCGGGCGACTAATATATCGAAATGTAAGCAAATTCAAACCCCTGCTCTCTGACTTTATCAAAAGAAATGCCCCCTTTTAGCTTTAAATATAATAATTGCAAATGCAACCGTGTCCCGCAGGTAACAAAATAGTGTGAGCATACCTCTTTCAATTGAGTTGAGGAAGGCAGTTGACAATGTAATCATTGAGATGAAATCTTTTGGGGCCGTGTTGTTAAAATATACATGAGTGTTATTCCATGACAAATCCGGGCGATTTCCTTCGTACACCGTTTGTGCAAAATTGCTTCCAAAAGATATGTTGGTAGTGGTGAAAGTTAATGGGCTAACTTGAAGAGCAGTGCAACCGACGTTGCTCATGATTTCGGTGTAATTGTCTTCTAGAGAAAGTAGATTTTTAACTTGCTCTTCCAACATTGACGGGATACTTCCAACTTCGGTCACGTTCTCGATAACTTGACGGCTCAATTCCATCAAATTGTTTGTTGCACTAATGAGTGACGTCGTCACCTGAGTTATGATAGAAATTACCTTTCATAAAAAAGAACATGACCATGTGTTTTTAGGACAATACATGACAAAGCAAATAAACAGTCCAGCTGATGGAGGTCATGATACATGTCATCAACCGAAATAAGTACAGCACGTGAACTTCCAAAAATAACATTTATAGCATATTTGTGGAGAGGTATTAACAGCCAATGACAAAAAGTTCTTGTTTAACACTTTACCGTTGTGCTCCAATCTTGACATATTTGCGCGCCCCGGGAGTGGGCGGAAAAGCGGACGTAGCGAGCCTCGCATCAGCTTCCGTAGGCTATTGACCCCATCACCTTAAACTACTGTCTCTCTTGTTGCTGTGGCCGAATGTTCGGGTAGCTACTCGCAGTTCCGAGCTCCGCGTGAACATTACAGATGGGTGACAGCCGCGCTCTTCGTCTGGGTCCAAAAGGACCCCCAAAACAGGAAAGGGTTAAAATGAGCCCGCGCAGTATGACTGCAAAGCTGATGCCGCTGTCTCTGCGTGTGTGCACATCCCCGTGGGGCATATACTTCAAATTAACCCTTTACCGTTGTGCTCCAATCGGGGCATATTTGCGAGCCTCGGGAGTGGGCGGAAAAGCGGACGTAGCACGCCCCGCATCAGCTTTCTTAGGCGATTGACCACGTGACCTTAAACTATTGTCTCTCTTTTTGTTATGGCCAAATGTTCGGGTAGCTACTGGCAGTTCCGAGCTCCGCGTGAAACAGTAAAGATGGGTGACAGCCACGCTCTCCGTCTTGGTCTAAAAGGACCCAAACAACGGTGTAGGGTTTAAGTGGCATAAATTCTTCAGTGATACGTCCTGGTTGTTCATTGTTGTAAAATATCTTCAAATAATTCGAAATTAAAGTGACATACAAAGAATAACTTAAATATTTGAGTAAATGTTAGTTATGTATATTACACTTCTGCACTGTTTCTCGACATTTCCATATATTCGCTATTCGAGGTTTAGGTTTGGCCTAACAGAAAAGAAGCCACATCTAAAATTAGTGTAAAATTTGAATAAATAAGGAGTAAGTAACTCAAGAACACTTTCTGCCTTCAAAAAAGGTGCCGAAATATAGAAGAATCACAGAAGACAGATGACGGTGCATTGAACGTAAGAATCCTTTTACCTGATGAGATGGGTATTTGACTTGAATGATACCACTGAATATATCCACAACCATGGCAACTTGTTCAGATGTCCAATTGTATCCATCACTGGTTGCTTTTTCGAGTTGTTCTGCAACAAATTCGACGTTGTCTTCTGTAATATTTATCTGTTCATCAAAACATAGGATATCATCAGCATGACATTTCAAACTGTGAGTCCCGTTTATTACAGATGTTACAAACACACACACTTACACAAATGGATACAGATTTCAAAGGATTGGCTTTGGGGGGGGGGGGGGTAGCGCTCTTTTAGCACGATTAATTTCACAGTTTTTGACCAAAGAATTAGCTATTTTTAAAGTTCTCCCAGCTCTTTTGGCGAAGATCCGTTCGACGAACAAACAAATACTCTCGAATTAATTTTGCTCCCCAAGTATATTACCGTACGTCTTTAAAGGCTAAATACTGGCAAACGATTTTCCCTGCAACTAAGTATAACTCACTTGCAGTTGATTTGTGGTTTGTAGAATTCTAGTACTCCGCGTAATTCGATTTGTTCGATTTTAACCTTTGTTCAAATTTGATTACATTTGAAAAGGTCAACTAATAAACACAGAATTTGAAACCTGATTCCTGTCAACACAAAAGTCTTGATTTTGCCTACCTTTGCAAGATCACGCAAGCCGATAATGGATGTGTTGTAGTGCTCTGAGTATAACAAATGGAATTTAAATTTAAAAAGTTGACAAAAAAGTTGAAAATGAGGTTAACATTTTAGTAAAAAGTCGACCATTACAACTTTTTACGATGCGAAAGATCATGAAGAATGAAAAATTCAATTACCTCCTCACTCACGGCTTCTCTAATTGTACAGTTCCGAAAATTATTTTGAAAGCGACGTGATAGTTCTAATTTAAGGAACTTGTCAAAGATAAAGATGTTTATCTTTAAATTAAGATATAAACATGTTAATAATGATTCCTTATTTTTGCATTGTGATACTCCTTTTCAAACTCCGGCAGAGAATGTTTTTCATACATAAGGATGCATAAGTTTGTACAAAACCTACTGCAAATTGTTCAAATTACAATTAACTTCATGTAAACACTTTCAAAGTAGTCTGTAATACATATTTCTAGTTGAGATAACAAAAGATTTAGTTTTCCCACCTCTGCAAATATTCAAGGAGTCCCGCTGATAATTTGGTTTGCACATGCAAATAACTTCGGTAGATATCTCCTTACACATTTCGTTAGCTCTTTCACAAGTACAAGGAATGTCTGGAAGTTAAACAATTGTACATAACATGTCTCAATAGAGGGGCAATAAGTGACACCGGGGGAAGACTGGCAATGCCTTACATGGGGTTGGTGCGTGCAAGGACTCACTTTTACCAAAATACCTTTTCCAATAGTTATTGCGAAGGAACAGAATGATAGTGTGTGTTTTTAAAATGTGTCCACGGACTTATATATGTGGACAGAGCATGTAATGTGTACGTTCTATCGGTAGATGGTCGCCACCGAGCGTGACAAAAAAGGCGTACCAAGATGGCCGCCGTGAATCTCTAAATCGTCTGAATTGACGATGACTCTGTACTCTTTTAAGCAAAAGTTTAACTTGAATGGGAAACAATACCATATTCCTTCAATACGTGAAGAGATTTTGACCTTACCTTGCCATATTTCAAAAATATTTCAAATTTCTTGCAAAATATGGAGATATACTTCAGCAAGTCCAAGATTTCAAACAAAACCATAGCAGACGATCATTTTGGTGCGCTGTTTCTCACACTACGGTAGCGACAATGTACCGCACAGTATGCTCTGTCCATGTATAGGAAGTCCGTGAGTGTGTCCTTTTTTGTAACATGCAAAATTACCATTGAAAAATAAAAAAAACGACATCAAATTCCATCCCCAAATCCTTTGTAATTGCTATTTTGAGAAACGTCTATGGGGATTGAAAGGGTCCAAGGAAAGTGGTATTGATGCCTTTCGCTGTCTCTTCCCTTTAAATATCGAGGATTCTCGCTAAAGTAGCAAAGTTGTACCGTATGCCTACATATGTGTATCTAGCGTGGAATGGCTTCGGTATTAATAGACTAGTAGCGCATGAGAGAGACATAAATCGCAAAAAGGACCACATATTTTCTATTCATGGTAGGCACATCTGTCTTTTGGTTAAATTGGGTTTTGATGTTTACACGTTCATTCAAACAAGGTAAAATGTAATAGCAGGTATAATTAACTGTTGTATGAAACAATAAACCCCATTTCTTGAAAATTCATTGAAGTAGATGTATTGGAGCAATTCAAATTGGACATACTTCGACGGAGCTCGCAATTAACAACAATTTTTCATTAAAGCATATTTATATCCAGAGAAAAGACTGTTCACGTATACAGTCCATAGGTCTGAAACCTATTTCAGACGAGAAAACGAAAGAAAGCTTATACGTCGAGCTCTACCTGGCTAGAGGTAAATTTACTTTTGTACTTATTACGCGCAATGATTAGTTTCAGTATGAACAAAACAGATTAATCACTTTTCCTGCCAAGTAATAATATAAGGGGCGTAGATTTTTCAACTGGGGGGGGGGGGGGCTGGAAGCTCCTGGGTTTTTAACGCCTCAGAGGCTCCAGGAAGTCTGCTTTAATGTTTCAGGGATAAGGTGCTTGGGTATTAACATGTTTATATATTTATAGGGAAGACTCTTTTGAGAATAAATTCTTGAACAAGTTGCACCGGAGGACTGAAATGGAAGAAGGACAGCATTGTACTGTAAAGGCAGGTTATCAACCTGTCAATCAACCCATAGGGTTATCCCCCACAACTAGAAGTTAAACTCGAACACCATTACATGACCTTGGCTTGAGGTATCCACATCATTTTCAAATTTATTCATGAAAATAATGAAAACTTCTATAAGCAGATGAAAACAAAAACTTAGGCTGGGTTTCGTGCTCAGTCTACAAAGATAAGGCGATAAAGTTCCCAAATTATCAGCCATACCTTGAAAAATTATCACGTAAAGGTAAAATCAAGGTTAGGTTAGATTAGGTTGAAGAGATTTTACGGCCCATTTTCCAATCAATTGTTTTGAGTCGAGCCGACCAAAGCCTTTTTTCCATTTGTGGTACTTACGGGGTTGTGACAGTGAAAAATTGCGTTTGTAAAAAGGATTGTGACATATTAAACAGTATTCAAAATGTTCAAAATGTATTGTAATATGACTTACACCTCTATTATTCTCAGAACCTCAAACAACTTGCAATGGAACTAAAATACTTGCAACCTCAGAAAAACAGCTGTTTTTTCTGTTTTAGAGATGGAGCGGAGACTGAAGAATTCCTAAAATGAACCCACCGACGTTCACGAAAGCAGCTCACTTCAGTTTGCGCGATGCATTGTCTTAAGGAGGAATAAATGCGCACTGCGTACACACTTAGACTGAACATTGGGGGATGACTACATTGCCAATATTGCCCCCATCCCTTGGATCTACGCCCATTACCTTAACTCACTCAGAGTCAAAATGAAATTCAACTTTTGTCCTTCAGTGATTACTCTGAAAAAAGTGAAATGGTTTTGGATGGACTGGCATGGGGTGGATAGGTGGGGAGAAGCGTTGAATATCCCAGACTGACGTGTGGCCTACAGAGAATACCTGAAAATTTTCAGAAATGAATACGGCTATATGCGCAGAATGGTGCCTTACCAATATGAAAGTATATGGTATATTGGAAATGTCAGAAAGTGCTGTTCATTTGGTTGCTACCAATTTAAGGGTTATAAGAATTTCAGATTGTTTGCTTTTCTTGGTCTGAAGTGAGGTGGGATCCCCTGGAATTTTTTTCTATTTTAGGAAAGCTGATGCAATTTGTCAAGAACTGTTGTTCGGGGTTCTCGGTCAGACAATTCACTAGGGACTTTAGCAGAGCCCTTGCAGATATTTTGGGTTTTGATTCCCATTTCGCATTTTACTTCTTTCATCTAGGTTTGAAAAGGGAAGGGTGCATCCAAATCACATTTTAAGTTTGAATGGAACCATTCAAAACCGTGCGACGTATAGAAAAAAATAAAAATTTAGAAAGACCATTAATTTGAAATTGTCTTCATAATGAAGTAAAAATTTACCATTTATATCACAGGTATAATCAACTTCCAGATATTTGAAAACGCCATGACACGGATCACCAAACAAGCGATTTGCTGCATTAATTGAGCAAGACGATTTATTTACACACTTGTCTTCCACAATACTTCTTGATTTGTTTGAAATGCATGGCTGACCATAGTTCTGTAAACACAAATACAACATAAAGACAGACATAAATTTCCGACCATAGAAACTGTTACTGCAGTGGCGTAGCTTCAACGAGAGGCGACAAGGGGTTGTGTGACCTTCCCCCACTGCAAAGCCCTGCAACCCACGAACCATTCGGGAGAATTTGGAATGTACCAACAATATTACATTATGTTTAATTCATTTTCCTAAAACGTGTTAACTTCCCACCTTACCCACGCACTGTTACCCACAATCTACACAGTCACGCAGACAAACTACCCAAACCGAAGTGCAAGCCATAGAACCAAAATTGGTAAACCTTTCCTCGGCAGCACAACTGACAACTCTATTGCCCCCTACAATACCCCACAGGCGGCACAGTTCCCACTATGAGTCCCACAGCAACCCACGTGTTCTATCGCAACATTTCCTTCCAGTCCATCCCTCACCCAATGCGTCCCAAGAATTACCGGCCATCGGTATAAAACCCGTCGGGGACCAGGAAAGAGACGTTCAAATTATTTTAAAAAAAATACAATGTACGGTTAAAATGACAACACCTATTGCAGGAATATGATATTGCTTCTCATGCAAGTTTAACTTTTGTTTAAAGTTTTACATAGTCATAGTCAAATCACACAAATTATAACTTCACGGCGGCCATGTTGGTGCGCCATTTTTGCCAGGCGATGGCAACACAGGGTTGCCTCATCAAAAGTAATCTATGGTGCCAAACTACCTCCAAAAAATGTCAAATAGAACAAAAATCGCCAAACTAATTTTTTTAGCCGCCAAAAAGAGCGCCAAAGAAATTTATCCAAAAACTAATGCGCACACAGCCTAAAAGGTAGTTTTGCTGATTGTTGTATACAGTTTTCAATTTCTTTAGCGATTATGGCCAAAGTTAACAAAAATTTTTGAAGAGAATTTCAACCACACGTAATGCTCGGTTTGCATATTGACACAAGCCTTGTTATATCTAATTGCCAAACATTACATTGTATTTTTTGATGTGACCATGCAGCTTACTTATAGGTTCAATGTTCTGAGAAAGCTTTCTAGGCAGCCACAGTTTGGAAATCATTAAGATGTATACAAATAACTTGTGTTACGATGGGACCAGAGGCTTTAGGAATTACTTTATGTGGTGTAACAGTACGCGGTTCGCCTTCAATAGGACCCCAACAATGTATATCAATAACACGTTCTTGGCACAGGAGAATGCAAGTGAACTCGACAGGGAGCTTGCGGCTCCCTGAACACATTGCGTTTTCCGTGCCCATACAGAAAGACGTACGGTTGTGTATGTATATTGTTAAAGCCTACGCACTAATTTACACTACGCAAATATACCATTCTTTAATATTCACAAATATGTCATTCTCTTACATGCAAAAATAACGAATGGGCAATAGGTAAGCAAGGAGAGATGTGGAATTGAGTGAAACAGTGTTTTGAAGAATGCATTGCGAAAATCCAGAAACAAACAAAAGAGGCCAAGCCGCCAAATGTTTTTTCTGCCGCCAACCAATCTGAAAAAGTTCCACATTTTTGGAATTTGTCGAAAAACGCCAAAATTTCAACCCTGTTGCGACAACCTAAGGATAGGACGTACGCGTTACATGCTCTGTCCATGTATATAGGAAGTCCGTCCCATCTTTCAAAACAGTACCTTGAAATCCTAATAATGTTGAAAAGTGTTGTATTGGAAGAGAACATAGAAATCGTACACGCCAAAAGGTGATTTTCATCAGACTTCTACAAAAAAAACCTTGAAAGCCATTAGTGTCTCTATTTTGGAGGTCAAACGATGTAATGACCTAAGAAACTAAAAGAGGGAACGAATTTTTTAAAGGAAGTTTAAAAAGCCTGTGTACAGAAGCCTGTGTACAAACAATAACTTTGATACCCTACCTGGCTCGACAAAAGCTGTAAAACACAGAAGTTCCCATTAACAACAGACCGAAGCCTGGAAGTTATGGATCACAGACCACCGCAAGAGCAGCCCCAAGCAAAACGGGAGGTTATAGAACTCAAATAGATTTAAAGGGGAAGTTTAAGCAAAAATTTAATTTTCACATGTGAAAGAGGAACCAAATCTACACAGTGTGGTGAAAGTTCCATTCAAATCGGATACGTACTTCTTGAGCTATCAGAAAATGAAATCGGTGTATTTGTGTTAAAAAGTGATGCTGAGGGCAGCAGAGCTTATATAACTTCCTCACATCCACAAGGAATGCTATGTCTGCCTTTGTTTTATCAGACTGTTGTGTTGACCTTGAAGTTAATAGGAATATGACCTCCCTGTGGAGGATGCAAAGTTTGATCAGTTCTCTCGCCACTTGCGCAATCACGTTTTAATTATATGTGATTGTTGAGGAGTAAATTGAGTCTAAAGTTTAAAGAAAAACAAAAGACTGTGCACTAATGTGGGGATGTGATGGCATATGTGCTTGCTCCAAGTTCACCTTTTGTTGAAAATGTGAAAAATTTACGTGCTCGTATCTTGAGAACCATATATCGGATTCCAATGCAAATTCGCCAAAAATGCTTAGAATAAGTACCCCTCTAACATACAGAATCTTGTTATGGCCTTAAACCCTTCTTTTAAAGACTTGGTAGCCTTTCTCCGGTGGAAGCCCTAAAGTCACCTGTACACCACAATGTTACTCTTTTTTTGTTCTGCTGGTTGTTTTTTAATCTTCCCGAATTATTGGGAGGGGGGAAAAACGATATGTTTGCCCCTCAATATTTTCATTGGTGGGACGGTTGCCTTCTGCCCCCAGTACCAACGCCCCTGTAAAAGGTTAACATTGACATGGGTTTTATACCAGGGAGGTGTTATTAGTAACAGCTCCCTGTATCTACTAACAAGGATGGCACTGCCCTTCTTTTAGTCAGTGTCATCAGAAAGGATGATATCATTTTTAGCTAATCTTTGGGGGAAGATTTCAAGTTGAAGGTGAAAAAAGACGATTTCCGCCTCTATGCTATATAGTGAATGGTATTTGGCATGATATTTGTCATAGCCACACAAAACTTACTCAATATAAATTTTCAGAAGTTCCCGAAACCCCTCCAAATCTAAACAGCTCTCTCATCATTGACAGAAAATTTCGGTGTAGTCATTATTACGTCAGTCAAGCAGAAATTCGTGACATTTGGAAGTACATAAGCAGAAAACACATATTGGCTGATTTTCTTCTAGATAGACATAATTTGGTTAGAAAATACTTATCAAGATCTTTTTACTCAAAAAAAAAAAAAAATGCATAACTTTACCAACCATATAATCTAGACCATGGTAAAAGGATCTCACCGTGCAAGATACTGACCTGAGAACGTTGTCCTGGACAGTAGTCACTGTTATTTCTGCCGTATATAGCATCATGAATAAGTACGACACCATCGGTACAGTTTAAATTTAGAATCTTGCCTTCGCATTCATATTTTTGAAATAACTCGACTCCATCTGTTAAAATGGTCATTTATTTTTCAAGTTAGTGAGTAGGAAGGAATTCGGACTCAGAGAACAAAGGATTTTAGTAAGCTTATCTCTTTGGCAATAATTAAATCACATGTGCATTATAAGAATTACTTCTAATACAGCTTGAAAGTAACCCTAATTGATGTTTACCAATTATGTCCATATAATTTTACCTCATTTTGGGTATCACAAAGAAAGTGACAAAAATGAAACCTGAAAGGTAGGCCTACCTTGTGTTGGTAAATTTTAAAAGAACCTATTACTCGTTTCTTAATGTTCTCGTTCGAGAAGGTTGGGAAATTATTAGCATAATTAGTTGAAGAGAACGTGACAGATATACGAGCACAAACATGTCCAAGCTAGTTTTATCCTGTCATTGTAATGAGACGTTACCTAAAAATACAATTAACAGCTGATCCTGTAGGAGGTGTATCCAGACAGGTAGTATTTTGTTCACATCGTGATAGTGGTCAAATCAATGATACGGTAGTATTTGAGAGTAGGTATAGGTCACTGAGTGACATTTAACTTGTTATTTCACAAACCTGAAAATTTGATCGAAAATCTGCCATTTTGAATTTATGGTTGTGGACTTTTCCCAAGAGGCGATATGGCATCCAGACAGAGATTATTTACGCCCAACATAAAACAGCGAACCAGAATAATGTGACAAAATTTGTTAATAACAAAGGTTAGCTGCTTACGACAGAAATATTTTCACATAAAATTGTCCAACATCCCATCAGGTACTTTAGAGAGGTCAGCTCCTATTCAACAGTTCAAAGAGTGGTATTGCGAAAGAATACATATTAGATTGTGTATATGTCCCGACCTACCATGGGGCTACATTTAACACAGAATCAACGTGCATTGCATTTATTAACCTTTTACAAGTATTTTAAAGCAATGGGATACATCATTCCTTTTACTAATTGAATATTTTTACGAAAATCTTGATCTGCACAAAATTTTTACCTAAATGCCTATAGTCTATGGGCCAATAACCAAAACCATCCCTCTTTAACCAATTTTATCTACTGTGTTTATCTGTTAGATAGGGTCCTCAGGCATCACATTCTGCTTGCTTGCCATTGCACAAGTGGTGGGTGTGACCATGAAATCCAAAATGTCCGCCAAAATGGCCTCCGTTTTGGATTTTCAGGTGTGAGGGGCTGTCTTTCTGCCAGAGTGTTACATACCCCCAAACAATATGTCATATGAAAGCTGAAAAACTTTCTTTCTAGAAATATACAATTAAAGGGGGGGGGGGCGTAATATAGGTGCCTTAAACTAGCAAAGTGGGTGTTTTCCGCTAACCTTTTTTCAAAAAATTAAAATGTTTGTAAAATTTTCACCGCAATAACTCATGATAGTTTTTATAGATTCATTTGATTTTTTCACAAGTTTGCTCGAGTATAAAATTTGTTACACATGCAAAACACAAACAGATAGCGTACACAATTTGTGAGATATGACCGTCTAGAGATTCCGACTCTCAATTTCAGAATTCACCATAAATGTGTTCTTCCTCCATTGAGTTACTGTACAAGATGGGAATTAAACATGGTGGACTGGGCCATTAAGTCCAGCCTCCATATTGGATGTTGTGAATTAAGGAGAATCTTTCTTGCAGAATACTGCATACTCCCAAACAAGGTGTCATATAAAAGCTAGAAAAATTGCATTCTTGTGACATGCAATAGTAGTAGTTCAGTGGAGTATTTATGCCCAAGTATCGAAAAGATGATTTTTCTCCTACGTTTGACAAAGAAATGCTTATTTTGACAAAACATGTTCAACTTAGTATCTCAATTTGCCTTTTTTCAATTCATTTGGCTTTTTCCATTTGGCTCTCCTACAAAATATACGGAATTCTTGCAGATTACATATAGATAGCATATTAGGCCTATTAGTGAGTAAAGGTCTTTTAAAGATTGCAGCCTTCAATTTCAGAATTTTCCAAAAGTGCCTTTTCCCATTGACACATTGGAAATAGCAGATCATGCATGGGCCTGTGTAATTCCCTCCCTCATTTGCTGGAGAAATTCTTATGGACTTGCACTTTATGTTAATTAAGACTTTCAGCTATCATTTTGTGAATGTCGGTAAACAAATCAAATGTTGATGTGACCATCAACTTCAATATGGCGGCCATTTCCGTTTTGTGGCGCTATATACCTTTCCTTTAAGTTCACATATTGTCAAATAACTTGTCATCAGTTTGGGAGATTACCACTTTCGGGGGAAAATGGCTTTCACCCAATCGGGGAGAAAAGGAAAAAGGGAGACAAGGGGGACGCCATTCCAAATTTCTACCTTGATGCTTTGCGACCCTTCCACCCAAATTCAACCGAGACGGAAGTTAAAAACACCTGGAAAAATTCATTGATCGTTGGAAAGAAAAAAAATTCGAATATTTAGAAACTTTGTTGCTAGGAGAACAAAAACGCCGAATCATATTTGGTAGTTCACCTCGCAAATTTCGAGATATCGAGCGATTTTGCCTCGTTTGTGTCCTTAGTTTAGTTTACAGACGCGACACAGCCGCAAGATTTATATACGGTAGCTATTTTACTGGACATTCTTTCAATTCAAGTCGAAACTTGCAGGTTATCGTCTGATGAGTTTTTATTATTAATCGGCATCTTAGTTTTAATTACAGAATTCCTTACAGACCACAACCCCTCAGTTGAACGGGGTAAGTTTCACTAAGGAATTTATTAACTAAATTGTTAAAAAGTCTACAAGTGACACCTTGCTTAACGACAACCTTGATACGTGGTAGAGCTTGAAGCAGTTAAACCCAGCAATATAAAGAATTCTATACTTACCCAAAGCAGGAAACAAAATCCACAGGATCCGTAAAGAGGTGCACCAAAAATAACGCGTATCTTTCATCAGGTTTCTAAGAGACTTGGCTACGAAAGGATTAAAGTTGTATCAATGCTTTCACCGAACTATAACTTTGATCGATGTCGCAGTGTCTTTAATACTAGGGAGCTTTCGATTTGCACGTTCACCTAGTCGACTGGTACGAGATTACGCCAATTTTAGCCTCTGCGCATGGTCACGTCGTCTCCCTCGTCCACTAGCCAAATTGAGAACGTGTACACCGTAGTTTTGACGTTCGTCCCAAACTGCAACGAACGTTCACACGTGTGACGTCACAGAATAGCCGAAAACGGATTATTTGTGGCAAGAATACATCCTAGTTTCCCTCCTCGTGATCTATTTTGTACAAATGTGGTCACTTTTTACCTAAAATGCATACGAGATTAATGTTTCATTGGGGAATGTGCTTTTTTGGACGTTTTCTTGCAACTTCAACAGGCGGAGACTCGAAGTTGAAATATGCTGTGTTTTCCATGAAAACATACCAACTTTGGCGTTCAAGTAGTAGACATGCATTTACATCGTTGAAGTAAATTAGAAAAAAATACGCAAGGCTTGGCTGTAAGTCCGCCATTTTAATACGACTCGGCCACGTCGACCCTTGCACTGGGAAATCGAAACAGGCTTAAACAGTCGACATACCATAGCAGTGGACGCGTTCAAGAAGGTAAGCTGGTTGACTAGAACGAAGTCCACGTTCACTCAATCGAAAGCTCGGTACTTACAGTAAACTTTCATGCGAGTCTAGTATCTTCACATAAAGGCATGGCTGTCATACACATTACAGACATATATACTCCCTTGGCATTGCAGAATGCTTCATTATTATGATTTCCCCATTGTCATATCACTTACATGGTTTTCATTCTACGAAAGAAATGTTTTTCCATTGTACCAGCAATTTGAATTTTTATAGGCATACCACCAACAGACGGCAAATTAGTAATTTCAACGCCTCCCAAAAATTTTCCCTACGTGCCACCAAATACCAACCACAAAGGATAAGGTTACATTTGCATACCATAATAAAATGAAATGATTTCATGGAATATATTTATTTAACTGCAAAAGACAAAAGAGGCACTATTACTGACGTCATATATGGCATGGATAGCAACGTCAATCAGTACAAACTGGCAAATTGTTTTGAAAGTAAGTAAGTACACATTTTCAAAAGACAATTGCTTTAAATAATGAACAGTGGTGAAAGAAAAAAGTGAGTAGATGAGCACTGTTTAACAAGGTGTTTCTTGATTGGTTGTTTCCATTGTATTGTATCGATTGTATTCTTTTTTAGGGTTAGGGATAAGGTTAGCGATAAGGGCTATCGTTAGCCAGTTAGGAAATTTCTTGTTTAACACTGCGCATCGCCCCAAAAAGTCTTTCATTTTAATACAAGAGAAAGTAATTATTCATTTATGTTTGCTGTGCTAAAAGGAAATATTGGGGCTAAAAGTCAGAGGATTTTAATTCATGCCCCCAATGAAAAAGTTTTATTTCAACAAATACAAAGACAATGAGCTTATGATTTCAACAAGTAAAAGTTCAATAGATAAACATGGTTATTGCTGAGAAACTCAGCAAAAAACTCTAGAAAAGGTTATCTTTGCTGATTTTATCTACAAAAAGAGACATTTTCTCTATATATTTATTGATTTATTTTGCGTGAATACTTGATCGTTAACCTTTGAAACAGATTACAGTCAAGGGCGTGTCTCCTGCAGAGAGATAGAGGAGTCTAAGGTGGAGGGGCTGAAATTTTGGCTTCTTTTATCTTCTTTATTCTTACTCTCTTCCCTCCGACCATTGCCCCTGACTGGGCCATTGGTAAAAATGAAGGAAAATAAATAATCGAACGTTCATAATATTGAACATTCTCTACTTTCTAGTCCAAAATGAAACTTATTGTCCCAGTGGTTGTGTGTTACAGTAATGTAACACCTTGAGCGTTGAGCATGTGATAAATGCTCAACGTCTATTAGTTCATAACGTTCGGTTGACTGTGCGTTATCCTGATGTTATCTCATGGTAATTGATAGATGCCAAAACCCTAGGTTTCTGCATCTTACTTGGGGTTGTGCTGTTTTCATGCGGTTGAGTTACTTGAGTATATTTTATTACAATCGCGTTGAGTATGAATGATAAAGGTTAAACTGATCAATCGAAAAAACCCTGCATTAACGCACAACAATGCAACCGCAGAGGTTTATGCCATTGTTGTATGCAATCAGGATGCACCACTTACAGTACCCCGATCGCAAGCTATCCTGTGTTAATAAACGGCTCTACAATGTTTCTTTTTTAACTAAACGGAACAAATCTAAGGAAAGCCTATTAGGGCAACCTCTGTAGCAGGGGTGGCACCAGGATTCGCCCGACAGGGGGCCGGAATTTCACGGCCCCGACTAAGGTGATGTTACATGTTAATTTCCGGTGGGACGCGACTTGGGAGAATTTAAGGCGAGAGCAGCGAGCCGAAATTTCTGGCTTTTTTTTAAACAAATACTCAGAAATCTGGAGTTTGTTTGAAGTGAAAATAAAACTTTTGAAAAGTAATTGACTTTTATTAGTACCATGAAAATTTTGGGTGTCTATTGAAGAATCTGTCCTTCATATGGCGAAAATAAAAAACTTTATAGACGACAGCTGAAATTCTTCATTAAATCGTGCTAGACCTACGCACTAAGGCTTCAAGACGAGACTGCAAGTTGGCCCGGAAAGTTTTTCCCTTTTGAACGAAAATTTGAAAATTTGGGGCTTATTAAATTGGAGGAATTTGTTTTATTTTTAGTTATATGCCGGTAGTATGCCGGGTGATTAACGGATTTGGCTTTAGTTATTTGTTGTTAAGGAGTGTTCATCGGAAATGGCAAATTTTGCGACTTTTAAAACCATGAAGCTTATATTAGAGAAAACGTGTAAAATTAATGACAGTTTGGGAGTTATATGGAAGAATTTTACCTTCTCATGAGAAAAATCAAGTAGGGGTGATCTGTGGTTTTGTTGGGGTTACTGAATATCATCATGCAGATTCAGGCCCTCAGACCATATTGGAACACTCTCCCGAAGAAAAGTTGGGCTTCGCATATACAAACTTCACTCCCCGTATGATTTTTTACTACTTTTTATTTTAAGGCCTCCATGACGAAACCCCCAACCTTCCCCGACGGCCCCACTAGATTAATAACCTGTAAATACAGATTAATCATCTGATGGACTAATAATCTGTTGATGCAGACTAAAAATATTAACAGAGCAGGGCCATGCCCCCTCGTTGGGGAACACTGCTCCCCCCCCGTCGGAGAAGGTCGGCGGTTTCTCCGGGAGGCCTAAAAATAAAAAAATAGTAAAAAACCCTGCAAGGAGTGAAGTTACCGGATGGACGATCTAGAGCATATTTATTGTTTTGTGTTTTAATACATATCGGAAACGATTTTAAATATTCTTAGCTCTGTTAAACCTCATTCCATGTATCTTGTCCTATCTCACCCAAACCGGGGAGGGACGACAAATTTTTCGAGGAGGCGTAAACATAAAAAACCTAAAGTGCTGAAGTTTCTGGATGGATGATCATGATTTTTTTCTTTATGAACCTTTTTTTCCTTTGTAACGCTATTTTAATGAATGCCTGAATTGGTTTTAACCACTTCTCACTGGCTCTGCTATCCCTCATCCCATCTTCAATCCGTGCGAGCAAAGTCATGCCCCGATCGGGGACGGGCAACCCATCCCCAGTTGTTGAGAAAATCCAAATTTCGTCGGGGAGCCTTCATCTACAGACCCACGATAAAGATGTGGGGATGATAAACTTCAGTCACTCCGACGACTTTCTTGATTTTGCTTACTACCTTTGTCGGGACCGTGAAATTCTGGCCCCCTGTCGGGGAGCTTGGCCCCGTGTCGGGCAAATCCTTGAGCCAACCATGTATTAATCTGTATTTACAGATTATTAATCTGTAATAACATTTAATCAATGTAAATTATTTTTTAATTACACATTAAATATAAATATATATAAATATAAATATTTATATAGGTGTCACTAACAGGCTTTCGTACAACGCTGCATAGGTGTACAATTATTTCCTAATTTTAAAACGATAGGACCTGAATTAATACATAGAAAGTCAAAGTCAACATTCACTTTTCGACGCACTAACATTGTGATAAGTTAGTAATAACTTAAAAAAACCAGGGATTGTTTTAATGTTTCACTGTCTTTTACCGAAACCTGGTTGTGGATCATGAAGTTATTGAAGCATAGATCATCATGATAAGGTAGTTTCTTTTAAATTGTTTCATCTTATTGTGTAGGTTATTCCGCGGTCATAGTTGAAAGCATTTCCATTTGCTATTATATTTTAGTATTAATATTGAAGAGATAAATATTTATTTATGGAAGCAGCTATTATGACCAGATGACACGTAAACGCTATAAAATTTCTTGACAAGCCGGTTGACAACCCACACATGCAGTTGCTCTAAAAAGTTGAGTAAAGTACATATTACCTACAATAAAGCACCGTGAGCACTATCAGAAACATCTGTCGTATTAAGTCTATATAATACAATCGACGTAATACAACAAATAAAGACATGACGTCTTGGCATTTTCATTCAAACTAAATGTCAACAGAGTCGCAGAGTCTTGATATCGATTACGATAGATGAACGAGGCGATAACTTTTGTGGATACACTGCACAGTGTTGTAGTCGAGATCGGCATGTCCGAGACCGACGGAGAACGAGACAGAGACCAGGGGTTGTGGAGACCGAGACCGAGACCAGGGGTGAACTTCGAGACCGAGACCGACAAGGTCCGAGACTAAGACCGAATGTACATTTTGCATAGAAAAATAATAAATTTTTGAAGACGTTTTTACCTACTATAACCTTAGTTCCTTTATGCTTTAAAATGATATGTATAGGAGCAAGTGCATTATCTTTGATTTTGTACGTGTTTTATTATATGCATGACTGTACGCAACAGGAAGCCAGAGCCATGACCCCAAATTGTCCAAGACCTTGCACTCTAAAATCAAAAGACTGAACTAAGTCGTTCTTTGATCGAGTGAAAAGTGTAAATTCACTCCATTAGAGTGATAATTCACTCCAAGAGGAGTGAAGTTCCCTCCAAAAAGAGTGAAGTTCGCTCCAAAAAGAGTGAAATTCACTAGAGGAAGAGGGAAAATTCACTCTTCCACGAGTGCCTGCAAGATCGCTCTTTTTTTTAAGAGCGATCACTGTGGGCACTCCATCAAGAGTGAAACTTCAATCTTTTTGGAGTGAACTTAACTCTTTTTGGAGGGAACTTCACTCTTTTTGGAGGGAACTTCACTCCTCTTGGAGTGAATTATCACTCTTATGGAGTGAATTTATACTTTTCACTCGATCAAAGAGTGACTAAGTTCACTCTTTTGATTTTAGAGTGTGCTTGCTGAATTGGACAGACTATAGCGCCTCAGTGGGGCAGAAATAATGCCCTAATTGAGCATCTGGAAAAGTGCAAAACATATGACCATCATTGCAGTAAAGAACTCTTTCTCGCAGGGGGTGGTGACTTTTTCCGACTCCAGGTGCCCTACCAGAGCATAATCTCTGCGGCACTGAGGGGCCAAAGTCAGTCTGATTCGGGAAAGTCATGGCCATTTGTGGGGTGGCAGCCCGTACCCGGCCGACGTCCAGTACGGCCCAGGTGGCCCTGCTCATCAAATCAAAGCCAGTGAGTGCTACAAGTGTTAACACACAGGAAAAAGATAAAGGGCGTGTCCTCTCACCCCAAACTAGTACAATTATCGTAGTAGTCTACAGAAATTACCTCGTTTTTTGGTGTAACGGTGAGAGCATCAGCCTCTCGATTCCCAGGTTGAGTCATACCAAAGACTCTTAAACTGGAACCTACTGCCATTATGTGTGATGCTCACAATATATAAGCAATGGAGCAGGGAAAACAAGCCAGTCAGCCAAAACTGGAAAAAAAAGCCATGGCCTGCTCGACCTGAACGAATAGATTGAAAACTAGGCCATGGAACTCTATATAACTCAAGGCACTTGGCTTTTTTGTAAAGTAAACTCAATCTATGGGTTTATAAGGTGAGGTAAGGTGAGGTTCAGTGATGAAAGAATTTTTTCCGAAGGGGTGGGGGAGGGGTGGCATGCAGTATGTTGAGGGTTTGTCGGTGGGAGAAGGGGTGTAAGTAAGAGGGTTTCCCTTTCCCCTTTGAAAATTCTTGACCTTTTAAAGGAGCTTAAATGAAAAACGGTGCAAGATTTTTAATTTTACAGGAATAGTCCTGAAAGTTGAATTGTGGAGGTTAATGTGGTAAAACTGAACATTTTGTGTCTTTACATGCAATCATATGCCAAACGGTACTGGCACCTCTTCGAACTAAAATTTGTTTTTAAATTTGTATGCTTTTAGGAGTCAAATTAAAAAGCATCAGTGGTGGTCTTAATGGCACGGGAGCATGTCCGGTTTTTTATTTTTATGCACAAAAAAGTAATTCCACCATAAATACAATAATATCTAAGCTGAGGGCCTTTATCAGTTGGTGTGGAGAAAATTTCTAAAAATAAAATCGCTATTCTTCAGATGGCCGAAAATTGTATTTTCATGCTTTTAAAAGTGTATCTAAATAGTCTTTATTTATAGCTTTTGCAATAATTAGAAACCATCAACTTGCTAAGAGATCGGAAATTCACCACAAAATGCACCATAACATTAGATAAAATGGTAGGCTATTTAATCTTCAGGGGAGAAACTAAAACAGAATTGAAAATATGCTGTTTCCCTATTGCAACTCTTGGCTAAACTCAAGATCTGCTGAATTGATGCAATTTTGTATGTGACTGTCCGAACTCCCGACTGTAAATGGTTTTACTCCTAACACATGTTGCATGATAAATGTTAAACTCTTGCTCAGCACACCTGACTATCCTCCACTCCCCTGCTCCTTTCTCGTACGTCTTTACCGGCTTTGGAACGAACCTGAGGGATGTCCCTTACCGTCGAAATTGTTAGTAAAAGTTGGTGTACTTTCATGCAATCCGGTGCCACATATGCTACCTTCTGTGAAGAAAGGGGTTGGGTGACGTTGTCTAATGCCCGCCCTGGGTACTTCTTTGGTGGGGTAAGATAAAATGCGCTGATATCCATCATGAAATAACAATGGACAAAAAACACTCACTAAAAAATGAATGAATAAATAAAACAGTTATCTATGCATCTTACAAGGTACGTAAAACTTCAATTTTCTATTTTAGACATTTATTATCTTACTTAAATAAAAAGAAAGAAGAACAAATTTTTGGTCGGTCTCGAAGCGAGACCAGGACAATTTTTTAGACCGCAAGGGTCCGAGACCGAGACCGAGACCGGCAAAAACCTGTCTCGAGACCGAGACCGAGACCGAGATCGGTCTCGAGCACTACAAGACTGACACTGCACTGTAACAACTGACTGACTTAGTCTTGTGGTAGAACCACAGAACAAAAAAAAAAAAAAAAATCCAAGCAGATATGGAAAAGGTGCTGTTATTTTAAACATTTAACCATTGGATCGCATAATTTACATTTCTCTTGACGAATCTTTGGTGCTTTTTCGTTCATAAAATCTTCAGAACTGAATCATGCGCATTAATGTCTATACTTAACATGCCTTAAAACGTGTAGTGTTTTTACATGAAAAATGTGTACGATCACTTTAATTCCCACTAGTGCACGCTGTTGGACCATGGCCCCTTCGCGGATTCCATATTTTAGATTCTAAAATACAACACAAACGCAACACAATTTTTACGCCAAAATGAAGCGAATGTGGCACTGGATTGCATGCAAGGACACCTTTTCAACAAATTTACATAGGGTCTGATACGGAGTGCCTGTTTCTAAGACCGACACAGACATACGAGATGGTGGCAGGAGCGGAGGTCAGGTGCGGATTTAGGACCATTTCATATAATAGCAGTGATACATTTTATGTGGTAATTTTCTAACCACTTAGCAGGTTGCTGATCTTTTTTGTTGCAAAGGAAAGCAAAATGTAAAAACTGTTTAGATTCTTTTTACGAGCATGAAAAAGCAATTTTTGGCCATCCAAGGGGTCACGACTTCCCAAAATCTTCTGCACACTCTGAGTCATTCAATGGTGGCGCTCCGCTCAGATTTTCTTTTGGGCAAAATTCGATTTTTCGGGTCAAGCACTTTTAATGATCCCCTGATCAGTTTGTGAGGCTTATTTTGAGGTGACAATTCAGTCACAAACGACAAAAAATAGCGACTGCTAGATTCTACTTATAAGTCAGAGCAGGCCATTTTGGTGGCCGAGTTTTTGAAATTTTCTGTGCCGACGGTGACGCTCTTCGTGGAAGAACGTGTTCGTTCCGGCAAGAAAAACCCCCGTATGATTTTGCCAATCTCTGGTGCTCTTTTACTTTGACTCCTACAAGAGAAAGCAAATTTATCAATAAATTTTACATCAAAAAGATGGCGTACATGGCATTAAATTACCTGTAAAAACGCACAATTTTCAGATTTATCCCATTAACCACCACACCACAATTCAATTTTCAAGACTGTCAAAGTCGATAATCTTCAACTATTTTAGGTTCCTTGAAAAGCCAAAACTTTTCAAGATTCCCCCTCAGTTCGGAGATCGACCAAAATATTGCATGCATTCCCCTTCAGTGGAAACCTGCGTAGCCCACTGAAGCTCCTTACCATCCCAGCTTTAAACCCTGTTTAGGTCCAGGGCCGGATTAGCGTTGTATGGGGTCCCGGCACTCTCTAAAGCGGGCCCCTTTTACAAGTTAAACCTCCTTCTTCCTGGCCTACCCGCTCACAAAAATTAATAACAATCAACAGATTAAAGTTTAGCTTTTAACTGCCAATAACTAATAGTTGCTTTTACACATTATGCAGTGATACATGACAGTTATTTTACATTATATGCCAGAAAGTGTTAAGGCGTGGCAAAAATGCACACTCATGAAAACGTCAGCCCGACAACCAGTAAATCAAATCAATGTGGGGATCGATTCCCAAACACCTATGCATAAATAATAGCTATTACATTGCACATTTTTGACGGGATTTCTGACCAGCAAAATCATTTATTGGTTGGGCAAATTCCATTTCCCGCACTAGGTCGTGTTCTACGCTGAGCAGGGTAATGCTGTTTAGCCTCTGCTTCATGCAGGATCGAACTTAGCTTTTTATTCGCTTCAGTGAAGAGAATGATCTTTCGCCAGAACAGTTGGAGATCATTAGGGAATTGATAAATGCGAAATGCAATAAAATTGTTCGCAATTAAAGTTTCCAGGTTATCGTCTACAAGAAGCTTGTTCCTTCGCACTTCCGCGGGGCGTGGACCCCAAAGGCGCGGGGCCCCAAAAGCGCGGGCCCCGGCATATGCCGGTTCTGCCATGGGGCTGATCCGGTCCTGTTAAGGTCTTGTTAGTTTGTTGTAAAAATTGAATAAGAACCAGTAACATCCGCCATTGTTTTGTGGACTTTCTTAAATTGCATGAAGTGACTCAAACCTGATGTTCAACTTGAACATCAGATTAAAGTCAGTTGAACAGCTCAAGTAATTTCAGACAAAGGACAGAGACAGGGGTAGGGAAGGAAAGGATAAGGGATAAAAGAATCGGAGGAAAACATTCTTACAAATTCGTTTTTATGTTGAGTATATTTAACATGTCCTTATAGATTTGCAAAAACGAGTTTGCTGAATGATTTGGCGTTTTGCAGGGAACATCCATTTCGAATTGCACACCAATTGCTAAGGGAACGAAATTTAACGTTACTCACATACAACCACGCCTATATGTATGTGCTGTCGAATAATTGTATTATACATGCTATGCTTTTTGCCCGACGGAAGTTGGGGTTCGCCTCCGTTTTCGTTCACATCTGGCACCATCCGTAGATATTACTTTACATTGAGTTCAGGTTTTCTCCCTCAATTAATATTTTTATTAATTTTCCTCTACAAATGGAAACATGAACAATTTGATTGTCGTTAAAACTTTTAAAAAGAAATCAAGATAGATGAGTTTCTAACCAATTGGCTTCTGTCGGGCCAGTCACGGTCTGTTTTCTACTTGTACCTCACTGGCCTGGTTACCTACTCCATTGTATTGTTTATTTTGAACACATGAAAGCACATGTAAAGGTTCCATCTTTTAAGTTTTCCATATGACCAGGATTCAAACTCTAGACCTCCCGCCTGCAAGTCGGATGCTTTAACCACTTGACAATGTAATTAAGTCATAGTATCTAAAAATGGGGAAATATCCGCATCCCTTACGGTAGCGGTCCGCTAACTCCAATACTCATGTCCGGGAAAATGTTTACTGACAGACAAAGCGCCATAAAAAATTGTGGGATGTTATTTCTGACTGTGTTACTTACAAAATATGATTATTTTTGCATTAGGATTTTGTAGACAATGAGTTGAAATACATACTGTGCAAAATTCAAGGCAATCTGACAAATTTTAGTGCCATTTTTTTTTATTGTATTACTCCGCTCTAGCTCAAAACTTCAATGGTCATGGTATAGAAATTTGAAAATGCCATGAAAGCCGAGATTGTGGCTTCGATCAGAGGTGTAGCATGTCCTGGTTGAAAACTTCTACTGGGGGCTAGGTGGCACGGAAGTAGCCTAATTTAGTGTGTAAGTCAATGGGATAATTAGTGGTCCGCTACCTTTAGTATAGACCCTTTTAAACACATCACCAAGGGAGCACACCACCACTGGCGGAACGTGAAAAGTAGTTCTAAAGTACAATTCCACTTCAAGTCCTCTTTGAGTGTAAACTGCTCAAGTCAGAGCGATCAGTGGCTAATTATTTTTCGTGGATATGAAAGAGGAGATGTGAATGTGAAAATTTAGATGGATTGAAGGTTATTTAGACCATTTCGGTACTGGGTGTGAAAAAGAGGTAATTTCGGTCACTTGGCGGATAAAATGTAAACGGTCATACTATAGTAAATTTGTAATGCCATGATTGGCTAACTCCCTAGCTTTCATATGAGGGGTAGCTTTAGTGGGTTGTGAACTCTGACAAGGCTGTTGGGGACATTTAATGATGGCTAATGGTGTGTAAGTCAATGAAGAAATTAATGGTGGTGTGCTCCCAAGAAAAATGTCCCTTTATTTTGGAAATATTATTTGTTCTGTTTTTTTAAAGGCATTTCAACATATTGACACCTTGAAGACGGGAAATGTCCAATTTGAAACTTCGCAAGTTTGGTTTTCTCGGAAAGCTCATGGCGGAGACTCCAGTCAAAATTCGCTCCCTGACGATAACTATCTACAACAACGAATTTCTTTTGAATATTCAAATTTTTCTTTCCTCAAATTGCCCAAAATACTCAATTACTCAATTAGGCTATGAACAAGATCTATTGACAATTGTAACCGGTGTTCATTTCCTCTCTCCGTATACTAGCTTAAATACGGTCTCCGAAAATGCTTTTTATCGCCAGTGCAAAGGGTGTAACTGCGCAATAACGGTAACAAATGCGAGGTCTTCTCAACTGTGATTAGCTTTTGATCCAAAAATAAAAAGAAATCCAAAAATAAAAAGAAAACGTATTTTCCCGACACCATTTATTCCAGCAAAAGTAAACATGATTTTTACAAAGGATCATTTTTGCAATTATTTACATGGTTGAGATAATTACTGAATTTTTTTTCTGCTCTCTTGCTATTGAAGTCAATCACTTTTCACCTTGTTATAACGGTTTCACCGGCACGACATAAAAGGAGTAAATATGCATAAAAGTAAGCGAGTCGGATATTTGGAGGCTACGCACATAGCGACAAACTTACGTTCTCAAAATAGTTCGGATGAACAAAAAACTCCCCCACCTAGTCACGTTTTCCAATATTTGACTTTATTTTGCAACCTTGGTCGTATCTCCTGTCTTAATCCATTTATAATGTAAGGAGGCATCTTAAGTTTTGTTTTGGGCATTGGAAGGCATGTCAATTCCCTTTCGGTCTAAAAGTTTGGATTTGAAAGTGTGGTAAAAAAAAGGGCTGATATCCCTCTGCTTTTTCGTTCGTCTAGACACTTAGAAGCATGGTTAGTTCACATACATAAGTTTTCTCTAGAATTCTATAGAAATGCCTATAGAGCTCTATAGAACTCTATAGCATCAACGATAGTCTGTAGAATTGTTTACTGTCCTCTATTGAAATTTGAAGTCCCTTTACACTTCCATAGAATAGCCGTTTCTACCGAGAACAATATCTATAGACTAATTCTACAGGATACTCTCTAAAGAAATTCTAAAGAAATTTATTCATACGTTTCTCTAGAACTTGCATAAAGGTTCTATACAATTTCTAAAAATTTTCTGTAGAGCACCTTATTTGCCTAAAGGTTCATTCAAATCCCTTGTTTCATCTTTACAATGGTTAAAACGTTCTCACCCAAAATTTTGTTCTAAATTGAGAAAGAGTTCCTGAAATTCCATCCCTATTCATTGAATTACTTATGGTGTTAGGTAAAATGGGCGTGGACAAATATTTTGTAAATTTATGCTTATTATAGGGTTAAAATCATCAGGTATTTGGCAACAAACATTTTTTTGCAGAAAAGATAAGTAGTTCATTAACATAGATAGAGAATATCAAGATGTATGAACTGTTTTTCTTTAATTTATAAAGTAACATTTTTCACTTTAACCAACAAGTTTTTTGGAATCTCTTTAGAAAAGAGGCCGATTTTTCTATAGAACCTCAATACAGTTTCTATAGAATCTCGGTTCTGTATGTATAGACCCTCTATACGTTACCTATAGAACCAGTTCTCTATACAGCTTCCATAAAACCCCATTCTCACTGATTCCCCACTGATTCTATAGAGATTGTATTGCCTTTCCTCTAGGACTATAGAAATTTCTATAGAAGATCTTATACTATCTCTATAGAAATTTTTCTATAAATTCTGTGGTAGGTTTTGGAATGGGTGTTATTATTATATTAAAATAAGGGAACACAATGTACTTTTTGCTGAACTCAATTTATTTATGGTGGACTGCATCTTAATTCCCTTTTTTGTCTAAAAATTTGGATTTTAATCTGCCTTTAAGTAGGGATGAGATCTCTTTTCCTATTTAATTGGGCTTGGCACTAAGATTTACGCTGAGTGTACCGCACGAAAGAGGACCACAGAAATCGTTATGCTGAGTACGGTAACTGCATTATGCGCCCCACAATTCCGTGCGCTAACAAATTCTTTTTTGATACATTCCTGTTGTTGATCGTTCTAAAGTTAAGCCATATGAAATACATGATGTTATTATGTTCATGCCTGTGAACGACATCATATTTTGCTACATACACTAAACACATACAGTGTGAGCTTAGTGACCGCTCCATGAACATTTCCCGGGGTAGAGTGAAAATCCACTCCAAACAGCGATTTTTCACTCCAATCAGGCTCCTCTTTGAAATAATTGTCTACTGGCTGTGAAAATTGTGTATTAGTTGCGGTCACCGGGAATTATGCTTTTATAGTGTTTTTCCTCTTCTTTGATTGTAAAGTTTTGAAATTCTGCCATTTGCCCTTTTTATTTGTCGTACTGAACCTGTTCTGATCAAAACAGTTTTCATTTTTACAGTTTACAGAAATTATATTTAAAACTTAGCTGCATAAAAATAACACAATGGAAAAGCGAAACTTATTAATTAAATGTCTCAATTACATGTACTTAAACACTGAAGACGTAGAATTTTGCTGGGTACATTTTTCAAGAGAGGTGTTCAAATTGCAATTTTTGTCATCATTTTCCAAGTACTTAAAATAATCAGAGTCGTGTGTTACTCTTACATATTGGCTATTGAAAATTATCAAAAGCCGAGGGAAGAATAAAAAATACTCACATTAACATGATCCCAATCATTTTCAAAACTGGACAAGAAGTCCTACTTTTAATGTGAACCAACCTCTACCAAGTACTCAGAAAACTGTATTACAATACTTCAATCCATTTGCATTAAACTGTGTAAATTAGTCGCTGATATGTACAACATGCTGTTCTGAATTGGTAAATTACTTTTTGTTCCGAGTAAAATAACACAGTTTTTTAAGAGTTAAGCTACTTACAGTTCAAAATTCAAGCACCCTTGAACACAACTGATACAACGTTAAATCAAAAGGTGAAAACTGTACAAGACTTAAAACGGAAGAACACACAAGTATACGTACATACAGACAGGATTACACGCCTTAGTGAATAAGAAGACCCAAAAAGAATCCTCGTGTATATATATATATATATATATATATATATATATATATATATATATATATATATATATATATATATATATATATATATATATATATATATATATATATATATATATATATATATATATATATATAAGCATCACAAAAGGGAAGATTAGAAAATGTTGACCCAAAAATTGTATCGAATTAAAGGGAACACCCTCCATAAGCACAGTGCAACCTGGCGTTTCAAAAAACATAAAAAACATTGAAAATTAACAATAGGGTAACATCATCAACATTAGGACCCTTTTAACACAATCTGTAAAGGGTCAAAACAATTTTCCAAAATCCACGTCTTTTCACTATTTTTATAAAATGCATTTTTTATGTTTCAAGTAAAAAACACCCAACTGCCCGAAGAGAGTGCCCTTTCTGGCAATAATCCATGAGTTCTTTTCACAGGGGCGACAAGGAGTTCGTCCGTTCATCTCAACTAATTGCCGCACCTGTGACAAGGAGTCTGTCTTTGTCTGAGAGAATCCCATTTTTGAAATAATTCCCACATGTGTTACAAGGAGTCGGTCCTTTTGCTAAGGAATAGGGTATGAGGACATCGTATTATGCTGCAATGTAGTAAAAAAAGGCAAAAAAGTGATGAAAAAGGGGCTAGCGGTCAAGATAAAAGTAAGTAATCCATTTTAAAAATAGAACTTGTTTAAAGACTATTCAACCCAGGAATATCTATTTGAGATGTTGAAAAGTCAATGCTAGTAATCCAAAGTTTACTGTCATATCATGTTCCCCCTTTAAATTTTTTTCGTTTTATTGTTTATAATGACATGTTCCACATCGCATAGGTTTGTCACGTATTTCTCATAACAAGCACTTTAACTATGTTACTTTCCATATGAAACTGAATCGTGTTTGTCCTTTAAAACTTTGCGTTTTACATTGGTAATATTCTTCACTTGGAGGATTTGCTGAAAGCAACCTTTAATGAAAGGGGTAAAAGGTGGGAGTTTGTCATTATATCTGTCTACCTTTTATATTTTAAACTGTTTCGTACTGTTTAGTCTCACCGGTTTGAGGCTCGGATGAAGATGACGATGATTTAATAGTATCAGTCGCCACGGATGACGATTGGGCAGTTTGATCATTGCTCTGGGATTTCTGGGATGCTTGAGTGGTTTTGGTTGTAGACCTACCTCTACTCAATAGGGACATTTTATCTCCTAAACAATTGAACCTTTTTACCAATTTCCTCACTTCTGGGTTGGTGACGGTAAGGAAATAAAACATTGCGAAACCTTGCAAAGCCATAAAAAATGAGAAAAGAATATCAAACAAGATCTTGATAGGACTCGGGATGGCAGCGAGCAAGCCGAACATCCAAGACATCCCCATCAGCAGCCAAAACAGGATGATGCCCCTTATTCGAAAAGCCCTTTCTTTCCGTCTCTTCGCATCGTTATTACCTGTCATGGGGCGGCAGAAAAACTTAAAGCTGACCAGAAGGAATATAACTGTGTTGAAGATAAACATCAGAACGATCAAAAGCAGAAATCCAAAGTACATAGCCATCCCGGGATGGAGGAAACAGCTAGGAGAGATCAAAGCAAATGAAGTTTATGAATAAGTGAGACGGATTTAACATTAGCCAAACTATAAACAGATGAAGGTGATTACACAACACCCTGGTAAGGAAAGCATGAATGAGCACCTTATTTATCAAACAGCACTAGTTTTGCTGTGATGCAAGCCTAACCAAAGATCACAAATGGTGTTATTAAGATGATAATAAATTGTTAATTACCAAGGGGATCTTCTGAGTGATACACAAACGGACGAGAGTCCAAATGTCATACATGGATAATCTGGATTGTACCTTAGGTCGCCAGTTGTCTAAAATGCGACCTTAATACAGCAGTAAGATTTGAAATGTATCTCTACATGATATCTTTGAAAAAAAAAATAAAATTCGACCATGAAATTGAAGAACACTCACAACAATATAATGGGATTTTTAAAATTTATGACGTATGGACAAGTTATAATTGAATATATTAGGTATTTGCGAAAAAATGGGTGTCTATTTAATGTAAACGTATATATATATATATATATATATATATATATATATATATATATATATATACTAACTATATATAACTAAATCAGTTCAAATACCCAAATCCAAGATTTTCTTTTTGCCATGCGTGGTGAAGTTTGACTGTCTGATCTTTAACTATAAGTTTACTAGCAAGTTCAGTGCACTTTAAAGTTTCCAATTTATTCTGACACAGGCACAGGTGTCCCTATTTTTTTCCGGGGTAGTTTTTTGTCTACTTTTTTCCTTTTTTTCCGACCATGTTCGATTTTTACGTGTACTTTTCCTTCCAGGACGCTCTTTTCCTGTTTTTGATTTGTGTTTCATCCTTCGCACTTATGTTTTCTGACAGTCACTTTCGTCCGGTTCTCTTCTTACAGCGATCGCTTCCGATTTGATGTTTGCCGCGTCCAATTGTTACTGTTGATTTCTCAGTTAGGTTTTTGCCACCTGATGAAGGTTTTACACCCGAAACGTGGTAGAGTTTTCCGCGAACTTTTAAGCACTTAAAATTTTACTACCTCTTTTCGACCTACATATTTCAACAGTGCTCCGCAGCATGTCGACCTTTTATATATATATATATATATATATATATATATATATATATATATATATATATATATATATATATATGTATATATATATGTATGTATATATAAAGTAAATATGTAAATAATTAGAAATAAATAGGAAACGATTGCCTTTCCCTGAGCATCGTATAAAGTGAAAAGAATAAATGAAATCAACCTCAGCGAAAAATTGACCACCCTCACTGGGACTCGAACCCAGACCTCCTGCTTTACGTGCAGGTGCCTTAACCAATTAGGCTATGAAGCCGGTCTTGGCTGCTCTCATCACAGAAATATATATATATATATATATATATATATATATATATGTATGTATATATATATATAATATATATAGTATATGTAGTATTTTTGTTGTTATTCTTACTTCCGTTTGTCGGACAGTTACTTACTAGTCAGGAAAGCATTCGTAGTCGTGTGAGTTGTCCAAGAATGCTACAACAAGAGCCAAAATCAAGGGAACCCCTGTATTGGAAGAAAAGATTTCAGTGTGAAGTTTGAAATAAAGGTTTTTCTGTCTTTAATAATGATATCAGCATAGAAAACGGAAGAATGATCATTTTACAGAAACATATGCTACCGGTATTAGAAAAAAACGTAACTTAATTACCCCATGCAAAGATCATTCCTACGGGCAGTAAGTATTTGATATCCTGTTGTTGTAGCTGGTAAATCAGCTTATGTAATAGAACTGCTTCCACAGTCATCCAGGCCATAGACGAGAGGCAGAAAAAGTGGATAAAAGATGTTATAATTTTGCATCCTAAGGGATTATCAGATCTGTCTATTCCGATCATAAATGTCAGGTAGAAGGCAATCAGAGAGATACACAGGTTGACGTGTACGTGAGATTGCTGCTTATCTCGAACCTTCCTGATGATAAAGAAGAAAAATTTGTTTTCATATCTTGAATAGTTCCCATTAAAAAGCTACAATGTAAAAGTGTTTCGGAACTAAAGACAAGCGAATAGCAACAACACATGGCTTTATACGTAGCCCTCGACCAAGAATGTGCGTTCACTACACTGTTTAAGCTCTTTCTACTACACGCACACTAGCATCACATGTTTTGTAATGGAATGAGCTAGGACCACATAATGAGCACACAGCCCTTACAGAGGGCAACAAAGCCTAGCTATACCATACGAGAGAGTAAATTCTCAAAGATCACAATATTTGAAAGCCATGGCATTCAACAAATGGGTTTTAACAATACTCTTTTTTGATTAAGTTACAACCACTGCCGTCTGCCTAGTAGGATGGGTAGTACTGAGAAAGGCTACTTGGATAGATAGGGTCCAGGGGCTGTGTGACTCCGTTACAAATCCATTTTAAAGTCGGGAAGTAAAAACTTAACTTCTGACTACCATCGAAGACGATCACAGCCGGAGAAATTGTGGCAATTTCTAAGACTTGCCCTACAACGAAAGACACAGGTTATACTGACCACAACAGGTATACGTTTGATTCGATTTTGTAAACAATCCTAACAGTGAAAAAACATTACCACAGTCTAGTTAAGTGAGCTACTTGAAAATTTAGTGACCTGGAAACTACCCATAGGGTAAGTGGCAATTCTTTGATGGTATACTGTAGTTGAGCACATTTCCAAAATTGCTCTACTGCATACTTTCTCCAATGACGTCATCACAGAGGCAGTACTCTTGTACTCAGACAACAACAACTTTAGTTTATAATGATTGACATTAAGCTATATATTAACCAAAGGTTCAGGATGACTTCTAGAGGGTGCATGATTTTATTACATATGGAACTACTAAGTACACCAAATTTTGAGGATTCCCATCAAAACACTTTTAACAGATCAGTGTCCACTAAAAATTCTAAATGAATATGTATGCAATATTCAAACTCAATCCTATGTATATTATTACTGTACCTTCCCCCCATGCTAGCTCCTATTTTATTTACTACCAGAAAGCCAAAAGGCTTAGTGATTCCTTGCCATCAAATACCTTACCTGCTTTCAAATTGACAGTGCTTGATAGAATTTTCTTTACATTTTAGGCACAGAATTTTTGCAATTTTACCCCTGGTGATCTCAAATGACCTTTGACCTCTACCAAAAACAATAGGCTCCTTTCTCTCAACATGAAAAATGTATATACCAAATATGAAAAGTATCTGTTACTCTTATCTGGAGATATTGTGTTTACAAGCCATTTTCGAAGTTTTGGCAATTTTACCGCTGGTGACCTCAAATGAACTTTGAATTCTACCAAAAGCAATAGGCTTCTTTCTCTCAACATGAAAAATCTATACACCAAGTATGAAAATTGTCGGGCAATCCTATCTGAAGATATGATGTTTACAAGCCATTTTCGGTGTTTTCACATTTTTACCGCTGATGACCTCAAATGACCTTTGACCTCAGCCAAAAACAAAAGAATTCTTCCTCTCAACATGACAAACCTATATACCAAGCATGAGAAGTGTTGGTCACTCCTATCTGAAGAAATCATGTTTAAAAGCCATTTTCGGGATTTTCCCAATTTTACCGCTGATGACCTCAAATGAACTTTGAATTCTACCAAAAGCAATAGGCTTCCTTCTCTCGACATGACAAATCTATATACCAAATATGAAGAGTATCTGTCACTTCCTTTTGAAGATATCGTGTTTACAAGCCATTTTCAGTGTTTTCGCAATTTTACCGCTGATGACCTCAAATGACCTTTGACCTCTACCAAAAACTAGGGTTCTTCCTCTCAACATGACAAATCTATATACCAAGAATGAAAGTTGTCGGGCAATCCTATCTGAAGAGATCATGTTTACAAGCCATTTTCGACGTTTTCGCAATTTTACTGCTATTGACCTCAAATGACCTTTGACCTCTACCAAAAACAATAAGGTTTTTCCTCTCAACATGATAAATCTATATACCAAATATGAAAAGTGTCGGACATTCCTATCTGAAGATACAAGTTTACAAGCAAGTGTCACAAACACACACACACACACACACACACATACACACACACACACACACAACATCACCATCGCATAGATTCCTTGCCTGGGAGTAGTTTCCATGGGGTTAATTGCACTATAAGGGGCAGGGGGCATGAGTGGTGTTTACTGGGAATCTGCTCTGGGTAAATTGTTCAGGCCTGGGTGAGAATTTTATATTTTGGGTAATTAAGGCCTCTTCTTGGGGCATGAATTATTTAGTCATCCTGGGGCCCAAAAAGAAAGGGGAACACAGGACATAATTATTCTTCTAGTAATGTGAATAAAAGTTTAACTAAGATTAAGAAGTGATAAATGATGGGGGCCTGGTTAAATTTAAGCTTGTATTGTACACTGTAGGTTCTGATTGACAACAGTGTTCCATACAGTTGACTACTTGTTAGCAGGGCTGTAACCGAGTCCGAGCCAATTCCGATTCCAGTGATCCACATTCTGGGCCAATACTGAGCTCAGTAGCCCCTCCCCCCGCCCCCCGAGTTTAAGCCGAGTCTGAGTCCAAAGGATCCTAGCCTGAGTCCGAGTCCATCTCATTAGTGAATGTGCTGTTCACTGTACAGTGGCAGCACAACATGGGGCATGGAGCATTTCCTCAAGATTTAGCCCTTACCACCTCACTGCCTTCTACCAGTTACTTAATATAGCCTCTTAAGCTTCCGAGGGCTTCGCCTGCAGCCTTGACCCCACCCCCTGAAGCACAGGTTTCACTTCTAGTTCACTCTGCGTGAAAAAATTTTGCCCATAGTCTGCCCCCCCCCACTAAGTTTGACATTCTTGTATATAGCCACTGAAAGTGTGGCACATGATCAAGTACAGGATCATGTGTATGATGGGCGCAGGTACCAGCTCATGAGTACAGATATGGAGACCAGGTCAGGAGTAAAGGTATTAAGAGTCTGAATTAAAATTTCTCATGAGTTCAGGTATAGTTGGGTATACTCACCAGGTACTTTTCTCAGAGGGACTTCAAATCTTCCCTCCACTCAGAAATTACACTAACTTGATCATAAGGCTAGTGGAGCAATCTATTATAGATTCCCCTTCCCCTTAAAAATATGTTCCAGATCCCCCCTCCTACCCACACACACACCTTAAAAGATATGTCACAAGCTATTCCTACAATTGCCCATTGCACCTGCCAACACCTTCATTTTCTGATGCCTGCATGTATGTAATTCTCTGCTGTTTGTTGTGACTGGACCTAGATTTTCACACATTGTCATCCTTAAGGTTCATTGTCAGTGGCTTGAATACAGTAGCTTAATCAGCTTGAAGCAAGGGCTTTGTTGTATGAATCCCATGGTCCAGCAACCTGTACCTATACTCCATGTTGTTCAACAATAAAAGTTTTTACAACAAAAGCAGTATGAATTGCTGGGTGTGAAAGTGTAGAGTAAGTAGAGATTACAAAAATCTTGAAGTACAGAACTGGAAGATTCTAGGACAATACAAACTACTCAGTCTTATGCAGTGGTACCTGATAATCCCTTGAGTTGAACCTAATCCACTCAACTTCATGGGCAACTATTGATTGATACACCTTGAATGAATTGCTACTGTAACTATGAGCATGTGGTGAGTGGCTTACTGTATTTATTTGTAGTTCATTTCCAGTTTATCTACTGTAACAATTGTCTGTGCTACTAAGTTTGCATCCTGTGTAATTCCCTACATACAAATTTTTCAAAAGGGTATCTTCTGTGTACTATAAGAAGCTTGGCTAGGCTTATTGCTACAAAGAGGGACTGGTTATTCTTTCTGTCAGCTTTTTACAGATGGATGCAGCCTCAATAAACTGTCTTTAAAATCATATTAAGCCATGGCTACCAGGGCTGCTGAGCCTCTGCCTTTTTTTCAGTACTAAACTTACTGAATAACAGTAGAGGTATGAGTCAGGTAGCCTACATGCACAACATCAGAGGATATATTTAAATTCTGGAACGACTTTTCCGATAATAAATTGATGATAGGGTAGGACAGTGGTAGATCATGTTGGGACTATCTGTGCTCGGGGAGTATGGCTGGGGCAATTACCTCAGGATCTACTATGTTATAGCTAATTAAAATCAGTGCTCATACAGATCTTAATCAACCCATTCATTTTAACTCAAATACCAACATGATATGATGTATAGCTTTAAGATAAGCATGTTTTTACAGTTATAGTTTTTACAGTTATAGTTAGTAAATCCAAATGATAGTGGAGTCTCATGATCACCAACAATTTACAATCATAAGCTGCATTACCAATAAAACACAAAACCAGGTAGGCCTACCTGTGCAAGATTGCTTGTTCTTTTTTAATCTTCCAGTAATTCAAATTGGAGATTTGTGTATCATAAAGACCCAGCAAATCTAACTGCTTTTGTTGAAAGAAAGACACTGTTGGCTTTGTACTGTAGTGGGGTTACATTATTTTTTATCAGTGTGCTGCAGGCCACAGTTTTGACCAAAATAGAATCTGCTCAATTGTGATAGTTAGTAAATCCAAATGATAAGTGGAGTCTCATGATCACCAACAATTTACAATTATTAAGCTGCATTACCAATGCTACACAAAGCCCTACGAATACAGTCTAATCAAGCTAGTCCTACATACCAGTCCACTTGCACACAGCATGCCTTTGCATTGCACTTGAATTTTTGCTCACAAGTGTAATCTAGGCCTGCCAATGGCATGTGATTATAAAATTTTTACTAGTCACTTTTTAATTGCCTGTCTCTCAGAAAGACCCCTAGGCCCATTTCTGTCAGTTATGCCTCAACTTAAATGAGTAGGTGAAAAAGGTATGAAAAGTGACAGTGCATGGCATAGAACTCCAATTGTATGTGTGGTATAGGGACTAACACTGACGGCACATGCTTTAAGGGGCACTTGGTGAGTCTATTACCTTCCATGATACTCTATTTTCAGAGGCTGAGGGGGGGGGGGGGGGTTGGTCCATTTCCTACAGTGGCAGCTGTGGCACACTGAATTTGAACCAAATTCAACTACAGGGAGCCTAGTATGAACAGCAAAATTGAGTTGATAATTCATATAGTACGGCTGCAGGTTGCATGTAGGGGCCATGCACTTGAAAGAGGATGGTGGGACATTTTTTCTTGGATCTTTTTCTTACTTTTTCTTTTTTTTTTCTCAATCTCATGGATCTATTTCGCTAGTCATATTGGCCGTAAGCAGAGATGCAAACATTTACATCCAGAAATCAGGGAGGCTTCACACAGGAATCAGGGAGATTTTTTAAAATTACATGCAACTCAATGCGGGAAAGGCTTGCTTGAATCAGGGAGATTGTCATATTTGCTAGTTGGAATGGACAAAATCCTTGAATTTTCAGGGAGTTTCCTTGAGAATCAGGGAGAGTTGGCACCTCTGCGTAAGCCTGTACTGCAGGCATTAACTTAGTCTCTCAGAATTGGTGCTTGCACTAAAAGAAGTAGCTATATTTGTCACCATGCATCACTCACTCTTAGAAATCATCCTTTTCAGTTTTCAGACTTCTGCCTCTCACTTATCTTCAAATGTCACTGTGCTCATAGGGTGTACGCCATATGACTGGCATGGATTCTTGATTCTTGATAAACTCAAATGTCACTGTAGTTTCATACTATAACGTTACCACCACAGGCTTCCTATGCAAGTCGGCCTATACAAGTCCGTGGTCAGCCATCGGACAACGGGCGAGTTAATGAGCTGAAAACCAAGTTCTCTTGTAGCCCCGCCCCCCAAAATTGAAGCAACTGATGACATTTCGCGGAACTAATACTGGATGTATCCTTAGGTTTACGTTGATGAATTATGCAATAGAAGGCGTAACAAAGTACCAAAACATGGTTATTCGAATTTCAAAAGTTATTTTCCTAGAAAGACTTTGAACATTTTTCGATTGATCGTAGTAAGTGAAAAATCAGGTAACGAAATAGGGTAGCCTTTTTCAAGGCTTAAAAAGTTGTTGCATATTTGCCGTGAACTTGACTTCGTTAAAGTATAAAAACAGATAAATTTGGTAAAATCAGTTAGAAAAGAGTCTTAGCTTCCTATTGGTATCAATTTTGCGATTGGAAATGATCATGCAATGGTGTAATGGTGCCTAGAAAATTCACTTGAAATTCGATAGTTTTGCGTGTACATTTGCACAGGTTTGTATGGGACGTTAGTGGTGATCCAGCAACGCACGTTGTAAGTATGCAATTTTATACATGCCAACCAATACAACACTGATTGAGTCATAACAATACATGATGTCAAGTTCATCTGAGCTAGCTAGCTACAGGCCCTCACTATACTACTAGTTTTGTGGAATCCTTAGAACAGTTGTTCCAATGGTTTGTAAGGTGAATGGTCGTTCAGGCTTTCTAGTGTCTTTAACAACGCGCCTATTTACACAGGAATTAATTGTCCAGGCCCAGTGCATGCAGTGCTATGTGTCACTGTGTGTTTGTTTGGTACAGTGCATTGCTAAATCTCTACACTTTTCAGTATCCTGGGGATAAACAGAGGACTGGATTAGTACCATTTTTCAGTTCATGTGCTGCTAGAATATTACTTGTTAGTCTTGTTTTATGCGATAAATTAAGGTAAGTCTTCCAGACATTTTGGTGATTTTCTCAAGTCATGATTTCTACCAATAAGTTGCATATGAAACTTGAAGATCTAACCTAAAGGTCATGTAATTGTTGGGTTTCTTACCATGATATAACGACTCACAATAATATTTTGTAGAAATCAGAACTTTATCTGTGGGCAAATGAGAGAGTTACAACTAAAATAGTGCATATTTTGCATATTTTTGCTTGTCATTCTGGACTGAGCATTGCACATTGCAACAGTCAGTCTAGAATTTTGAAGGGAGCAGCTAGCAGCAATTCATGCCATGAAGATGCCATGAAGTCCAAACCCTATCAAAAGTCAAACCACCAAACCTAAACAAACAGCCCCCGCAATCAGATTCTACCAGTCATGGAAGAACTTAATTGTCAATGTTAACCTTAAAACAGTCACTGTACTGGCAAGGAGTTAACTACCCTGCTGGTACTTATCAGTAGAATAATTGCAGTAGCAAGATTGCATGTTATACTGAGAAATAGGGGGTAGCTATATCCCTGCCTCAGTCAGTGAAATATAGTTTCCTCAGCAAGTCCTAAGGCAAAAATCCTAAGGCAAAGACAACTTTTTCATTGGGCATATTCAAGAAATAAAGTGCATCATTTGCTTCCATTGATATGTTCCTTCAGGTTTATTTACTGAGATGTTAATTTCAATATAAGATTCCAGTGTCAATTTGAAATATCCTTCCCAAATGCTTATGCATGAAGTGATCTTGCATTGAACAGGAAATCTAAGAGAGTCTAGTATTGCCTTTTTCCACAGGAAGCACCCTACCACCACACTTAATACCCCCTCCCAAAACAAAAAGGATGAAACATGCTAACTGACCTGAGAGTTCTACCTATCAGGGCCTAATTACTCTCTACTGAGTGAGATCAGTCAATGACACAGTTCTGCCAGCTGCTTACTAGAAATCATGCAGATATTGGCTGTTAGTTCATTATTTTGAACAAAGTCTGCAGTCCATGGAACCTTTACTAGCATGTTTACATTTATGATGTGCCCCTTGATTGAAATAAAATCACATATCTTCTTTTAAATTTATATTTTATACAATGGATATTACGGAACCAAGGGCCACCTTGAGTCGGCCATGAAACAAGTGTAATCCCCTCATTTGATTATTACGAAAATGACCGACTTATGGTACCGGTTGACTCAACGTACACTAGTGATATACTCTACGCATCGAATTATTTCGCACAATCAGTACGTGCAGTACAATGGAGAACAGTGGGGAGGTTCTTGATCACGAAGCCACTGGTCAACGAATCGCCCTGTATTTGCCGTGAACTTGACTTCGTTAAAGAATGGTTAAAAAAGCAGTTTATTTAAAATTGTAGATTACGAAATTTTTCATCGAATATGCAAGTTTTTAAAATTGGAAATAGCGCGATTAAATAACAAAAATCGAATTTTTTGAACAGTTCAGATGCAGCTACGTAACTTTTCCAAAATTTGGCCAAAATGCACTTTGCAATGCTTGAAGTTACCTGTAATTGGCAGAATTTGATTTTCGCATTTCTTATTAGTAAAATTCAACCATTGGTTTACTTTAAAACAACCTAATAACTGATAGATAAGCCCTCGAAAATGGCAAGTTTTATCTAATTACGTATTAATGAGCTATGACGTCATGAAACGTCATGCATACTCCCACAAGAAAAGAAAGGCTTTTTCGTACCGTTGTCTACTGGCTGTGGTTACCACTTACAAACATGTGCCAATTTGATGCTGGGTGGCGAGTGCACATTGTTGTAACAAAGACCATACAATTGCTTATTTGGTAGCACTGTAATGTGACCTGATTTGAGGCCAGAATATCAGCCATTCTGATTTACACAGTTAGCAAGAAAGGCCTGATTTCCATCACATTTTCCATCAAGTTGTGCACGCGTACCAGTAATCGAGTACCTCATGTAGGCCCTATGTTTATAGGCTATGGCCTGGCTTGATAGTGCCCATATTCATACAGTAGGTCTGCAATGGCATGAATGTCAAGACCAGTTTCAAATGTCGTACTCATATTGATGAATTCATACCTGTAGCTTACTCAAAACACATTTACGGTCAGTTGGACTAGCATAGCTGGAACTGGTACCCGTACCCGTACTCGTACTCATGACTTTGTACCCGTACCCGTACCCGTACTCATAGCCTGGTACCCGTACCCGTACCCGTACCCGTACTCATAGCTTGGTACCCGTACCCGTACCCGTACTCATGATTATTTTTTCTTGGTACCCATACCCGTACCCGTACTCATGACCAGGTACCCATACCCGTACCCGTACTCATGACCTTGTACCCATACCCGTACCCATACTCATGACCTGGTACCCTTACCCGTACTCGTACTCGTGGTCCTGTACTCACACTACAACACTGACCCATACTTTGCCTGCTTTGTGGAACACAGCTTTGCAAGATTTTTTAAAGTAGGAAATAAAATACGCAGCAAAAGTAATTTGTTCAGTAAAACTCAAATGGAAGATGTTGTTATTGATACAAAGTTCGGTCAGTTGGAGTGAGCCACGTGGAATTTAAAGTAGAACTTATTATCGTAAACGAATGTTGTTACAGTGAAGACGGAGGTGAAAAGTAGACGATTGCTAAAAGTCAAGTACCTATGTAGACAAAAATGTTCATCTGAAAATATTATTTCTTTCAAACTTTGTGAACCCTGTGGCATCAAAGCAAGTTAATTTGAAGTTAGTTGGGCAGATTGAAGTAAAAGAATGTTCTAGGGCCAAATATATGTTTGAAATGTTAAATAGGATCATATTCAAAGCATTCTGTTGAAAGTTTCATTAATTTCCCATTTTCGTTAGCAATTAAAGTTGACATGTTTCCTTTAATAAATGAACTTTCAACAGGCTGATGTGATGTCATGGATTCACATTGTTGGCACTGATTTGACCTTGCACAGATTTGAGATGCTATCTTTCGTCTGAGGAATGTGAAGGTTTAAAAATGCCATTGCTCAGGATGCACCAATGGTATCAATATTCCAGAGTGAAGATGCATAAAATTGGTGGTTAACTGTAATTAGATTCAAAAGATTGGCCAAAAATGAGGTTCCAAGATATCGCGGATGCTTCTTTCAAGTTCACTCTTTGTATAGAATATGCCACATTTAATCGCTAATATCTCGAGAACAGAAAATTGGAAATAAACAAATATATCAACAGAATTCTTGGAATATGGCTCTTTTTAACATACCAAAAAAATAATTTTCCTCTGGACTATTCATTTTAAGTTACGGTTCAGTTTCTAACAAATTGACTTAAATCTGGTCAGCTAAGGTCATTCTTCAGTTGTGGCTCACTGACTAGTTTTCTTTACTCCATTGCTTATGCTGAGCACCAAACACAACTAGATAATATGGTTATGTACCGTTACCACAATGGACATGGCCATGTGCTAGTCTTTGGTTGTCCACGTAGGGTAGGGATGGACTGCTTCATTAATCTCGGAACAGGGACGTAAATCTTGTATGTGCAGGGGGCATAAATCTTCCAAGAGCCTATCAAACCTTGGGCAGGAATTTTCTATAAGCAATTCACCCGTACGAACGCGAGTGCACTGATACGTACATACACACAGGGGAACTTTTAAACGCTCACTTTGACACGCAAATACACTCAAATTGGCGTTTCGAAAGCCCAAAAGTCATCCGTATCCCACAATGTAATATTATGTTTATTCTGTTTGCTGTTTTTCGCACACCTGTCCCTCACCCCCAGGATCGACGCCCCTGTCCGACAAGTGATTGGTGAAACCAGTGCTCAATAACTTTGACCTTATTAAGAATATGTGTGCGGAAAGAACTGTCGAATGTATGAACAGTTAATTAAGTACGTTTACGTTTGACTTCAGCTTTGCAATGGCCTTCACCAATTGAAAACATAATGGTTGACATATGTGCTGAAATGCGAAATTTTTATAGAAAATTTCGACTGGAGGTTTGATTGCACTTGCCTCTTGTACGAAGTTAGGTGACCTTTCTTTTTTATTTTTTGGGGAGGAGGTGGGGGTTGTTACGAACGTTTACCTTAAACACGTTAGAAAACTTCGTTCAATCGGTCACATTGTTTGTATAAGGATCGCAAAGGACGGTATACATACTTTCTACTGAACGTTGATCCAAACCGTAACTTGAACTGTACATGCATGCTACTACTGCACACGGTCGCATTATTGTACATTCCTTACCTGTATGCAGTTTAAACGGAGACATCGTAGCATACCGTCCTGCTGAAATTACAGTAAATTGCTAGACAAAAATTTTCTGCATGTTTTGAATTTTATACAGTTGTCTTTTCAATCACTTTATAAATCGAATATGAAATAAAATTGGTGGGAAAACGTTTTTGAAATAAGTTGATGCTGGAAATAGATATGATACGTGGTGACAACACAAATGATTTGGAAAGAGAGTAGAAAAACAAATCAACGCAGGACACAATCCCTCTTTTGTGACTGCGGCATATGTGAAGTGTCTGGCGTATTACTCAACTTAAAATAATAATTAGGCTATATTTAAATGCAGCTTATTTGTGGAAAAATGTCCCACATTTCGGTCACGTATCCGTTCCTCCTGATGTACGAATCTTTTTCCAAAAGATCGGGTTGTTTCGCGATGTGAGCCGTCCGATCAATTGAACGAAAAAAAAAAGTGTTCGCGTGGTCGTCAGAAAATGCAACCTACCAAAAAATGGACATATTGTTATATCCATTAATGACAGTAAGTTCCATTTTGTTTGTTTTGACACGGTGAATGGCGCTCTCAACTGAAAGTCGGATGTTCAAGTAAGCACATGAAAGGAAGTAACTTAGCAATTGGCTAGTTAATTGCGTGAAATGAGTTGTGATTTTCATCAAAAATTCTGTGTAATTGTTTCAACAACTTTTGATGATTATTGGTATTGAAAATGTCACATACAAACAAATACCGGCAAAAAACTTACTTTATTGCAAAAATAGTGACGACACATAAGAGTAGACCGATAATTGAAAGTCCACATCCAATATCTGTTATGATGTCCAGGACTATTGTCACAGGTCTATCCTCCTTCGTGACATGCTGAAAATCAAATATGTGTATTATTATTGAGACTTTGATGAAAAAGCATCGTTTTGGGTTTCTTTGGAACCTTCATTTGTAAAATTTTGAGATGGATAGTTTTAGGAAAGGGGGGGGGGGGGATCAGGGAAGGCTTGATGTATGTCGGACAAGGCTGCCCTCTCCATCGGAAGTAGTTTCTTAATTCGTCTAGGGGAAATTTGTGAGGGGTAAGAAAGTATAAAATTTGTTTTGGCATTTTGGCGTAAACAGAACTTTAAGGGGTTAAAAACTGCAGATAACGATGGTAATGCACGATAGAGGGTTTGTGGAACCAATTCGACCAATTCATTAAACCAGAGATTGCATTATCCTGTTCTGTATGCACAGGGTTCATAGTTGTTTTTACCTCGTTCTTTTATGCACAGCAATCTTTCATTTAAAAGACGAAGAGTGAAGGAATAGAAATACCGTATTAAAATAACTACATTAAGGCAGCACAACTACGGATAGCCTTGGTCGAGTGCATTTATCGAATTCCGAAGGTTAACCTCGGGATAACGCAAGGGCACCCGATCGCAATGGAAAAATTATAGAAGTTGAAAATTTTTAACTTATTACCATATGAATGAACTGTCTAAATATTGCGATCAAGAAACTTACCACGAGTACTGCAAAACTGGTCAGGTGATCACACAAACACGTCACAATACCATCGTCCGTCTTGTTACTCATTTCACATCCTTCAGAAGACCATTTCCCTTTCCTAGTTACCTTATTGTAATCCCAAAACACACACTGTAGGTCTTTTTCCTCTTCGCATCTACTGGCAACCTGTGGAATATCACGTTACCTGTAGATTAGACGCTTAGAATATACTTTGCTTTTAGATTTCTAGAGACCAAGAAGGTAATTTCTGTTGGAGTGATTAACTGATATTTGTCAATTACGAGAGTTAATGGAGCTACTCGTCCGTAAAAATTAAGAGTTCGCTCTCGTGTGGTTAATACGAGTTCCGCGAAAACAAGAGCAATTTGCAGAGCCAAGTTTATAAACAAAACATCATCAATTTTGTCTTCTAGGACTACGTAATCTCTGAAAAGTTATTTTTGAGGCTGATTTCCAAACAGCATTGTTTTTGGAACAGTTCCAAATATAAACAACTGATAACTCTCTGTTGGGCACTGGTAACCCTTAACTAGACCAATTTCAAGCCAAACTGTGAAAAAATTAAAAAAAAAAAAAAGCTGATTTCATCTGATTTAAGTTGGTGTAGGGGTCAAGATTTACCAAAAAAGTGAGCTTGGGTGGGTGGTGGTAAAAGTGCATTTTAGGGGTCAAATGTCTCTGACCTCAAACATTGATTAAAGTATATTGTGCTTGGTCTCAAAGGAAAGGACAGTTAGTTTTAAAACCAGCAAAAGACATTTATTTTTTCTTTTGATGCTTCTGTAAAATGTCCGGTTTAAGTGGAAGTTGAGCATGGAACTTCAAACCATTCATCTGTAGTATCATTACAACGTTATCTGATAAGCACATCGTACCATTTAGAATATGCTGTAGAATAGCCCTATGCACAATATGCAATCAATAAATGGTACATTGCAAGTACTAATTTCAAATATAAAAATGTGACTCTTAAGCTCTCCCGACCTACTACGGAGTAAATACTCCATTGCACAACATGGTACCATACGCCACACCACAACAAAGGGATACATTTCTTTAAAACTCAACTATTTTAAAAATAGCAAAATTAGAAAAATGACGGATCAGTTCAAAGCCTGCGTTTTGTGAGCAGGTGTCTCACAATACGCAAAAACGTATTGCGGTCTTTTCGTACTCCCAAAAGTACTAAGATACTAAGTTGACTTATTTTTCCCTCACGACACCGGCTCTTGCCTCAAAGATAACTTTTTTCCAAGGCATAAAGAGAAGAAAAAAGGAATAACTTAACGACAGACTGGTTTTTTTTCTTTCTGTTTAGTTTTGTTTTAATTTTCATCCTGTTTTTCACTTAGGTCTATGTATATCATTTTTATTGTTAAGTTTATAATCACCTTTTTCCTTTATTTTTCTTTGCTAATTTTTTATATCTAGTTTCATGTTTATTTTTTACCTTATGTTTATCTTTTTTATCTGTAATGCTGCATAACTTAATGACAGTGTAACTTTAAATGTGTTAGTGCATCCTCGCCAATAATGTTCATTGGCTACACTAAAAGTGTATGGAAGCTCTGCTAACTCGTCTTTGGAATCTCTTGTGCACTTCCGACCATTCTCCAAAACGTAACGTCCGCCCTGTGTAACCCTGCTCCTTCCTGATTGGTCGCTTTTTCAGTGTTATATTAGGGCTACATCATTAGCCATGTGTAACTTTTTGTGTGAGCGTAACATTGTAATAAAAATGTCATGTGGGAGTGTGAAATTAGATGTCCTTTCTTTTGAGACCAAACACAGTATAATTTAATTAATACTTGAGGTCAATGACCTTTGACCCCCAAAATGCACTTCCCCCACCCAAACTCACATTTTGGGTTAATGTTGACACCCATGCACATCAGAATCATGTGGAATTAGCTTCTTTTAAAATTTTTTCACAGATTAAACCTCCTGTTGGGATATTATCAATACAGATAATGCGCAGAAAAGGAATTCATCTGTATGTGGTGTATACCTACATGTTGACAAAGAGACGTCATCGCTCCTTCACAACAGAGTTGATGAGGTGTACAACTAATTTCGTCGCAATGAAATGTGAATTTCAATTAGTCCACAATCCGCGTGCAATCGCGAAATCGCTGCAAACGGAGCAGGAACGTGTGATTAGTAACACCTGTCTGCACAGAGTACCTTAGGCCCCGTCCACACTAGCCTATGATATCCTACCTGCTGCGAAGAGATTGTCTTGTCGTGGTTAGTGACTTACGACTAGTTCGTGGTAACTTGTGAAAGGAGTAATGTGTCTTCACTATGCAACTATGAAGAGGACTATGAAACGATTCCCCCCAAATTTTAACTTTTAACACACTGCCTACTTGTTATATCCAAGACACAAGGACACATTCTCCACATTTCGAGTAGCTGATTTTCACGGGTTTCATTTCAGAAATCTGTCAACGTTGTCAATTGCACCTTTTTAAGTTTCATGCGAGCAAAGATATTCAGTTTCATGAGACTGAGTTGCGCTATTGCTTGCGACTAGTTGCAAAGACTTTGGTCCTTTACGACGCGTCTAAATTATCCCGTCGTAGGGAGTTGCCCCGCATTGAGTCGCATACTGTCGGCGGGGCTTCACTTACACGAATACGATCCTGCTCATGTTCTATGACAACCAGTGACAAGTAGTGGGGTAATAGTGAATGAATCTATCGACAAATCCAAGCACATATTCTTAATAGCATTGTCGACATGCAATTCTAGTACATCTTCATCCTACATCATCACTTGACTATTTGGATTTGTCTGTATCGTCTTGGTAGATAGCTATCTGCAGCTCTAGTCAAAAGTAAGTCGCTCGGCTTTAGCTCAATATGTCTCAGTGAGTTCCACCTCTATGAAATATTTTTCTTTGTTCAGTTAAAGACTTTCCACATAAGAACTTTTAAATATGATTGCAACATTCACTTGTCTGTGTTTTCACAACCAGCCCGTTAATTTCCAGGTGAGTTGTAGTGTGACAATAAATCTGAACAGTATATACATAGAGAAAAGTATAATGCACGAATAGAACACATTCTTAAAAAACCACACACGTTTTCTCTTTTATACACTGCATTTTTCTGACATTCAGTCTTAGTTTTGTTTGGGAGGGGGGGGGGGGTAGGTTAGTCGAAGTGGCAGCCGTGAAAAGGCAGCAAAAAGACAACAAATTCTACAAATCTCCTCGAATGCTCTTCGTTATGTTTGAAAGTTTGTTTACCTTTCCAACGAGATCGACAATTTACTTATGGAATGGATGGGAAGGCGGCTGGGATGGTTTTAACTTAACCACTGCTCATAGTCATGGTAACGTCATCAATAATTCAAAAGTGTGGGGGCAAATTGAGGATGTTGGAGAATGTTCCTGGAAATGAATTCCCATCGTACCTCAAAATCGAGCTCGAAGCTTTGGTTCTTGCTTGTGGAATCTAGAAGACTTCCAGATGGTACCTGGTCGGGTTCAGGGACGACGATCTGTCCTAACACATTTCTGGGTGAATTTTACGTATCAGAATTCCCTACTCAATTGCTAATCCTGGGCACCAAGCACAGATGCAGTAGGTTTCATTATCATAAAGTCTTCTGCACGACCCTTCCAAGACTCGAATTCTCAAACCACCGACTCCCATCTGTAAACCGGATGTTCTAGACCTCTGTTACAATAGCTTTGTCTGGACGAGGGAATTGTCCCCATATCGCCCTTAATGCCGTCACCGCTCTGAACTCCCGCTTGCACCACCCTCCTTTTCTCAATAGGCTCATGGTGTGACAGAAAAGACATCTAAAATTAGATTTTAGTTGGATCGTACAGTATATAGCTAATCATCTGGGGTCAACTATATTTGCTACTACTCCAATAGGAGAATATTGATGTAACCACAGATGGAATATTTCCAATCCTTTATCTGGACAATCACTCAATCCCCGGGATATTCACCACGTGAAATTTATCTAGGCAATTACGTCCAGTCAAATTTGTCCTCCCTTAAAAAGTAATGGAGAAGGGATAACAACTCAGTGCTCCAGAGTTGAAAAAAGACCACGTGGGCAGCTATTATAAGCCAGAAGTTACAAACTGAGTCGTCAAATCCTTATCTTACCTTACCTAATCCTAAAGATAGCGCCCTACGCCAATCCTTACAACCTACCCAGGATTGATTTTCATACGTCCTAGTAATGTTATCTCTGAGCTAAGTGTTGACATTGAATCAATGCGAAATTCTCATCTGTTAACTTTAATATGCATTTATCTGTAATGGAGATTGTGGAAAATAGGCTTCCCCTTTTTTGCTAAACTATAATGAAGCACATTTGTATATAAGAATGGTCACATAAGGCAAGCCACACTTTAAGGAACAAGACAAGATGCTTCAGCAGCTGATTCAAAAGTGACTTTTTTGGTCAGACCATTGATACAAGTTGACGGGAAATTAAAGTCTAGATCTCGGGACACATCTTGCGACACACATCAGCACACACGTTGCTGCTTGTTTTTGCCCTGAAGGCCTACACAACGGCAACAACAGACAACTTGTGTAAACAAACGAGCCGTGAAATGTGCCCGCTGATTTCCTGCTATAAACGAACATTTCTCTTTCCAACCTACTTTGAATGATCTTTTAATGTTTTGGGAATTATTTTGTGGTCCTTTATTCGCCAGCTGTCCACATGATTTACCGTACATTTTATGTTTTTTCTTTAAATGAGAATGATCAAGAATGGGAGAACGGGTTTTTAACTATTGATATTTTGCTTCCTGCTAAGCATCGTAACTACATGTTTGGTCAAGGGCATGCCTGAATTTGGTTCCAGGTTAAGGCATACCAAAAACTTCCCTACTTCATCGCTTACTATGCAGAGCTTCACGCACATCGACAGCAGTTTTCATTGACTTCAACTGGGAACAGAACCCACAACTCCCACGTGGGAGGTGGGTGCTCTTTTATCAGTCTACTACCGGTAGCTCAGCCAAACATTAGGTGGGTGGACGAAGAGGATGTAGCCTTTCAACCCCCCTCTCGGATTCAGTAAAATAAATCAGATAGGAATACCTAATCTACGTATCTGTTAAAAGTTAAATTCAAAAAGCAAAATTCAAATTAATTACATCTTTCCCATATCCTCTGCATGGTCATGTGCTTAGAACATCCTACGTGCAGTCGGGAGGCCTGAAATTTGATTCCTAGTCGGTTCTTACCGATTATATTAAAAATGGTACCTATACGTACTATACTGCAATGATTGGTCTTGGTGTTCAGCATGAGTAACGGAGGAAGGAAAACGAGCCTGTGAGCCACAATTAGGAAAAAGGCCTTGGCTCGGAAACAGTAACACAATATTCCCCTTATACACAAGAGACACATGTGCATTAAACGGTAAAAAAGTGCGACAACGCATTGAAAAAAATACACATTGAAAAAAAAATTAGAAGAAAATGCTCACTGGGAAGGAATAGAATTTTGTCTTAACTCTGTCCTCATTTGGCAAATTATTAACATCGACGTTAGCAACCCCAGCCGCGATGATTTGGCTAGAAATGACTCGTTTAACTTTAGTACTATTTATAACGGCCTCAGACGCGGCAGGAAATATGGATGCATTCTTGTAAATGACGAAACTCAATGGCACCGAAGAGTCGACTCCTGGGAAGAAGGAGAAATAATACAGAAAATTAGGCCTATACTTTTTAATCTAATAACAATCGAGTAAAATTCACTCCAAATAAGAGTGCCCTAAGGGATCTCTCCCTGTAATAGTGAAAACTTTCTCAAAAAAAAAAAAAAATGTTTCATTTCATGTGTGGGAAATACCCCCTTTTCGAGTGAACTCCATTCCGAATGAAGTTCACTCTGACTGGGGTGTGGTTCCTTATTACACTGATTTTGGAGTGAATTTTTCTCTTTCTTTTAGTTTCCTTAATCTGCGCAAATACCTTGAGTTTCAGGAAAAAAAAAACCGTGCCATAGGTGGTTCATCGGGTTACCGCACTGTTCTAAGCATTTCGGTGAAATTTGCATTGAAATCCGATGTGTGTGCTTCTCAACATACTTGCAGGTAGAATTCTCAAAATTTTAACAAAAGGTGAACGTGAAGCATCTATTATAACATCATATTCTCACATTCATGGACAATAGGCAGTGTTCACTATGGTAACTGGACTTTTTTGTTTACTCGTGTTGCCGAAACAAGTCAAACAATGTCTCTTTATCCACCAGAGCAAAATATGTGACTTATATAAAATTAAAGCCCTAAAAGAGAGAAAACGACTGTTTTCCCATCTTAAATTTTCACTCAAAATGAAAATTGCATTTGTTCTGATTGTTTCGTGATGTCACATCGACAGAGAGATTTTATCGGACTACGATGTCCGATAAAAATTGTATGTCGGGATGACGTCACGAAGAAATCAATTAGCATTTTCATTTCCATAAACATCGGACGAAAATCCTATATTTAAACTGGTTGACAAAGTTTTGGCTGTTTCTGATCAGAGATGGAGGAGAGCTCCACAAAAATTTACAAAATTCGATGGGAATCCGATTCGAATTGGTGGTAGTGTAACTGCTGGTATTAGCTTATGGTTTTCGATTATATATTACCTGTCGTCACCTTGTTCCTAATCGAACTAGGCACCTCAATGTAGGAAGAAAGATTTTCATTCGATGAAACACCAGCTCTAATGGTAGGGGGTGAAAAATAAACAAGATCCGTAGGTCCTTCTCTGGAAGTATTTGCCAAAAAACTGCTACCAAATGATACACGGTCATTCAAAATGTCTTGATTAACTGGAGCAGCAGCTGCTCGTACGTTAGGGAGCATTATTTCTGTAAAGTTTTGATTATTGGTGACAGCGTTTCCCAGTTGTCTCTCAAGGGCATCTGGGAGAAGCCCAATGGAGGTGGATTCATCTATGGACTGGCTGTCTACATCATACATGTTGTTGACAATGCCAATGACCGATTCTGTGACGTCACCCACCTATATGAAAAGAGACGGGGACCAAATGTTATATTTTTCCATGAAGTTCACGGGTTAGTTGATTCTTCCAAAAACAACTTACATTTAATAAAGTCTACTCAATAAACTAAAAATAAGCTGAATAAACTGATGCATGTGCATGAACTAATGTAGGTATAACTTAAAATAAAAAGTCCAAGCCTTCAACTATATTATAAATTAAAACTGAAGGTTTGTTGCCCATGTTGGAGACGTCGCAACTTCAAAGGATGCATTCAGTAGCTTTCTTAAAGTCCCATTCCTTCATTTCGTTCTATTAAAATAACAAATAAAGTGCCCGGATAAATGTTAAATGTCCCTAAAACTGCGGAGAAGACAAAATTCTTTCTGCAGTTGTTTTCAAACTTAAGTTTGCAGTGTGAAAATGAAAACAGAGGAGGCTATAGGAAAGCCAAATCATCAGAACAAAAGACAAAAGAAATACAAGAAAGTCTAGACAAGCTAAAATATCAAAATTTCGAAAGATGCTAATAACGAAACGAGAAAGAAGAAATATTAGGTCTCGATATCACATTAACGAAAAGTTACAATCAAAGACTAAAAGACAGAGAAGAAGTAGTCGGCACATGAAAATATGCAATGTCCCATAGGCCACGGTAATAAGTGTCTTAGCGCTAAGGGAACATAGCTGCAGACAAAATGGCCGTTTCTGGGTTTTTTGGTTATTGTGTTTCCAATCAACCCCAGTCTTTTACATTGACTTTTGTACAGGTGGACAGGGGGACAATCGCCCCCTGTCTCTGAAAAATGGAAAATTCTGAAATTGGCCATTTGTGACACCAGCCCACTACACTGTGGTTTTAACCACCTGTCACTCATGAATTCCGAAATCTGTTTTCACTCTTCACTGAAATCTCCATATTTGTAATTATTCCCAAAAAGCAATTTTTTTACGTCGCAAATTGCAATCCTTAATGCAGTAGAGCTAGCTCATAAATCAATTTGGTAAATTTTTCCGAACTCTGAAAGTGACAAAATCGGAAACCTTGCCAAATGTGACACCAAATCATCAATTGACACCAACAACCACATGCTACTTACATAAATAATTCATAACTTTTCTTTGACAAAATTTCAAATTTTCTCCAATATTAACTCTTGACTTTTGAAATGTAGTTGGAGAGTCTCGATTCGTAGGCCTTAGATAACATTATGTAGGATCAACGGTTTTGGTCACCGTTTATGTCAAAAGTTGACTTGAAAAGTCTAATCGATCACAGGTTACATAGTTTGTAGCAATCGTGTCCAGCCGCATAGAGTAAATACCGGTAATTTGTCTTACAATGCGTGTGCATAGATAACCTTGCATGCGCCATATTTTTTCATAGGTTGGGTGAGGCTTTCTACTAGAAAACTAGAACAGTAGGCTACAGATCTGGACAGCAAGAAAGGTAGTCTGGGTGTGGTCTTCGTCGAGAGCGGACGTGTTTTCACGGAGTTCTGGTCGATTGCTCGTGCTGATTCGTTGTGATGGTTTGCTTGTGCTTTTGTGCTGTCATACTATACTACTATTTCATACTATAGTATCGTACCATTGGGGTGTGGTCTTTGAGTGCAGACGTTTCGGCGTGCTCGTTTTCAAGCACGCTGTTTTGTTATTGAGTTTTGTTGGGTTCCCCTTTTTTCGTGTACTTGTTAGAGTGTTGAGGCGTTTCCTCCTGGTGCTGTGTGTTGCCTAGAGCCACAAACCCATCGCTGCTATGCCCGTGTGTAGGGATAGCAGCATTGTTAAGTTAAAGTTTAGGTCTGGGGTGAATGTTACACCCCAACAAGTTTTTATGTTGTTAAAGAACAAAGGAGTTGAGGTTGGGGAAATCGAGATGTTGCGGGCACTTGAGGCCCGCAACACATACGAGCTTAAGTCAAGGTCGTATGCAGCCCTAATGAAGGGTGTATCTAACTAAAAGGGAATTGAAGGGCTCACTGTCACACCATATGACCGCTCAGTGGTGGTGACAGTGTTGTACCTGAACTTTGATGTCGATCAGAAGGTTTGTCGGGCAGTACGGAATTGTTCCAGATATGTGGTGGTGCAAATATGGGGAAGGTGAGATGCAGGGTATCCTTAACGGCAGAAGACAGTGCCGTATGGAGCTAAAAAAGACATACCATCCTTCCTCTTCATGGGGGGTTCGAAGGCTCACATTAGGTATTTGGGGCAGCCCCGTACCTGTTTTAAATGTGGAGTGGAGGGGCAAGAAGCCAAATCGTGTCCCAATAGACGTTGCGGAAGATGTCTTGAGTTGGGGCATGGGAAGGCTGACTGTGCCAACGAGGTGCTGTGCAAGCTTTGTGTGGAGTAAGGGACATGTGTTAGGTGCCTGCCCCACATCATATTCTGCTCGTGCTGGTGTGGATGTAGGGCCGGCACCAGCACACTTGCAATCAGTTCCAGACTTTTCAACGCAAGAACTGGAGGAGGCAGCACAAGAGGTGGAGCAGGATTTTCTAGCCTGTAAGGGATGTGAGGGTAGCAGCGGGGTGTTCAGGTTGGTCTCCACCGTCCTCCCCATTGACACCTGGGGAGGTTGAAGTCATGATGGTTGAGGAGGACCTCCGACTCTCCTTAGATTTAGAATCTGAAACGGATTTGTCAGATGTTGGAGAGCCTGCCTAAGAGCCTCCTCCCAGGGATCCACCTTCAGAGGAAGGCTGGTTTGATTTTTGTGAGGTTGGGCTTCAGGGGCCTCCACTGAAGAGGCCAGTTGATGACCATTCTGGGGTACCTATACCGAGTCCAAGGAGTAAAGTGGTGGTTGATTTGAGTTGTCTGTTTTTTGCGGCGTTCAAACAAATGGGCATTGTACATAGTTTTAGTTTACTGTCATTGGGGTTCGTGATTGGTTTTGTTCTGTGTTGGTCTGGTGTCGGGGGTCGAGTTTGGGTGTTGGGTGGGGTTTGGTGCGTATTTAAGTTCACGAGAGACGTTTTTGTTCGGTGTTCCTGTGTGGATGATCGTGGTTATAGTCTTGTGTTTTTGTCCCGCCGGTTTGGGTTGTCCTTTTTTTTTGTCTGGCCTCAAGAGGTCTCCTCAGTGAGTGTGACGTTTCTGCCTTTGGCATACAACTTAGCTAACTATTTTATGGCGAGATAGGGTTAAGGTATCTAAGCCTGTAGGAAGGAGAAGTTGACAACATGTGCATGGAGCCGGGAGAGTAGAGCCAGCTTCCTCTCTACTTCGTTCTTTAAATGACATATTAATGGTATGAAGATTTGAATTTTTTACTAAGTAAGAGTTTGAGGGGAGACGATGTTTATCTAATAATGTTGAGTTGTGTGTAATGGTGTTAGCTTAAGTGTATGGTGCGATATTGAACTGTCTTTAAGCAAAAGTAAAGTTGGGAAAGTCGAGAAAACTTATGTCTTGAAACAACAAGGACGTTAATGAATCGTGTGAATGTTAGTTGTTACTTAGGCTATTAAAATGAATCTTAGAAGTAAACGAACCTTGTGTAATTCAACAGAGAATGTTTCTTTTAAGGTGAGAAAGTTTGGGAAAAGGGAAGTTTGTTCAATTAGAAGAATGTTTTTAACTTTGAAAAGCTGAAAGGAGGACGAATCATTTTAAGACCTAGGCGAAATAACTCGTTGGGAAACTATTGACAGGTAATTCATTTCATGTATAAATATCTCTACTAAGAGGAAAGGGGACAGTAAAATTGTAAAATTCTGGGAAAATTAAGTATTATGGTTCTAGCTGAAGGCAATTCTGGTCTGAAGGGGACAATGGCTTCAGACTTGTTCAAGTTCGATGAAAGGTATATTTAAAGCACTCAGAAACAATGAAAAGAGGGCGTCTACGAAATTTGGGTATATATTTCCAAGTCAGGTTCTAGAAGGAAAATTGGCCACTCTTTATTTAAACGGTACGAAAAATTGTTGAGTACAAGTCCTATGAATGCGTTACAGTCTTCCGGTCTGGGGCTGTAATTCCAACTCAGAAGGGCATCAGAAGGGAAAAATGTCTAGCTTCACTACCGGTGTTTCGGAAGTCTGGTCTAAGAAATTTTGTAACCTTATGCACCTTTCCTTAAAGAGTAATCTACAACCCTTTACTGAAAGTTATTTCATTTCCTGGGCTCTGACTGTCTCATACAGTCCACATGACCATCCGTTCTTTTTCCAATAACGGATAGTAACTCATAAATATGCAAAAATCATTGGCAACGCAGTATATCTGAAGGGCAATGAGACTGTTCCCCGTTGCTATGCAACAGACCAGACTGGCACATATTTGTCAAAAATTACCAAGGCAAGCAATACTGCACATTATAATATACACACTGTAGCTATTCTTTCTTCAGTCCAAGACTAGTGCTCAAATCCCCTCCTTTGACCTAAATTCTGGGCAATCTTATGCAGATGTTAGATCCATGAATCCGGTTATTAGAGAAAAAATGTCTGAAGTACAGCATGATAAAAGAGCAATCACCAGTGAAAAATTTTCTTTAGAATGATTACTTACACTAAAGTGGTGAAGATTATTGAAAACGTCGTTTTGCTAATTTGCCAAACACATGAAGTCACAGTGCCGTTACGTAATATTACATTACAATGCCATATAAGCTACGTATGTAATGTATGTGAACAACGTTAAAGTCGGCGATATTTTTGTTGGCCGAAAAAACAAAAAGTGAAGAAATGGTGGTACTAGAAACCATCAAGACCACCATTGGCTGGAATCACTGAGTTCCCACCTGACTCTCCCATTGGCGCTCTAAAAAATGGCCTATTTTCAATTTTTCTACGGATTTTCAACAATTTTGGGTTGAAGAATAGGAATTCGCCTCGTCCGTTATGTTGCCAAATTTGGAGTCGAACAATATGAGCCAACAAGAGTCAGCCAAATGCTGTTTATTCATTGTATTCCTTGTCGTGTAAAAGCCTTGACTTGACCACTTTGGTCTCATTTGAAGATGATCCGTGGTCTCACAAATATGCAATATAAAAGTGTGTAGGGTTTTCTGTGACTTCAAAGTATACCTTTGTTTTGACTACGGTTGTCAATAAATTCGATAAACTATTGACATACTCAAAGGGTTGCATTGTCGACGTTAAGACAATGGCATGTTATGAGGTCATCCAAAATCTGTCATAGTTTTTACACTCTAAAAAATAAAAGAGTGAAATTCCAATCGTTGCTGGACTTGCCCCAAGTCTCTCACGTAATACTTCCATCCACCTTTCATTTAATTCTGTTCCTTTTCTTCACGGTGATTCCATCGCATTGTGCTCCAATGCAACCATTCAAATTTCTTCTCACTGCCCGTTGCTGCAACTTCCCTGAGCAAGTGCTGTATCACCTGTTTACAACTGTTCTCGAAAACTGTACACAGCTCACACACTCGAGACTGCTGAGCGGTCAGATCATTTTGCTGCCTGCCGTGAGAGGCTTGTATCTTTTGTAACTGCTTACTTCACCATTTTTAAACTTCTCTATTGTTTTATTCATCTTGGAAATGATATGAATATTTTTCAAGATAGTTTACTGTATCATCCAATCGGCTTCGGCATTGTACGATTTTGCTGGATATTCATTGAAATCATCGTGTGATGAACGGTGCGTCGTTCTGTCTGTTAAAATTTCGTAAGCTTTTCATTGGCTACAGAGGTTATTGATTGAAACCTGACCGCCCAAAATTCAGCTACAAATCTCTCGAGCAAGCCAGATCTCCGCTGGTTGATATGTGCACAGCCCATTAATAGGAATCTGCCAGGCACGATCGTTACAATGGTTCAGTGTGGAAACGTTTGAAGCGGTGAGTGTAAGAACTTGTTAGCCGGCATTACCGGTGGAGGTGTGTTGGTCAATGTGAGTTGGCCAGCACAGTGTGTATTGGCGTTATAACGAGTCGAAGTGGTAAGTGGAGAATTGTGAAAAGTTGTTTTGTCTGGAGAGGTGCATTGGGAGAGGTCAAGGGGGTGACAGAGGAGAATCCTTACAGCAGGGAGGGAACGTGTCGAGGGAATTGGGGCAAGTCTAAATCGTTACAAGAAAAGAACAATGCTCACTCCAAAAGAACGAGAATTCACTCCAAGAGGAGTGAAATTCATTAAAAATGATTGAAGTTTCACCCTTAATTGAGTGCCTACAGGGAACACCCTTAAAAAGAGTGACACATGGAGACAGTCGTTGAAGAGTGAGTAAATGTAAATTTGCTTTTGGTGAATTGCCACTCTAATCGAGTGAATTGAAACTTTTCACTATATCAGAGAGTAATTAAGTTCATTCTTTTTGTTAAGTGTGCATTGCTGTGACGACAGATCATCTTAACAATTAAGCTGGGTTTTTTTCCTCGTACTTACCCCAGCTTGTTGTTGGAGGTTAACGATTTCTTCTACCTTTTCAGCCACTATATCAACGCTTTCCGAAGATAAATGATCGGATTCTGTAGATACGTTGAAAAGTCTTCCAGCAATTTTCGGTGCATTATCCATAGTAACATTCAACTGCATTAACGAAAGTATAACCATAAAACACAAAATTAATTTTACTTATTTAAAATATTTTCCACAGTTAGCAGCAATATAAATCTATATTTATGCTCAAAATTGACTAGCAAACTTCATTCGTGTAAATACATAAGATGAAGACCAAATTCTTACAATGGTAATTATTGCAGACCCCATGAGTGAAAATTTATTCCATACTGAGTGATGATCCTCGACTTCTATTTGTTTTACTATATTTAGATCACGAACTTGTATGCAGAGCATGCAACACGTACGTCCTATCCGTAGATGGTCGCCACCGACTGGGACAAAAGGGGGCCCCTAGATGACCACCGTGAAACTATAAATCATCTTATTTGGCGACGACTCTGTATTATCTTAAACAAAAGTTACACTTGAATGGGAAACAATATTATATTCCTGCAAAACGTGTAATAATTTGACCTTAGCTCATCATATTTTGAAAATATTTACACTTTCTTGCAAAATATTGTGATATATTTGATTAAGTTCAAATTTTCACACAAAACCACAACAGACAGCCATCTTGGTGTGCTTTTTTCCTCACACCTACGGTAGCGACAATCTACCGTGCAGTATGTTCTGTCCATGTATAGGAAGTCCGTGGTTCAGATGAATTACCGTTATTGTTAGATAATAAGTTACGGGGTCTTGTACGGGATCTTGAGGTGTAGCTCCAGACAAAAAAGAACAGAGAGTTCCAGTTGATTTGATATGATTTTATTCGATGATTTGAGTTCCAAAAAAGATCAAGTTTGATTAATTCGGCCGGCCTAATATGATTACTGAGATATATACAAAGTTGACTACATGCTTATCCTTCTGTGTCTAGGGCACAAGTCTCCAGCTCACAGGCTCGGTCTTGGGAACCTCGTGCGAGCTCCGAACACCTGCAGTCCCCTGATTGGTCAAAAGTTATGACGCACCAATGTAGATGAGTTAAATGATATAGATGTTCAATGACAAACAAAAGGAACGGCGAGTTGCTCGTAAGCAACAAGATGGCGTGTGCTAAAGGTCATGGAGAGTGCACCATACTACATGACATTATCTAAAGTTGAAATCACGGTGATGAATAAATACGCCTATCTTATGCTACTTCATTTTTATTCAGATGTTCCGTTTTCATGTGGTTAACGTAAAAGGTTAAACAACTCTGGATTTAGGCAATAAAACCTGACAGCGCACGTCGGGTATTAATGTTATTGCCAGATAATGCAGTCAGATTGCCCTCAAATAATTTTCATTAAACCTCCAACCATGCATTATCCTGTTACAGTAAACGGTCCATCGTTGTTAAATCTTTAATTATAGCAGTAATAAAAATAAACTACAGAACAGATAAGACAAATCATACAGGGTTATACTTTTGAAAATTCAGAACAAGGTTCGTAAATAGCGCTTAGATTACCAGATTTTATCTGGCAAAGTTTCAAGCTAGCATGCGTCTCAGTATTTCCTTTCTAAACTCTGTATAAAAAGATTGCTTAGATGGTACCAATTTATACAATCATAGGATACCCCAAAGACATGGCTAGGGCTCATCGTCACTTCATTGAAGGTTACTAACTTAATTAGAGATTAGTTAGATAAGTTAGGGATTTAACGTCACAGCAATAGAGGCTTTGCAATTGCGTCACGGAACCGCCATGCTGGAGGACATTTATGCCAAATACACGCGGCTTTGTGCCGAACGTGCACTGTGATATGCATGTTGTGTACAAATTCAACGAGCAAGCGCGTCCCGTATGGTTCGCTATGTAGTTACATGTACTCCAACATGGCCGACGGAGAGTATTATGACGTCATGTGAACAGCCTCTATACAAAATTTTTATATAGAGTCAGCCAGAAAAAAAAGGAAAAGTTAAGTACCGTTCAAGTTTTTTTTATTTGTTATTTTTGTTTATCATGTATACGGTGTAAATAAGTTCAATTTCTCCTTTATTCCCCTCTTACCGACATGCTGGGTGATACTGTGGGCATATTCTACAACCTCTAAACACCTTTATGGAAAGTAACTATCAAGTTCTTGTTTTCATTCAAATTTCGTTAGACAAAAATGAAGCAATAAATACCTTACCGTAACAAGTATATCAATCTCAATTTCAACGTCGGTCTCACTGCATTCCACTTCATCTTCTCTCAAACATTCTTGGACTGGTGTTGGAACAACCAAAAGAAAAAAAAAAGAAAGAAAGAAAAGAAAAAAAAGGAAAAGAAAAATTATGTCCTTCTCTAAGCTTTTTTTAACCATAAAAGAAAAAATGGAACTCATTCATTGCCAATTAGAAAACCGCATCATCTTCAGAGCAGAAAGCGAAACAGGACTCCTAAATCAATAATTTATTGCAAATAAGTGTAATCAACCGACGGCTCACATAGCCTTAATCTTTTAAGTATTCTGAAGTAATGCCTGAAGACCTTTGGCACGTAGCGGCTAAGGTTACCAATTCCATGAGAATCACATATACGAGAGGAGTTATGCTCGGAGACGAAGGCAGTGGTCATTATAAACTAGGTGAGGGTCAGCGGTGGGGCTAATAAAGTGAACTGGGAGTGGGGGTCAAAGAAAAATGTGGCAGTGAAGCCCAGGGGCCAAAGCCTCCGTGCTGTAAAGGAAAGCTATAAGAGGTTTAGCTTTGAGGTTTTAGCATATTGCAAAATTAAGCCTTACGAGAGGTGCAGTATACATTTTGTCGGTTTTTCCAACTCGTAACTGACTTCTGCGGGGATGAGGGCTGGGGAGGGGGTGGGGGAGGGACTACTGTGCGAAAAGGAAAAAATCTGAGGGGAAAACGCCCCTTCATGATTTGTAGAGCCGTCACTGGTGAAAATTATTACTTGTGGAAACCTCCTTGGTTGCTAACTGCATTCACTCTCCACAATGAAACATATGAGAATAATGACAAGATATTAAGTGGAAGAAGCAAAATGAATAATTACAAATGAAATAATTTTCAAAAAAATTTTAATTGTCCCATGTAATGTTAGTTCTTTTAAATTTATTTGTTTGTTTTCTCGTTTTATTCCCATCTGTAACATCATATTCAATAAAAATAAAATGAAAGAACTCCATATATTCATGAAATTAGGGGAGGACAAAAGAAGGCATTGTACAATTTGATGCTAACTAAAATTTGGAAATGGGAAAGCAGAGTGAAGAAGTTTGAAAAGAATTTTTTTAAAAGTAACTCTTTCCCAAAATGGTTATAAACACAAATAATATTCAGGGAAACGTGATTTAAAGGGGAAGGTTAAAGCAAAAAATTAATTTTTCCATGTGAAAGACTAACTAAATCTACACAGTGTGGTTACATTTCATTCAAAGCGGACATGTATTTCTCCAGGTATCAGCACATGAAGTTACTAGATTTCTGTTTCAAAGTGATATTGAGGGCAGCAGAGATAACATCACTTCCTCATATTGACAAGGAATGCTTTGTTTCCCGTTGTTTTTTCAGACTGTTGTGTTGACCTTGATGCTAATGGGGAAATGATCCCCTTGGGGAGTGCAAAATTTTGGAAAGTTCTCATGCCACTTCTGCAATCGCATTTTGATAATATGGGGTTGTTGAAAATAGGGTAAATTTTACAGAAAAACAAACGACTTCCCATAAATGTCGGGATGTGATGTCATTTGTGCTTGCTTCAAGTTCACTGTTTGTTAAAAATGTGACAACTTTACTTGCTCATTCTTGAAAACCACACATAGGATTTCGATTCAAATTTCACCAAAATGCTCAAAACAAGCACCTCTCTAACATTTCACAGCTTGATATGACCTTAAACCCTTCTTTTAACTCAGTACAATGTTGATTATTACTTGGTTACCAAGGCAAGCGTTCTTTTATAAGGTAGGAAATATGTGACACAAGGATTGTTAAAGTAACTGTTGGTAGAGGAATCCGTGCAGCTAGTAAAGACGATCATTATTGGGGGTCTTCCGTCTAAAATTGTCCGTCGTAATTGTCTTGTCTTTATACAAGTCTAAACCCTCATATTCAGGGACATTAAGGAATCAAGGCAAATGTTCAAGCATTCGTGATACAGCCTATTTGGCCTAATTGGAAAAGTGAAAGCCCAGGTAGGATCAATTAAATCGGAACATCACGTGACTGTTCTGAATTGTCTATCTGAAAACTAACCTCCACAGTCTTCTTCATCTCTACCATTGGTACAGTGCTGAGTACCGTCACAGTAAAATGTGGCCGGTATGCACAATCCGCTACCGCAGTCAAATTCGTCAAAACAATTTGTTGTGTAATCTGTAGTGAAAAAGAAACGTAAATTAAAACCTCGTAGTGAGTTAATATTGGTACTTCAATTAACTAGGGTGATAGAAGAGCGCTGCCACATGACAATTACCGCATTACACATCCACTAGTTGAACCTAAAAAAGTTGAAATATTTATTTTGTTTTGTATCCTGGCTCGTGACAGCTTTGAGGATTAATTGAGTTAGTGTTTCGTCACGAATGTTTAGCGATGAAATTAAATCCACAATAAATCTCTCGTGACACATGTTTTCCAGGTGAGATATAGAGGCTTGTCTTGAAGTTTGAACGCTTGCCGTGTGAAGGGAACGAAGCAGGTTTGAAAAATAAATAAAATTCTTTAATCAATCCGACGGACCAATTTAATTGCGACAGGGAGGAGTTTGGACCTGGGCATGTTAGACTGCCCCTGATTGCGGACATGTCGATGAGATAAACTGCTGTTTTTATTAGAATTTGAGATCACAATAGTTTGACTCACCCTTTTTCTTGCAAGAATGTGAAAAGTCTAAAAATATGCCATTTAAATGATATCACGTTATTTCACATACCTGGATTACCACCGTTTAAAGATTTTTGAACAATTACCCAACTTTACTCTTAAAATATTTTGTTTGATTTTTACTCAACTAATTGAGCTATTGTCATGGCAATGCGTCTCTGTCTGTCAATCTGTTTGTTCTGTCTGAAAAATGTATGTTGTCCACTAGTTATTTGCACGTGTCACAGAAGTTGGTGCGGTTATACAACACATCAAGGGCTTCAAAAGTATGGTAACAGAAAGTACGTCAAACGTATCATGGGGTCGTGAGAAGCCAAATTGTGAGAACTTGCTAAAGTCTCCATTTTCTTGTGGTTATGTCCAAATGTTTTCAAATTTGAGAGAAGTAGCTGGACATTGAAAGTTAAGTTTACATAGGGTACAAATTAGATCAAACAGTAAATCACGCAAAATCTTGCAAGTCTTTGATGTGGAGTTTGACTTTTCTCAAATGTGGCAAGCATGTTCAGTAGATGATAGGTCATCAGTTTTGCACCTTTGGCAGTAGGTCAAAGATGAATTGGGGTTGATTTCGAGTTCGGACATCGAAATAACTCAAAACCTTTTATCTCATGGGTGTTAAAACTACATGTTATCAAAGTTGGACAGAATGGTCCGTAGAAAATGGGTAATCGAAGTTATAGTTTTGAAGAAGGTCGAATGCCAGTTGGATCATGCAGAGGTCAGTCTAGGGGTAAATTATGTACTTGTTGTATCAAATATAAGTAGGCCAAGGGTAATTTGGTGTCAGAGAGGTAAAACAGTGAAATCACTCTCAAGTCTTAAATTGTATGGTACATATCCTGATATTTTCACAGATGGAAGGACCGTTTAAAAGATGGGTAATCATTTTATTTTCATTTTGGAAGGTCAAAGGCCATTTATGCTATGAGATTATTCTGCAGTGGTCAGCCTTAGGAAACGTGTCTGAGTTTTTTCAAATTATGCTGAGGTACCAAGTCAGATGTTAGGTCATGAAAGTGTACTTTTGAAAATGTCAAAGGTTGTTCGTGGAATCAAACATTTTAATTAAGCAAAAGCATTTGCCTTTAAGGAAACTTATCAATGTTGACCATTGTGTTCAGTGTTCTTTAGTTTTAAACACCCCCTTACTTATTTTCTCTCTAATGTTTTGAAGACGCCTAAAAGAGTGCTATAGAATAGCACTAAAACGGGTTTTTTCAGCTCACCTTTACTCCAAGTTTTGATTTCAAACTAAGGTGCAAATGTCTAGTTTGCTACCTCAAAATATGAACTCATTAAAGACCCTTCACATCGCAGACGCATTGTTTGCTTTTCTCCTCTGTTGTTACAACTATCTACACCAAGCAAGCAATATTCGCGTAGGTTAATACAAATGTGAGACGAAAGTTAGATGGGGTTTTACGTTTCAACGTCAACCTAGTTTCAGACAGCAGCGCTGGCTGCCTTTTTCCAGTTGTTGAGATTGATTTCACTTTTTCATCATCGCCTATGGCGGCGAAGCATCTAAACACAACAGCAGGAGATACCTTTTTTTTTTTAAAGTTTGGTATTACTCGACCTGTGCTGTTAAAAATGGTTGTATATTTGCGGAATAAAATATAAGGAGAAAATAGATTACAGAAAAATTCCAACGAATATTTCCCAGAACTTTCCTGTAGTCTTTACGAACCTCATTTTCATCTGTAAATTTACAGCGATTTTTGACCGTATGGGAATCGAACCCAGGCCCTTTCGGGAGGAGGCCAATCCCCTACCGTTTAGAAGAAACACTATGTCGGAGAGGTTCGAAACGTCACATTACCAACTCATCTGCTTAGAGATCCAAACTCTGGTTTTGGAATCATAAACTGGGTATCTGTTACCAAATCCTATTAAATTTAATTTCTGTGAACATGGCTGATTTATTCTCAGTGACATATGAACCCTTCTTTGCATAATTAAACGCTTCCTGTTCATAATCTAAACAAAAGGTTAACTCTGCAATCACTGGACATTTGAGTGACTTATCTGCTGTGTTAATAGGCTGTGTAATCAACTGGAAAAAGTTCTTCACAGGCCATGTTTTAAGTGCTATTCTAGAAGTGATAGTGATCTCTTACAATAAATAAATGAACAGGTAAGGAGGATTTTATTACACCCTACCTCCCCTTTGTGAGGTCTGTCAGAATGTCTTTATTTTTAAGCAAGTGAAGTCATAATGATCTGATAACTATTTTGATATCTATTGACGCAAATGAAAGATGTAGCGATCTTAACGATAATAGTAAAAGGTGTGAATTTTTGCCAGACCTACAAAAGGGCGATGTTGGTTCCTATGTTTTATATGGCCTAAATACCTCAAAATACTTAAACAAAGACACATTTAACAGGGCTGATTAAGGGATCTGAATAGACATTATGCATTGACTATAGACTGACGTGTAACACGTGGCCGCACGCATACGAATTCGCCCTGCATTTGTAGCAGACTACACGTGCAGGGTTTCTGGTTGAGAAATAATCTGTCTGTATTTATCGGTGTTGGTTTGTTTTGACTCCAAAGGAGGGCGTCCTTTTTGCCTTGTGACAACATCATGCATAAGGTATAGTTCTGAGTTGAGGTTTGGTAATTATTTCAAGTCACGTTAGTTGCGTACATGTGTTATCAATTCTTAATGTTTTTCGAGCTATGAATAATTAACAATATCTTATTTTGAAAAAAAAAATGTTTTTAGCTTACTGGAAGGTACAACATTGGCTGAAATATGTAAATCTGAATTTGTGCTAAACATTAGCTCCATATTCCGAGAACCACTGTAGATATTGTAGAAACCAGAATCAGAACTATCGAAGAAGTTGCTTAAAACGGAGTTTCCTTCGCTTAATACTTCAATCTTCGTTCTCCTGGTAACTCGTCGAGGTATATAAAGACTCACAAGAAGTCTGCCTTCGGTCGTTGTAAACATGATATTCCGACTGTGGTTTCGAAAACTCCTCTTGTAACCTCTGTCTTCCTCCACCACCTCAACTGTAATTAGAGAGAATTCATTTTTAGAAAGCATTGTAGTAACTAATCACGTAAAATATGCATGCTGTTTCGGTTGCAGTAAAAAAGTTATTTTCTAACCTCAGTAATCTATTGTTCAACTGAGGTATATCAAGTTTCCAAACCCATTTCTGGTCATTGAGAATTTTTTGGCAATTGTAGAAAAGTAGAAAGGTCAAACATTCAGAGGAAACTCGTTTTAGTAGATATCGGTTGTCAGAGGTGAACTTTGGCGAGAGCCTTCGTAATAAGCTATCCGAGAAAACTGAAGGAGCGAGAGCTTACTTGCAAAATTAAAACTGCAAATTTTCCGTCTTCAAGGTGAGAATATGTTGAAATGTCATTTGAAAGAAAGAGAACAAGTAATATTTCCAAAATAAATGCTATAAAGAGCTTTCTTCAGCTTTATCCCTTCTTTATATCTACATACTTTCGCATCACTTACGTACGTACACGCCCGAAGCATGGCATTGTGTTGGATCTTGTATTGCATTGCCGCAATATGCTAAGTACCATCATGCACTTTGTTTCAAGATGGCTGAAGTAGTGACATGTGTACCGACTGTAAAGAGATTCGTAGCATAAACAAAGCGGGATTGACTGTATTCAGGAAAATTGGAATAATTTATCAACGACACTATGTGGGAAAGTATATTTCGTGATCAAAGTTCAACATTTGGTAAATGTGAGGCGGCTTTAGGATGATTTCGGAAAAAAAATGTGACCGTTCACCAACCGTCACTAAAGCCTGACCTTAAATATCCTGGTGATTCTAGCGGCTTTTAGCCGACAATTTCGCCTAAAATTGATGATAATGATAACTTGCGAAGTTAATCTGGTAAGTTTCATAGGTTTCTTGCATGTCACGAAAGTATACAGAATAAAAAAGCCCTTTTCCCAAGTGTACATTTCCGTAAGAGGCTAAAATTAATAATTATGTGACGTCATCAGAGCTTAATATATTTTGGGTACCCCGGGGTCAGCGTCCCAACCGATATGGATTCTCCAAACTCTGGCCCTTCAGACCATTTAAATGATTGATCTGTCATTCATAGCGTCGTTTTAGATTGGATGAAACAACAGATTCTGAACAAATACTAGCCAAAAGGCAGAGAAGCGACCCACCTGAATCGCAACCGGATTCGTCTAACCAGTCGTTGCAATCGGGTTCTTGGTTGCATTTTTTGCCCTGGAAACACCTACCATCCATGCAGCGAGTTGACAGTGGACAAGAAACTAGAAGAAACAAGGATTAAAACCATTGATGTTTACAAAAAATGGCTGCTTGACAACGCTCTTGGTGAGGTGCGGTTAAATTTTCGTTACAAAGAAATGTACATTTTAAATAGCCTGCATTCTGAGTGCAATTGCTAGATTGATGCACGCTTAGTTTTGTAATAAGGTTGATTATATAAGGCCAGGGTTCTGTTTCAATATTTTTTGTTTTCCATTTTTTATTTAGTATTTATTGCACTGGGTAATCTTGGCAGTAAGTCTCCTTTTGAGAACATTTGTTGATTTTTCAGATTAAGTAGTTTAAATAGTTTAGTTTAAGTAGTTTAAATAGTTTAAAAAACGTTCATGTATTCAATCTTAAAAGTTGGGCAAGTTTTGACCTACACTGATTTAATATATGCACAACCAATGGTGGAAACGTTCTAACCTGCTGTTGGTCAATGGTTGAGAAATACTTGACCATTCGGTTAAACTAAAATATTGCCCTGCCATGCACAGGTACTAACATTCATGCCAAGATAATTCCACAGAACTCACGGTTGCTTGCTAGAGATTGCAATGAGTTGGAGGAGTCGAGAAACAAATTGAAAGATTCTTGCTTCAGTGTCAATTTATTTTATGGACTTTTTAAGGTCGCCGGCACTGGTTTTATTTTGATAAAGAATTTCCTACAAATTAATGTATTTAGCAATAACTTTAAAAATAAATACAGATTCTATGTGAAATTTACACCTTCTTTTATGAAAAATTTGTCAAGTTTAACTTTAATGAACATTTAAAATGGAAGAAGGAAATTAGAAATAGAATCACAATAAGTGTGCACATGTTGAATAAGATTGGCTATATATTTAGATTATAAGACTGTGTGTATTGTGGGATAAACCTCACCTGTTGAAAATTTTATTTACTGGTGTTTCCTTGGTCAATACTCAAAACACATGTTTGAGGTTTTTAAGGCAAACAGCAGTCCCCTGAACCCCTTTGAAGCAACTGCTAAACATCACTAATTTCTCCTTACATCTCTTCGGAGTGTCTTCTTTTATATCTTATGACCTCAATATCTCATAGGCAAGGTATCGTTAGGCCTGCTTCTAGTAAATTCCAAATTTGCGGAGAAAAGTGGTGTCACGTTACTCGCAACATCCAATCACACTATCACAGATTCAGGTAACCACTATTGGCCATTAAGGACGGTCATATTTGGGGAAGTCTCTTCTTTCCCTAACGCTATTTATTAAGATTAAAATATTGACTAAAACTACCGTTGCATTACTTTATAGGCTACGCTAGCCTGTCCTTGGTAAGCGTGAAGATTTGAGTCTGCACTTGTTTGCAGCATCAGGTCTTTCAGCCGTTTTAATCATAAGTAAGACATCAGCTTCAAGAAGTCTAGAATATTAACCACAATGTCTTGCGCTTATGTTCGCTATCAGACGAATTCGACAAAACTACAATCCTCTATACATCATTTTGTGACGTTAATCATAGAGTCTGTTGCTAAGGCAGGTATAATTAATCTACGTACACACGTTTTCACATATCATACGTTCAATGCTTGCTTGTATATTTCGAGTTAACAAAACTGAGAAACAATGGGAAATATCTGTACGTACGATTGGCCTGTCCTTTATCGTTGTCTTTCTCTTGAATAAGTTCATGCTGATGAAATAAATGCCCAACAAATTCCAAAGCATGTTAGTGCGTTTTTTGGTTTAATTGTGGATACACACATAAGAAATTGCATATGAACTGTGGATACCCCGAGAAATGGGGATATCCCATTTCCTTTGAACTGTGCATGTCCCCGATAGGGGCCACAAGCGGTGTATATGTGTCCAGCTAAACTTACTCAGATTATCAACAGTTTATGATTAAATTGGAAGTGATTATAGAAATGAACAACTCTGAAGTAAGTACAATATCTACTTACTTGCACAATTGCTTACGCTTTCGTCACGTCCATTACTGCAATGTATGACGTCATCACAAACATATTTATTGGGTAGGCAAACCCCGTTCCCACAGTCGAACATATCGTCACCGCATGAGACTACAAGAAAGGAATTATTCATTAGTGAGAATTCATGGTTTGTACATTCGCTCACTTCCTTTACACACAAATTTTTTCTTGTCCATTGTCCAAAAGGAAATAAAATTCCTGTTCCCTCAGTTTCACATTGCAGGAAGTATAAATGATCTTTGAAATATCTTTGAATATATCATTCGCCAATAAAAAATTCGTTACTAAGCTCATGACAAATATCATCGAAATAGCCTATTACTCTTTGTATACTTGTACTGAAATTGAAACCACATCTTTGTGTCACTCTTGAGCAGTCACCTTTAGTACCAATTCTTCCCCTTCATAAACGTGTGACTGATACAACACTTTCCTGCAGAATTGTGGTTCACAAGCAACCTGATTTTCTGTTTCCCAAATTTGAGGCTTTTCTTGCCTCTCTGGTTTTCCAGGAGAATGCTCACACAACAATACAGTGTTGATCCAGATTATCAGCTCTTAACCCTCTCAAAGGAACTGCAAGTTCATTTATGACTTGAGAGGAATTAAATATGAAAGATTATCTTCTGGTGATTTTGATTAACTACACTTCATGGTATTCTCAAGATCTTAGGCAGTTCATTTGAGATGTTTCGCAAAAACCATTCAGCCATTTATGTCCAATTAAACATACCTTGTGGGCCCTTTAAACTTGTCACGTTTGCGGAGAAGGCATCATTAAACTGCTTATTTACATCTGTTGTTAACGTCACCCACATGTGGGAAGTTGATGAGAAAACTTTTGGTAAAGTTTCAGTTTCATTTCCTGACCAGATTAGAAGTAGATTGGCAGAAGGATCACTGCCTTCACCAACTGTTATGAAGTCAAAGCCTCGTTCCGTGTAGATGAGATTAAATGCAAGTTGCAGTGTGGAAAGAGTATCGGTAACGAGAACCCAGGTGTATTGGTGATTAGCACCTAAGAGACCTCCAGGAACAGACGTGTTACTCAGTAGCTTGAAGGAAGAATCGACACCAACTTGAGCTAGAGAGGTAAAGCGGATAATAAGGAACTTGAATTACATACGCAAAAGATTCTAAGATTAAAAGAGTGCACAATCCGTAGTTTGCAAGTGGACAGTGTCAAGGAAGGTGTTCACTTTTCATTTCATTTAAAGTTTCAAAGCTTTTACCTAAACCACTTGCATAGAAGATACGTTTTTGGTTTCGATGAAAGAGAAACCTATGCATTCACGATGGCGTGTGTGTGTATGTATGTGTGTATGTGCGTGACACTTTGCTTGTTAACACGATATCTCAAGAAGGGAAGGTCTGAATGTTTTCAAACTTGGTACATGGATGCCCCATAGTGAGAGGAAGAAACCTATTGTTTTTGGTGGGGGTCAAGGGTCATATGGGGCCACCAGGGGTCAAACTCTGAAAACCTTGTTAACACGATATCTTGAGGTAGAAATCTTGGATGAATGTCATACTTGGTATGTAGGTGCGTTATTGTCAGAGGAAGAACCCTATTGTTTTTGGTGGGGTCAAAGGTCATTTGGGGTCAATAGGGGTCAGACCCCGAAAACCTCGTTAACACGATATCTAGAGATTGGAAACTTGGATGAATGCCATACTTGGTACATAGATGCTCCACAGTGGGAGGAAGAAACCTATTGTTTTTGGTGGGGGTCAAGGGTCATATGGGGCCACCAGGGGTCAAACTCTGAAAACCTTGTTAACATGATATCTTGAGGTAAAAAGCTTAGATGAATGTCATACTTAGTATGTAAATGTGGTATTGTCAGAGGAAGAACTCTATCATTTTTAGTCGGGGGTCAAAGGTCATATGGGGTCACCAGGGGTCAAACTCTGAAAACCTTGTTAACATACTATCTTGAGAAAGGAAACTTGGATCAATGTCATACTTAGTATCTAAATGCATTATTATAAAGGGAATGACCCTACTGTTTTTGGTGGGGGTCAAAGGTCATGTGGGGTCGCCATGGGTCAAAATCCGAAAACATCATTATCACTATTTCTTGAGATAGAAAACTAAGATGAATGTCATACTTGGTATGTAGATGCAATATTGTCAAGGGACGAACCGTATAACTTTTGGTGGGGGTCAAAGTACATTTGGGGTCACCAGTGGTCAAATCTGAAAACCTAATTATTACGACATCTTGAGATAGGAAACTTGGAATGAATGTCATTTTTAGGTAACAGTGTTCTCCACTAGCTGTTTTTGACCACATGTGCACAACCAGGATAAAATCTGAAGAGCCCCCCCCTCCCTGGCACAAAAACAAAAACATTGGCCGCCCGGCCAAAAATTCTCTTGCACTAAGCCGAAAGCTAAAATTAGCAGTTTGAACACATGTGGATGGCATAATATTTGAGCAGATGCATGCTGAAATATAGCTTGCTTGGCGGACGTGTTTGGCAACTGCTTCAATATTTTGCACTACGTAATAACGAAGGAGAAGTGCACATTCGACACCTGCCAAGAAGACAAGGTGAACTTCAACAGGAAATTTCTGTTCTGTGATTGTTCCATACACCAATGATCGATCACATTTTAAGCGCAATCACAACAACTACTCGCGGCACATTCACTGCTTTCTCAGTGTGTACAGCTTAGAAAGAGGATCAAATTTCGACAATGGAATCTCGGGAAAAAGTTCGCCATTATAAAAGGGGAAAAAGGTAAATAAATTAACGATAATCTACAGTGTCAATTCTTGGCTTTTGGAAAAATTGAAAACACAAAGTGTCCAGCTCCCTTTACTGAGAAATTTGAGCCCAAAATGTATGGTTTGATTCAGCAAGTGAGCCAACGTTACGTCGTTAGTACTTTCTGCATACGTTTGTGCTAGTCAGCAGTAGCCTACATTCCTTTCACAAAGCAGGATCGAGTACTGAAAAGGGTCAATAAAAATCCATGTGGCCAAGAACATCTAAAATATTTACAAGGCGTGTGTAATAGTCCCTCATACAACAATGTGCAATGCTTTTGTGAGCTTAAGGCTTAAAGTTTCTCTCTACGATATAATTTTCTTCAGCATGTCTTGGCACTTTTGCCATTGCCTAAAGTATAGCACATAGGCCTAGGCTAGGCTAGCCTATGTACATTGTGAACCTATTCCTATACATATGATGTTTATCCGCAATATCCTAACTAGTAACTGGGAAAGCTGTGCAGTGGTGAATGGTTTCTTTTTTATTTTTGGTTTCGATAATAAGAGAAACCAATGGGATCATAATGGCGTTCGTGTGTATGTATGTATGCGTGGGTGTGTGTGTTTGTCACACGTTGCTTGTTAACACAATATCTCAAGATAGAAATGTCTGACAGTTTTTAAACTTAGTACATAGATGCACCATATTGAGAGGAAGAACGCTTCTGTTTTTGGGTGGAGGAGAAAGGTCATCTGGGGTCACTAGGGGTCAAAGTCTGAAAACATTGTTAACACTATATCTCAAGGTAGGAAACTTGGATAGATTTCATATTTGGTATGTGGATGCGTTATGGTCAGGAGATGGTTGCTTTCGTTTTTGGCATAGGTCAAAGGTCATCTGGGTCAGTGGGGGTCAAAGTCTGGAAATCTGGTTAACACGATATCTCAAGATAGGAAGCTTGGATAGACTTCATATTTGGGTATATGGATGCGTTATAGTCAGGAGATGCTCCCTGTTGTTTTTGGTGGAGGTCAAAGGTCATCTGGGGTCACAGAGGGTCAAAGCCTGAAAATCTTGTTAACACCATATCTCAATCTAAGAAACTTGGATAAATTTCATATTTGGTATATGTGGATGGATGCCTTATGGTCAGAAGATGGTTTCATCTTATTTTGGCAGAGGTCAAACGTCATCTGGGGTCACCAGGGGTCAAAGTCTGAAAATCTTGTTAACATGATATCCCAAGATAGGAAGCTTTGATAGATTTCATATTTGGGTATGTAGATGTGTTATAGTCAGGAGATGGTCCCCATTGTTTTTGGCAGAGGTCAAAGGTCATCTGGGGTCAGCTGGGGGATCAAAGTCTGAAACCTTTTTAAATGTGATCTTTCAAGTTAGCTGTCTGTCTCTCTCTGTCTGTATGTTTGTCTGTCTATCTATGTATGTCTTTAATGGCGGTCAAAAGTCATCTGGAATAACAAAATTATTTTTTGAACATGCTAGTGTAACACTTGACTGTGAAGACAATACTGCATGATGGCATTATTTGAAATGGAAAATTTATATATCATCGAAACCTCAATGCATTTTTGCATTCTGGTAGTAAAATATGTATTTTTCTACAATTGTATTGGACAAAATGAAAATACCACGGTTTATACCGCAATACATTTTTTTTATTGCGATGCTTTTTGAATTGAGCTACGTTTCATTCGTAAGTTTAAAAATTATTGCAACTCTTTGGCATTTTATATTTAAATTAAAATTAAGTTACGCTCTTCTAGGGCAGGCAATACCCAGTTGACCCCTTTTTAGGAACGGAAGGGTTCTGAAGCATTTCTGAAGAAACTGGACATGTTTAACTACGATAATATTACTTGAAAAGATTAAATTATTTACTTGAATACTATACCTAAGCAATTCTCGTCAACCCCAGTTACACAATTTGGAAATCCGTCGCAAATATCGTGTCTTGTCAGGCAAACCTGATTTCCACATCTTAATCTTCCATTGCAATTGACTGATTAGAGAAAGAATATGGTTGACATTATGAAAAGAACAAAAAGAATGTGTTGCTTAATTTAACACTTCCAAGGTATTCAAAAGAAAACTATATCAAAGTTTCATCATATTCATGGGAAAAAATAATTTGATTAAAGCATACTTTAAAGGGATCAACTCCCGTGGTCATAGATTATTCTGTTGCAAAGTTATTTCCTTATTTCGAATTGGACAAGGATTTGTAGTTTCTTTTCTGTACAGCTGTTCATAGACCGATTGCATGGTCAAGTGTTTAGAGCATTCGACTTTCGGGGGGTCTGGAGTTTCATTTCTGGCCGGGTCATGCCGAAGACTTTAAAATTGGAACCTTCTGCCACAGTGCTTGGTGTTCAGCGTAAACAATGAAGTAAGGAAAACAAGCCAGTGAGCCACAACTGGAAAGGGGGTCATGGGAAGCTTGAATTAAACCAGTTTGTTAAAAAAGTAGACCATCAAATTCCACTTAACAACGGACTAACTGACTGACTGGCTAACTTACTGACTTAGAAAGACTGACTGACTGGTGTAGTAGCTTTCATAAAAAATGGAAATGCAAAGATTACAATTTGAGAAGTACAATAACGAAATCACACATGATTTAACAATCTAGTTAATTCAATTATTTACAACACCATATCGCAGCTCAAAACAGCTCAACAACTTAAAACTCATCTATTTCGTATTGCCTTTTCTTAAGTTTTAATGTTTTACCAAGTTTAACGTTTTTGATTTTTCTTTGTACTGATGTATAAAACACATTTGAATATGTCAATAGTATTTGCCCTATATAAGTACCGTTTTAAAAATAATAATAATGATCTGAATTTATATTTGATAATTTGAAAATTTACTACGGGAACACTTGAGGGAGGTGAATCACAAGCTCGGTCTTTTTGCCTCTTCATATTTACTATGGAGAGGTTCCTAATCACGTCTATATTTTACTCGGATAAGAAAGGTTCGTACGTTTGAAGGCGTCATCCACTTTTTCAACCTTGCCATAGAAACCATCCAAATCAACGAAGTCGTCTTTTCTCAAAGTTATCCATATTTCAGTCCCCGCTGACAGGTACGTGAGGTTGTCCGATTCTTGTTTTCCCGACCACCTTAGAACTTGGCGGTCGGGGGATGGGATCGTACCTTCTCCTATAGTGATGTAATCAAATATGCGTTCAAGAGAAATACGTTCAAAGGTAACCAACAGCTTTGCATCAGATTTAGTGTTAAAAGTCCAAAGCTTGATGTTTCTGTTGAGGCTAACTCCGATGGTATCTTCTGCATGAAAGAATTCAGGTGAGTCACCAACTTCGGGTAGTGAAGCTGTGTTAGAGAGAAGGAATGAACCGTTAAATAAGCATTAAATGCAAAATAGAATGAGTATTATGAAAAATTCTTTAATTTAAGTTCAATGAAAGTTTGGAAATTTGGGGGAGGAGGAGTACTCATTAGATTTAAGGTTCTTTGGACTGTTAGATCGAAAGTCTTTAGGTCGGTAGTTCGCTCCAGATCTGAGTGGACATGCACTTATTGAACCTACGGTAAATCGAACCCTCGCAGTCTAGAATATTTGAAACGTTGGGAGGAGGTATAACCTTGCGAAACACGACCGTATCAAAGGCGGGAAGCGTACAGAAAATTTTGAAAAAATCCCGAAACCCCAAAAGAGCATTTGTCTCCTGTAAGTAGAACATAACAGTGTAAGCATACTCACTTTGAACAATTTTGAAATAAAATTGATCTTTCAACAATTCAAATGAGATTGCACAATAATAAGCAAATTACTATAGACATAAAACGCACACGGCACCATTAGGCTGAGATGGAAATGAAAAGATGTCTAGTCATTGGAAAATGGACTCGTAAGGACATTCTACAAACTAAATTTACTTAAATTACAACATGACATTATTACAAGTACAACTTATATGAATAACCTCAGTAGGCGGCAAAAACATTTCCTTTACTTCAGTAGCAAACCATCTAGCAATCAGGAATAAAGGAAAAGAGTTTTCACAATAAAGCTTGCATAATGTATGTAATTGCATCCCAAATAAAATACAACCCAAATCACTTTTTAGTCTAGAAATGACCGAAATTCATTTCAACATTTTCACACTTCTCGTTCAAATCATTCGTATCAAATAAAGCAAACTTGTGAAAAGTTCCAGGCGGCGATAGTTCCCACTAAGGGTAGTATGCAAGCAAGTGTTAGTACTGTGGAAGAAATAGAAGAAGGTAGAATTTTAATTAATTTTTTTGTAAAGGAACCGCTAATATAATAACGCTGGTTCTATACGCAGTAGCGTAATTTTGGTGTGATAAGTGTGTGGGTGAATGTGGCTTTGTCTTTATGTGAAACCGAGGACCTAAATAATAGACTTCCAGGTCGTCGGTAGTAAATTCATTAGATTTCTAAAGTCCTCGGTTGTTTTACAATAGACAGTCTATTGTGAAGATTAGTGTTAAGTAAGCAGACACAAAGGAGATAACAATGAAGTCCCCAGTTATGTGTAAAAACAGGATTGTATGTGATTGGGGGGGAGGAGGGTGAAACTAAGGTAAATGTACCGTTACTTGTCAAAATGGTATCAGTTAACAAATCAACGCACCCTATCAGTGTGGTCTCGGACCCGCCCATCCATCGACCTCAACAGATCACAAGTCGGTAATTCTGATCTAGAGGGCATCGGAGCCGCGCAAAAGGCATCTTAAAGTGTTGAGTTTGTAGTCTATTTGCCAGGAGTGACACCATGTATGATAACCACTTTTGGGAACCACGAAATCACAAAAAGCTCACAGGCGTCGGCAGCAGAGTAGACTAATTACGGGCAAACTTTCGTCCATCTAGTGTTTACACTCCTCAATTGTTCGAGGAATGGGAACGCAGGCAAGAAACTTTACATCAGGACTATGATTCACAGCTATCATTTAGGTATATATCAAAGATATTTCCACTTTCAAAGAAATTTCCCTTTGGCAGGAGGAGCTTAATTTATAAACTTTACGGTATGAGTTAAGTTAGCTTCAAATTTATGTAACGATGTTTGACATGAAAATCAAGGATTTTAGTACATTGCATCATTATGCATGTCAAACTAAATTCGAGCCTCCCTGAAGCTTTAGCTATAGTTCACTGGAGAGTTTTTTCTCCAAGTTTCTTAAGTTCCATAAATTCCGGTTGTGTCCATTGTGACTATTGTACACGAAGAGTGACGACATTTGAAAATTGGGAATATTTATTTGACATGGTAAAACCCACTAAACGGACAAATAGTAGTCAAAGGTTATCCCAGGCCAGGAGTTCATAATTCTCTCAGGGATTCAACACCTCGATGCAAGCCAGAAGGGACGGTTTACCTATAACTGCGACAAACACAAAGTCTTAGACTCCCCTAGGGCAATGAAAAATTAGGGGTGCTGTTGAAATATAGAAACATTTAGTATGTGTGAGGGAAATTTGTAAAATTTGAGTTTCATGGAAACGTTCAATTATTATCCTTGGAGAGCAGTTACAATTTTCCCAACGACTTCATTCCTAGCCATAAAAGCTGTCCTGCAAACGAAAACACTATAACATTGATCATGCCTTAAGCTAGATGAGAGGACCTCATTCTCTTTTTGTATCCTGTATTATGTGACAGTACGTCGCACCTTTTGGCTTCGATGTCAAAACCAACGAGGCAAAGGTAGATTGGCCGTTTTTACTACTATGGACTCAGCTTCAAAGGGTGACTAACAAAAACGCGGGGAACGAGCACAATTTTTGTATGTTTTTGCAATTTCTTTCGACGATCATAATCTATGCCTTCTGCCGATCAGAATTTCTGTTCAAATTCCCCCTTTGACGAATAAACCGACAAAATGATCCAACGTGCCGACAAAACATTCCAAAATCGCAAGTTAGGGAGGTGGCGCTCCGCAGTCAGCACTTCACGCTATTGGGCCAATGGCAAAACTAAATTAGGCCTAACGCATGTAAGGAACTGGGCTTAATTCTTTACACTTTATTTGTCTTCTTGTCAATCCCTTCCAATTCCCTATGTTGCACTGCAAATGCGAATCGCTTGCAATGAATGCGCTGACAACAAATCACGTTTGACGAGACGCGAAAACCTTACCTGAACAATGTTATCGTGCTTTTGATTTGCACAGGTTGTAAGAAAGTTTTAATCTGCTCCATTCATGTAAATATATCTCCATAGCTGCCTTGGGTATGACATTGGGAAGGAACCTTAAAAGCTATTTATACGTTGTCGGTTTGAAAGAAAATTTTTACAAACATGTTTAAGGGACGCGCCCAAGTAGCAACAAAGTTACTTTCGTCATCAAAAGTACAGGGACATTTTTTAACGCTTGAGCGTCGACTAGCGTTAAAACGAACAGAAAACAGATGTGCAAATAAGTTTCAATATAAAAGAAGGAATAAATACAGCTTTGTTCTTCATTATCAATATCACCGACTGCAAGGACCTCGATTTTAAAGTTTTGCGTCACAAATTAATACCAAAAAGGCATTTTCCTTTCGTTTTCTTTGATGGAGGCCCCTTTGCGTCGTGATAGTCATATACTTCTAAGAAATGCATTGGTTTACTTATCTATTGAGGAAGAGACACAAACAAAGTTCTTCTCCTGATGAAATGATAAGCCTGTCGTTGCAGTACTTTTGAAAAGTTGTTTTGTTATTCCCTTTTCAAAAACGTAAATGGAAACAGGCACGTGGTAAAAAGTAGACAGCTCAAACCGGCCAAACAAAACACAAATGCTAACCATCCATCACCCGCACACAAAACACCAGAACCAGAAGGTTTCACCAAACGGAAACGACACACCAACCCCACTCAAATCGTACCGATACACCAAACACCACCCACAGCAACTCTCAACACCTACAACCACCCCACACCAGACCCCAAGACAAAAAGAACACCCCACACCAAGCCCGAAAGAAACAACACACCTGAAGGCATCAACAAGCCCGCAGGCAGCAAACTCTTGGGAAAATAGCAGTCAGGTACATCAGTTGTTATGAAATATTTTTTTTCGAATGGTTTTACTCATTTTCCACTCACTGCGCAAATTCAAAATACTTCGCTCTTTAAGGGGGGATTTTGATGACGATTCTTTTACGTTACAAGTCCACGTGATGCACATATTACGTAACAAAACGTCCTACTAGTATAGGAGCTAGCGCATATCGTTGCAATTTACATCCGCAGCAGCAGAAGTTTAATTAAGCTACCGGTGAGGTAAGCGCGTTTTTAGTCAACATCACGTGCCCTGGAATGTGCCTCGTATTGATTTGTATCCAAAATTAGGTCGCGTGACTTCAAGGAATGTTCTTCTTGTGTCAGATTCACCACTTTCATTTTCACGCTTCACTTGTCACCAAAGCTCTTCACGTGCAGGTTACAGTTGCAGAAACGGCGGCAAATCGTGCAAACAATAACTTCCTCATTCTCAGGAATTTGACCAGGGATTAACAGCTCTCTGATTTGACCAACCAGTCGTCAGAAGGGTAAAAGTACTATGCGTTTTGTGGAGTGTGTGACCATACGGACGCACCGCACTTATGGAGCAAAAGAATTCTCTACATCTGGAAAACGATCGCACGTATAATGTGCATTACGAGCAGTAGGCCTACATTGTTTTCACTGCAACGCTTTGTTACTATGAGTAGGTAACGGAAGAAACATATTCCTGATTGACCCCATTTGAAACCTCCTGGACGCCTAACAAAAGCCCGGATTAAATGAAACCCTGCTTTGGAGCAGAGTGAAAAAGAATTTTGACATTAATCACTTTACACATGTCTCATATATTGTGCCAAATATGAAATAACCATTATCAAAACAAACTGAAAATTAGAAACCCATACGCATCATTGCTATATCACAACCATAAGCTACTGAAGCTAGCCTACTTTTTAAACAACAGTGACCTTCAGAATCATTACCCTCAAACAACGACCAACACAAAAAGGAGGCTCAAAGGGCTGGAGTCTTAAAGGTTGTGTGACTCGTCAGCAAAATGACCTCATTAGTAGTTATAGTAGTTATAGACTTAACGTTTCTATGGGAAAATTCGCTGGATTTTTTTCAATATCTTTTACGGTTCTCAAAATATACCTCTTCAAAGTTTGAATGTTTCTAAAGCAAAAGCAATTTTTATTAAGAGTGTTGCAAAGTGTTGACATTTCTTTTGTTAACCCTACATTAACTATCTCTTAATTACTCAACATACAGTTTATAGTTTGCTAATTGATAATGACAATTTTCAAGGACAAAATTTAGACTCAAAATAGAACCCTCGGAAAAGACTAATGTTACAACTGTTCTTGAAATAGAGGTTGTAAAAATAAAGGATAAAATTGGCATACATGGTATGTTCCTCTCTTCACATCCCAGCATTTTCAAATTTAGCTCATATTTATTAATGACTGAGTGCAAATCAGAAATTGCCTTTTAAAATGGTCAACTTTTGACTGATTTTGATGGAAATTGCGGCTTTTTTCTTGGATTTTGAAGCTTTTTACATCAAATACCCAATTTTGTCATTTTCATGTCACACGACCTTCAAGGGTCGTCAGTGGGTACTTTAAAAGCATTTTTTGCTAGGTTCACGATTTGATCAGTCACATTTCGGATCAAAGGAACAAAATTTCCTCTCTTCTAGAAATGTGGAGATTGATGCTTTTTACTGTACTCTTTGTTATCTACTAGGAATCTTTTATAACGGAGAATTGGGATGGTCTAGGTTCCAGAATTTACTATTGTTATTACGTAGTCTTTGCATACTCATGATTCAGTACGAAATTTGCGCAACAACACATACAATGAAACTGTGATCGCATCTTGGGAATGTCAGTGAGTGCCCAATGGAAAAGAATTTAACTTGCTTCCTTAATAAAAGGGGCTGCCTCTTGATAGTTAAACAGTTAGTGTTTTTTCGGTTCGTGTTCGTGCCTTTCTCTTTGACAGTACCCATTTCTTTGAAAGTACGAAGAAGAGGATGCCACCTATTGAATTGCTATGTATGACGTAACTAGGATGTTGGAGTGTACTACCACATGGCAATGCTTTACATATTACACATTATTTTGGGGAACATTATTAAATCGCAGAAATTTTCATCATAAAAAATATTTGTATTTAGGACAAAGTCATTGTATTAGTTTTAGCATTTGTCTTACTGAAAAAAAAAACACAACACATGATTAGATATTTGGTGAATTTGACAAACCAGGAAGTTGTCGTACTGCTTCCTGGAGGAACTTACCCATTTGGCCCCTGCAGAATAAACCATACCAAGAACGCTCGAGTAAATTTGAACAATGGAACAAAACATTACCTAAGTGCGGGAAAAGAATGCCGTAGTGTGTATAAAGTACAAGGCTAAAAGTGGTGGCAAAATAACGCCTATCGCCCTTTGTTAAAGTTAGATGATGGCGAGATTAACTTGAGTTTTGACGCATATGTATTGTAATTGTTTGAAATGCCTTGTAAGTAAATATTGTGGCTTCACTGGTATTGTTGCGCACCTATGCGGTTATAACTACGAATGTCACAATTTTAGAATGGTGTGAAAAATGAGACTGTACCAAATAACAAGCAGGTAACTGTAGCGTGGGGACAATCTAAATGTGGCTTATTGTTTCTCCAAAGTAGCCAGTGGGTAGGGGGATTTAACAGGTATAAGCCATGGACAGAAGAAACCACTTCAGACAAGGGGTCCTTACTTTTCCTCAGATCTATTGAAAAGGTATACTTATACGGCACAGCGTCCACATCGGACGACAACCAAAACCACACAAACTTACACCACAAAACGAGGAACCAACACGACAAAAAAAAAAAAATCTGCGCGTACAGATTGATGCTTGGATAATTAGGTCAGTTACAGACGTGTTCGTCAGAAACGAGAGGGATTTGTACCGGAATCTTCAGGGGTAGACTCTCAGGTGTGGATTAAGAATTAGCATTGGTAATACCGGTAGATCGGCGACGGCGGACCTCCATTACACTGTTGTGTATGTTTTGTGTGTAGTGTATCATACTTACAGCCGTAAAGTCTGGCCGTAAAGGTAAGATTTTGGCCGGATCTTAACGAAGAATTTAAAAATTGAACATACTGAAACTGTGCTTGCTGCAAATGCATTACAGGTTAAAGCACTACGTCGTAATCATTAAATGACACCAAAATATGCTCAAGGAGGAGATGTTTGCCCCTTCACTAAGCTCCTGCCCAACACGTTTAAGAAATACATTTGCTTTACCTATGTGATAGGGAAAACAGAAACAGAATTCTGTATCTTTTTGTGCCAGTCGTTATTGTATACTTAAAAAATTGTTTTTGCAAGGGTTAAACACATGTTCAGTCACTGCTAAAATCCAAAGCACTTGCTTTTGAGGAGAATATTAATGACGTAAAAGGCTTGCCTTATCGACCTGATGCAAATATGACGTCTTACAACAGAGGGGCGTACAGCAGTGGAGGCAAGAGTGTGCCCTGAAATGTGCATCGTATTGATTTGTCTCCTACATAAGGTGGCGTGACGTCAAGAAATTTCATTGTTATTGGTGTCACAAACATTACGTTCATTTTTACGCTTCACTTCTCACCAAAGGTCATCACGTAAAGGGTGCAGCTCTAGATGAACGGTAGCAAATCATGCAAAGAGAAGCCTAACTTCCTTATTCTCAGGGATTTGACCAGGGAGTTACAGCTCTCTGATTTGACCAATCTAGTCGTCATATGTGTAACGGTATTATCCGTTCGTGGCTTTGGTCGAATATCCGGGAATTTCGTTACCTTAGTAACGCTGGAGCGGAGACCACAATTGACCGATATATGTTCATAGGAAAACATCACACTGATGTAGCAAAAGCAATTATTGCACGTGGAAGCAAAACACGTGTACAAAGTACAAAATACCGGCAGAACACATCGTTTTCAATGCAACACCAGGTTGCAATGGATAAGTAACGGCAGTGGGGTTTGGGTTCGACAACATTTATTTCAGTCATTCTCTTGATTTACATGTAAAACAATTCAGAAAATCCCAACGAATCAAAATTAAAGAGAGACTCAGGAGGAAACTCAGAGAAGCGGTAAAGGGCTTATAAAAGAGCAACCCCGTAAGAGAAAAAATAATAACAGGAAGTAATAATAATAGAGGTGCCTCTGATCGACCCAATATGAAACTCTTGGAAACCAAAGAAAAATCGGGACAGATAAACCTTATTTAAGTGGAGATCCAGCGTGATATATATATACATATATAGATAGGTCAAAAAGAGGTAGTGAAAAGTGCTTAAAAGTTTGCGGAAAACTCCACGACGTTTAGAGTATAAACCCTTCATCAGTTCATCAGGTGGCAAAAACCAAACTGAACAACCAACAGGATCAATTGGACTCGACAAACATCAAACCGAGGCGATCGCTGTAAAAACAGAACCGGACGAAAGTGAATGTCCACCTTAGCCCGCATTTAGCAGTATATATATATATATATATATATATATATATATATATATATATATATATATATATATATATATATATATATATATATATATATATATATATATATATATATATACAACGTACAAACAGAAAAGCATCATTCCGACACAAAATAAAGGCACAAAAGAAAAAGACGGAAATTCCAGTTAGAAAAATATATTTCGACCGCCAACTGGCGCCTTGATCACTGTGGAAATCACAGCATAAGCCCACAAGCAACAGTACAAGACAAGGCAAAGTAAACAATAACGGAAGTATAAAAACACGAGCTACCCTATCAAAAAAAGCAAGAGCAAGAGTAAACAAAAGAAAAAGCAAGAAGTTAAGAAGATTATCACTTTCTTTTGAACCGAATCGAACGATTCTGGGAATAAGTCCCATCGTCCACGTTAAGTCCCCTAGGTATCAGCGTATCTAATCGATTGATCCAATCCCTTTCGTACAGGAGCAAATATGGAAATATGTTAGTGTATAGTAAAGTACATATGGGGTACGTAATGTACTTAATTTCTACAATGTTGACCAAATATCGAACGCCTATCTGTTAACAATTACAACTAATGGACTATTGAATTAACGTACGTGTTTATGTTTTTCCCTAAAGGCGAAATAAACAGTTATGTATTTTGTTGTTTTTCATTTCGCTCTAAACGTATCGAGATATACAAATTTCCCCCTAATAATCAATCTCTAGGTATATATTATTTAAACATCTTACCGAGAGGATGCTTTATAAACTTTAAACTTTAGAGATGTTCGTTCTAGACTAACATGCTTAATTGCCACCTATGTAACTTTACCAAGAAGGTTTGCGCAGAAAAAGAGACGGAATCAAGACTGGTAGATTAAATGGTAAAATCATAAAAAATAAATACGAACGTAATTAAGGAATATTTTGGCTGAAGTATAGTAGATCCAATTATTCACAAATATAAGTCTAATATAGATAAGGATTGGTTTTTACACATGACCGTTATCTTGTTATAGTATGATTTTCATGGGGAATAAGCAGTTCGACGTAAGCCCAGTCTTTCTGAAGCCGAATAGATAAATGAAAAGTGAAGACTTTAAGCTCACACTCTGAAAGAAGTAAAATCGTCTAGCTACGATGGCTTCACAAACGAAAAACCGTTAGGAATGCCGTAGTTCTGTATAAGACCCTAAGTGTGAGTATGTAGTTGACGGATGCAACGTTGACGAGGTGAGTAAGACCTTCAGGCTTTGAATTTTTCTCCTGCTGTGTAAAAAGGGTCTTAAAAAACCTTAGAAATGTGAGAGTTGGGTCATTTTGCTTTGTAACCACATTTCAAAAGGTGGCCAACAATTACGGCAAGTTGCTTGTGAAATTTGTTGATGCTGAAACAAATACGCTTCATTCATAATCCCTGACAGAAGATAATTGATGATTTCAAGTGGTTTGGATAACAAATTTTAAAATCAAGAAATTTATCGTTATCTGTGGGTTTTCAGAGTGAAGAGATGAAGATAATTTGCCATCTTGAAGACATACTAAGACATCAAGGAAAGGTATTTTCCAGTAAGAGTAGTCTGCATCTCCTTCAAGGCATCTGAATGTAAAGGTGTTGCTTTATTTCAGACCAGTGTTGAAAAGCAAGATTTCCCGGTAACGCAAACATTCCCAAAACACTTCTGCAACATTAACATTACAGAACCCCTTTTCAAAAATTGTCAAAACATTTCTTTGAAAACGTGCCATATCGTCCATCTGATTTATGAGACTGACCACACTCCCACTGAAACTTAAATTAAGGCGTTCTTCCACGAAATTGCTCAAGCGACAGTCGATATTCAGTCCTGCACTTTTTATCCGTTTATTAAACGTAGTTTACGAAGCTCACAATTGAAAAATGCAATTTAAGGTATTGAAATCCATACACAGAATATGACAATCCCTCGTTTACGCGCATGTCCTACAGCTTTCATTGGATTCTTACTATTCTTACTATTTCAACAGCCTGTTTTGGAAGGGGATCTTATTTCCTGGAGATATAATGCAAATATGGGATCTTGCATTAGGCAAAATCGGTTTTTGTCCTCATCAGCATTTTTAAACTTACCGACGAACATCCAGTGCCAAGCCAGTAAAAGAAAATTCAGTGTCCATGATACTTGTATTCTGGTGACAGCCATCTTATACGAAGGGTGCAATCAAGTTTCCTTGTGTTTCCTCGTAACATGGGATCCAATATAACACTAATTTATTGCATTCCAAGTTCAGCGCATTATATGGCAGTACCTTTTTTGTATACATAACACTTGTAGTACCTCTTTTCCAGTTGAACAACCAACAACTTTACATTCTTGCATGAGCTTTGTTGAAAAATATTTGTATAGGCAGGGTATGGATAGGGGATAACACCTCATCCAAGCAAAGTCAGAGAGGCGTGACCATTACTTTTGAAGCCAGTCTTTTGCTTTCGAGTTGTGCCAATTGCGGACAATATTAAAGGCAAATATCGACACACACTTAATGTACGAAAAAATGTTAGTGTGTTTGTTTAAAATGAGAACAAAGCTGGCACGCCTTATTGAATACAGGGTTTTGTCATTTTATTTGAGTCACAATCAGCACGGGAAAGTAATTTAGGTTACTTGTCGAGAAGTTGCGTTCATGTGCTTGTATGTATCCCGACATTTTAAAAATATCAGGTGATTCTGTGTTTACATGCCAATTACAAAATTCTGGTTGACTTTCAAAAGAACCCTTATTGAAATCAACGAAGTAACTAGTTAAAAACTAGCATAATTACCAGACAATTGGTCGAATGTGCCACTTTTACTAAACGTGACATATAAATTCTTTTTTAAAAATAGCTAGAATTGTGGTTAGTTGGCACATAAACATGGATTGGTAAAATTTCATCAGGTGAGTTTTTTTTTATAGACGAATCCGGACAAGAAGTGATAATCCGATTTCAGTCGGCCATAACTGGGGTCTATTGCCTTAATTTCAATTTCCTTGCTCATCTGTATCGTAGATGGTTGTATACTTAATTATATCTTGATTCCTTCAATTTCACTGAATATGAGGGTTTGAAAGTCATGTAAAAAATAAATGTACATGATTTAAGCCTGATTTACCCCAACAATGGCTGCCTACAGTCACTTGAGAACACAGTCGCTGATCGGATTATATATACTATACTTCGGAAACTCTTAAAAGCAGAATGACGGGCGTTTTAACCTTAAATCCCACAAATTTACAAATCGCCTGGCTATGTAGTTTCGACAGGTCACCGACTGAGACTTGTCATCCACATTCTTAACTTATGCGGCAGGAATGTTTTGTTTTGAATAGCTGGTGATGTCAGGCTTTTATCTGTAGTAAGTCTCAACAAAAATGTTTTCAACGTAAACAAATTTTACATGTACTTCCACTCTATATTGTATACATTATAACTTGTAGGCCGTGTGCCAGTTGGCACGTTGGAAACAGTTTTTCACCTGACGGTCGAGCTGGCTAAAGATTAATGATACAATAAACCATTTATAGAAATAAAATGTATAAATTGAAAAAAAAAAAACGTTTTCGATCTCAAATTTTCATCACACGGCACAAACCTCTATTGATGGCAGGCAAGTGCAACCGAAGGTGCTAAATACAAACCAGTTCCCTCTTACAAAGTTGTCTGGAAATAAATGAAACGCTCCAGAAAACAAATTTCGCCTGCACTTTTCAAACATCTTTATCTGGTTAATATCCCTGCCTTGTTCCAATACATTTTGTTTCAAAACAAGCTTAATTGCTACGAAAGTTTCAGAATTGAAACTAATTTACAAAGTGGGAAAAAGGTAAGTGTTTAATTCCTAAACCGGTTTACAGAGTGTAAAGAATGCCGAACCAGACAGGAAAATAACCGGTTCTAAAACTACAGCAAAGACAGCAAAATTCTAACACACTGAAGATAATTTTTTTCTGACGAGCAGATAGCAAAGTGAACATTTGCAGATAGGATGTCCCGCCACTACCTTTTCCCTGGCAATACTTTAGGCAAGGCACATACGCACCAATACGTTCTCCAGACTGCCAATGTGGTTTAATCATCTGAAAACATTCCAGCACCTTGACTGTTCTGCACCTTTTGCTCGAGTAATACTAATTCGGTCTTAGTGTCAGGTGAGACTGCGTGAAATCTGTTTCCCCGTGCGCTTCCAAGGGATTATGTTGATCTGATTTTTTATGCAATCCATGATACGTCTTCCATACACATCTGATGCAAAAAGAAAAACAGGGCCATTCTCGTCCAAGTACGTTTCATTCAATATAAATAAAAATTTGTCAAAAGAGTTCCTCACCTGACTAATCACGCTGGTCAACTATATTGAGTAATATTTGACCCACTTAAATTAGCCTCTAACAAATGTCAAACCTTCTTGATGTTTTGCCTGATATTCTTTAGTGTCCAATTCCACGAAAGTTTTCAGATATATCCAGAAATTGGTCAAATACCAGTGACTAACGTGGTTAGAAACGTGGTTAGTCAATTGAGACACAACTTCACCTGGCAAACGTTAACGATTTCATACCTATTTTTAAGTTTTTTTTTTTTCGCTTCAAGTAGAGGCATTAGTTAGTAAATTTAATACACAACTGAAGCTGAAAGGCATATTGTGTAGACAAAATTCGTTAACTTCAAAATAAGCAAAAGAGTTTTCTCCTTCAGAAGATGAAAACGGCATCTCCATAGCTTTTAGCGTTCCAAAGATACAAATTTTTTAAATATTGCAAAATTATTTTTGTGGCTTTGTTGAAAAGCAGAGGTAATTTTTACAAAATTAACCAAATTTAAAGTGTGATACCTTGAGTTAGGAAATTGGTATTGTGATTGGGTTTGAAGGGCAAGGTGTTCAATATGTTTGTTTTTCTTACAAGACAGAGGCCAAACTACTAATGCAGAGAAACTTAAGGGTGCTTTTACACTTGAACCGGATCTGATCGCCCGATGTTATCAGCGTATCGAATTAAGTGTATGGCTTCATCCTGGTGCATTTACACTTGTCTCGTACTCTGATCCTCCTCTGTGCTATAAGCGGAAGTCGCTCGAAATGAATTGAGAAATACAGGCACGTGCGCGTGCGCACCAAAGTGTAAACAAAAAGAGACCCTGTACATGTACCATGCACACCGTACCTTACCTCACCGTTGATCCGGCGAGCATTTACACTACAGATTTGATCGCCTGCGCGGGGTCTGATCCTCCCCCCTTACTAGGATCAAAATCGGGGGATCAGATCGGGATCTGATCTGCATTTACACTACAAGTTTGATCTCGAGCAGTGGATCAGACCCCGCGAAGGCGATCAGGCCCGGATCCAGTGTAAATGCACCCTTAAGGACGCCTTCGGTCATGGAACTACTCTAGAGTCCATAATTTATCACCAGTGACTTCGTGACAGGTGATGAAACACGTATTGTATGCAAAGTAACATTGAGCTAGAAAATTGGCAGCTTCATTGAATGTTTCTTTTAAAGGGGGAATCAGGGTAAGCCTTTACAGACTTTTTTGACTAAACTCTGCACCACATTCAGTCATTTAGTTTAAAGTAACAAAATATTATCTGCCACCAAAGTCTGATATTCTGGCACTAGTTATCGTACGAGGCAATCTGACTGCACTTGTATTTGTGTGGAATTCTGTGTTACTCAAAGACGGTAACAAAATTCCGTGCAACAGGAGGAAACACAAGATTTTTTGTTCTTCTCAGTTGAAAGAACTCTTCAATGTATTTATTTTTCGGTTAATAATCATCAAAAGAAAAAGGAGGAAAAAATAAAAGCGCTAAAAAGGAACAAAAGGTTATTATTCGCTGTCAAGCACTATCATTGTCTCTTTAATAGCAAAGTGATAACTTTTATTGTCGTCACTTGGTCATCCGATTCTACTTTTGCTAAATACATTTTTTCATTTTTACTGTTATGACGAATAACAGAAAGTAACTTTTGATTTAGTTTTCCAGGGATTGAACGGCTAAAATATTACCGCCTTTTGTCTGGAAACAAAAGTAAGTTGACATTGTATAAATTTTACACATGTATATCTATCAAAGTTGCCATGGCAGTATTTAAAATACCTGACGGTTGAAAAAATAGACAACACTTTGCCCTATTTGTGTTTACAGTGAATTGGTATACCAAAAACAACATGGAACCCCTTAGCACATCAAAATGCGTCATCTTAACCTCTTCCCGGCTTGCGTCCCTTTAAATGCAATCATGCTTCTCGAAGAAAACTTTTTTGTATAATAATAAATTTCACCAAAAGTCGCCTACCCAACGAAGAAGTAAATATCTATTTGCCAGTAGACTCTCGACACAAACCAGTGCTTAATTAATACTGTATTGAAAACATTTATCCGAAAACTTTTCTCTCTCTCTTATCAGATGAATGAATCATTTGCTTTATTTCAAAACAAAGCAAAACAATTTCATCTTTTTTTTATGTATTCTAAAATTTCGGCTACAAAAATGTGCCCATAGATATTTTCAACAGTTTTTTTACAAAGACTTCTGGTTACCATAAAAGTGTTGACGTTTTCGTAAATCGTATAGTAAGCTGGGGTAATTAAAGTTCAGAACTACAAATGGTTTAAATTCTGCTTTCAACGAACCCTCATTTTTATTATTTGCCAAATAGGTCATTCTTTATATATCTTGCCTTTGTGTATTTTTCAGAAAGAATTACAACTTGGTTTTATCCCTGTGATAAAGGTTACATAGCTCTATCTCGAATACAGCATGAATGTATAACGTTATTTAAATGCAATTTTACATTTCACTGACTACACAAAGCAATATGTAAATTAAATTCATCGAGGATACATCATTGAACTCTACAGTGGCAATTTTTTCTCAACATGACGGGGGGAGCAATGCCCCATTTCCCCTAAATTATGTGTGAAAATCAAAGTCAACGGGTGAATTGCCAAAGTATTGGGGTGTTTTCCTCGTCCTCATGGGACCTCTTTCACGAACACGATTGCGTTTTCCTAAACTGAAGGGTGCGGTATGAGTTCAGCTCGAAATGCATTAAGTGTTCTCGTAATTGACATTTAAATGGTCCCACAAAGCTATGAAGAATTACGTCACCGTCTCTTCGGTCTCATCTACATCATCTTCAAAATTTTCGTTCACTTCTGCAAGAACGAGTGAAGGTTGTGAGTGACGTCGTTTCCTTAGTTTCTTCATTTTGTAAGTAGTTCGAGGATTTGGTAAGACGAACTTGAATATTGTGAAAACTTTTCTGTGATCTGCGGTTTGGATCAGCATTATACGAAGCATGATGATGACTTGAAGGATTATACAAACAGTGCATATAATTTCAAAAAGAATTCTAAGGGAAGAAATGTTCATGGCCAGTACACCATTTACGAAGGCCATAGTAAGGAGAAATCTGCTGAGAAAGGCATTCCTGATGTAATTTACAGTTTTGTTGCCATCTTCTTCATTTAATGACAAGTTTGAAGTATACATCTTGAATGCAAGGGAGGCCAGAACAATACAATTAAACACGAAGAGGACAATAGAGATGACGAGAATCCATTCATTCAAACCATAGCCAGGATGGAGAAAACAGCTGCAAAAAGTACGAAAGTGTGATTAATTGATTACACTTACAGAATTGGAATGGGAAAAATGTTGCTGTATTTTATGCCATAAGCCAATTAATTCAATGATGCAACACGATTCAACGTAAATTCAACGGAGATGAACGTCTAAACAGCTAGAAATTCCCATAGATTTAAGGGAAGAGAAATTCTGCCATATTCAAAATTCTGTTTCTAATGGAACAAAAAATCCTGATTATGCTGGATGGTTTACTGAACAATGTTTGAGTTATGAGCAACTTTACTACGTTCTTTAATTTAAGCTTTAAGGCCTAAATTTCCCACCAAACAGTTCCGATACCCATAAACTACTGATTTAAGTCCCTCCCGCAACTGTCTAAGAACTCATCCTCAACTAGCCACAATCTCATATAATTGCTTAATTGCTAGTAAACAAGATTCCAATGGCTAATCAAAACAGTCTATGCCGTGCATAGGGTGTAATATGACCCTAAAGGCGTTGTTTGCAATTACTGTCAATCAAACAGCTGAACCAATTCAGAATTTTTGTGGACTAAAATATTTCTGTGGACTACAAAAACTGTGGTTTGGGGTGAGTTGACTGCCTATAAACAATAAACCATAAGAGATACTGCCGCAAGTTGCCTTCACTGTTTTCCAAACGAAGGTGTAGCACTTAACTGTGCCAACATTTGTGTTTATTTTGTGTAGAAGTAGACCAAAGGTGTTCATGAATATTCATGCAGTGATCGAGGAAACAATTTCCTCCATTTTCAGCCCTACTGTTGAAAGAATTGAAATAGCGGAGGGAAGAGGGAAGAGAGATACAAAACAAAGGAGTTGAATTCAAAGATGATTGCGTCATATAAAGGTCAGAATTTAAAAGAAGGCGCCAGGAAAAGGGTGAAATTGACTTTGAATGACAAATAATACTGTAAAATTTTTTGACCAATAATATAAAAAATAACTTACAAGGTCGGGGTTTGTTCAGGGTTTATGAATTTGTCAAAGATCAAGACCAGTATAGCTCCTAAAACTGGGACTCCTTTTAAGAAAAAAAAAGAAAACATCAAAAATACAGATTGAAGAAGGAAGAAACTTTGTCTCATATTTCACCAGTTTCAAGTTAGCTCTGACCTTTTATGAATTACAAAATTCTCCAATCTGAAACAAACAAAACAGTGAAGTTAACTTCAAATTTGTGCAGGCCTGGATGGCCATTTCTTGTAAAAATGAAGTTTACCGGAATGGAGTGAAAAGTCGCTCCAAAGAAGTAATATCTCTCATACATGAAATGACATACAGCTCCTTTTGGAGTAAAGGTTCACTCCGTGTGAAGTTTCACTCTCACTAGGAGTGATTCCTTACTACACTCATTTTTGGAGTGAATATACTCGCATGAATATGGAGAGTACAAGTTACCTTACAGCCCCATAACAATGCACTTCAATGCTCGCCTTTGTTTTACTAACTCCTTGCTATCACCAAGTTTTACAAGAAATTCTGACATGCCTTTAAAAAGATAAGTTTTACTCCGCATTAAAAAAGTTACCCTCCCTCCCCCAAATCCCTGTTTTTTTTTTCTCAAGACGTACTCTTTTGAATGTTTCGGCAGCACGCCATTACGCATAAAAACGTAACAATGTGTAGTATTTGACAGTAAATCCTTTAGAGTGTAAGTGCAAAAAAGCCGTTAGACGTCATAAGTTAGATGGAGTGTTATACGGCTCAGTTTGTAACCAGTTGGTTTAAGCCGGGCTGGCCAAGGTCTCTTCAGGTGTGGCTAACTGACTTGTTTTCCCTACTCAATGTCAGTAAGGTCCATTTACCGTCGCAGACTTTCTATCACAATGAGTTGATGATTTATTGCACTCACCCCAAGCAAAGCAGGCTGCTTTTAGTAGCAAGAATTTTGGATAGGTTTCTGCCCGTCGAAGGTACCGCAAACGTAAGAGGTAGGCGTCCACAGACATCCATGATATCGTCGAAAGAAAAAATGAATTGATTAAAACAATTTTAATGTTACATCTTAGGCCAAAGTGAGTCTTTTGGATCGCCACAGCCAGTGACAGATAGAGGGCGCAAAGAGCTAAACACAGGTTTGCTTGAATTTGTGATGATTTGGTGGTTCGAAATGTTCTGTAGATAAAATGTAAAAAAAAAAAAAAAAGAAGCATATTGGAATATCATTTATGGATAAACTTAACTTTATCCTTTCAGTTATGTGACAAGATAGATTTAAATATTTCTTACTTGGCGAAAAACATTGGAAAGTTGTACCTAAGTAACATTTCCAATCAGCAGGAGATTCAGGAGATAACCACTTTCAGAGGTTATGAGATGTATTTCCTCTTATCGGGGGAAAATGTCCTGTCTCCGAACGGTATGAATATTTAAGAGCACTTAGAGTCTGCTTCTTGACAGCGGTCGATTTGTTTATCAAAAGTGTGTGTTTTCAAATGTGAGATCAAGGCTAAGTCACAAAGGGCGAAATTACATGTGACCTAAACAATGTATTTACAAAAACAAATGCGGGCACGATCTTTTCCAACACCTCTATGCAGAAAAGGTGCGCAACACTTCCGCCTGTGTCGATTGTATAAACTTTTGACAAGGAAAGTAGCAATATTGCTCGATATTTCAAAATCGACTGAGGGGGTGGGGGGGGGGGGTTATTCCTATATCAGAGACATTTTGCTATGTTCTATGAGATGGGAAAGAGCTATGGAACACGAAAACATGTCGAGCATTGCAGCCCCCGCTTTAAGCGTACAAGTGGAGGCATCTTTTTGCAGTCCTTAAACTGGAGAGAATATATTTCTAAAAGCTTATATATCCATTTATAACTTATAACTTTGAAGAATTCTTATTTGACGCTATTAGGCCTAGCTAAAATGAATTTCTAACACGTTTCATGTCGTACGAATTAGGTGTTTGCTGCATATCTCTAAATGAATATTTACCTTGAGTGGGTGAGAATGACCCCTCTTTGACCGAAGTTTGTAGACCCCTATTTCTCTTTCCAAACGAATATTGTTGCCTTTTTGCGCTCTTAAGGTTTTAGAGAGTAAACCTCTATAAGGTCTGTGTGGGATGAGGATGAAATTCAGGCAATTACAAAGCGTTTGATTAAGAACAAACCTGACCAGGAGGAATATTAATAAACAGAAAATCAAGCCGATAATGCAAAGACCTAGTCCCAGTAATACAACGACGTCATGACTTTCATTTGTTGTTGTCGGCTGTAAACCAGAGAAAAAACATGAAATGAATACGAAAAACGATTGCTTACGGAAAATATGCACTTTATACGGTATTTTAAACATTTTACAGATCGATTATGTATTCTATGAAAAACGAAACAAATTTTCTAAAATTAAGTCATTTTTAGAAAGCCAAACTGCTGAATAAAAGTTTTGAAGGAAATAAATTACGGTAGCAAGGGGCGTAGCTAGGATTGTGTCATGGGGAGAGTTTCGGTGTCATGGGGAGTGGGGTTGGGGCACGATATCAGGGAAAGTCTTATTACAGAGAAAAAATCACTATTTTAGGTGTTTTTGCATTGCAAGGTTGGGTCATGGGGGGAGGGGGTTCTGACCCCCCAAACCCTCCCCGTGGCCACGCCACTGACGGTAGATAACACAATCAAGTAATTTATGGAAACGGTTTCGTTTCTTGAGAGAGGGAGAAAGCAACTTACAATAAACGACACTTTTTATAAAGTGCTTCTTTTATGTTTTGACTGAAAACATGAAATATTTATCTCTAGAATTACTTTCTGGACGTAAAATTTGTTGTTTACCTTCGGTGTGACTAAAACCATAAATGAACAATTCTTTGAAATTTTAGCAGAATTCTCACAGGAACAGACAACTTCTGTTTTTTCTTTGTCAAAGTAATGGTCTGGCGGAGGTTTACATGTGGTGAATAATACACCTTGCCACTTATCCAGGCAGATTGGTGTCGTGAAAATGGCAGAAACTTCATTTCTTTCCTCAGTTACAGTTATATTAGCTGGACATAGTGGTGCTGACGGTGGTTCATTTGGTGCTGAAGAGACAAAATAATGACGTAATGTTAATGTCAAAATTTTTAACTGGACTAAATACCTGTTAGGAAATGATAAGCATGAATAATCACATTCTATTTCAGAAGATGTCGAATGGTTTTCTACAGGAAAAATCTTATGTATTGACGCATGCAAGCAGCTGATCTCGTCCTTCCGTGTAGTAGACTGACAGACTCGCGCATCTGATTGAAAAATCAGCTCTCTGCATTCATTTGTAATGAAAAACGTCTCTTACGACCCCTTTATATAAAGGAGAAGAAAAAGAAAAAAAAACACGTATTGTATTTGGCTTAGTTGGCTGTTCTCATTTTCATGCACAAACTCCTATTAACTTCCGGGTTTCATCAAGAGGCGCCCGCTTCCATATAACCGCTGTGTATCATTCTTACTGTGTCATCGTGTTAAGAATAATAACCCAAGCGCTACCTAAGGAAAGGTAGGATCAATTTAGAGCGGAGTTAACAACCTGGTGTAACTTTCAATGCAACATAGTTAGTAAATTTCACTATTCTTTACAAAATTGGATAGTTTTATTTGGACTCCTTTTTTGATAAACGCTGAGTGGGTACTTCTTTTACCAACGTGTTGGACGTGATGGGTTCCAACAGGCAGACAGTGAAAAAGGTTCATCTCTTCAGCACTAAAAGGTAGTTACCAACTGTGTGTAATTTCGAGCTCAACATTTAGGCTGTTTGCATAGCCTACGTTAGTTTGATAGCAAGCGTATGCGTAAAATTTACATAGGTACGTGTTTCACATCAGTAAAGACTCGCATATTCCGTTCAGAGTTTCTTACATTCAGGAAATTTATTCAGTAAATTCATCAGTTCTTACATTCGTGAATATTCACTGAAACAATAAAAAATTAAGAAGGTAATGAATCAAATATAATGTAGAATGGCCAATTAAATTTTCGCCGTCGTAGCAGTTCGTATTAAAGTAAATGACATATGCTATCTTTTTCTCAACAGGGTAATGATCTTTACATAAATTATGGGGAATCAAAACAACAATCTTTTCATAAAATCGCAATCGTCGAAAATTGTAAGTCTTTCAAATTGTTAGAAGCAAAATGTTCCAAACTTGCATCTATAGAAAAAAATGTGACTTTAAAAGCTGAAAATAAAAGCACCAGGTCCAGAAAAATTATGTGATTATACCTGGTTCATATACAATTTTACATCTGTCCTTCGTAATGTTGTAATATCGTGGTGGCATGGGAATTACGTCATTGTTTGAGCACATAGCTGTACCTAAACAAAATTGAGGTGTTTAGGTGGTATATATATTTCATTAAGTTTTGTTTTTAATTGATAAATTGATCAATAGTTCCTACCCACTACAGCAATTAGGGGCTGCTACGGCCTGCAACTCGAGCATCAAGATTGTACACTCGTGCAGCAGACACAGAAGCGTGTAGTCAAGTCGTAATTAGTTGATAATAATGTTCATGATCATTAATTAAAGGAAAATTTTAAGAGGATGGAATGAATAATTATCATGAAATAGAACAAGAATCATAGGCGGCGGAAGCGAGGCCGTGGGGCCTGCCCCCAATATTTTTTATTATTTTATTATTTTTATGAGATTTTGGGGGATGGCCCCCAATAACTGAATTTCGCGAAATGAATTTTACGTTGATTTAATTACATTTCGGCTATTCTTTAGCTCAATTATCACTTTTAAGAGAGCAAAAGTTGCAAAGCGTCGGGGGCCTCGACCCCTGTACCCCCACATTAACGATAACCTGTAGGAAAGTTTATCTTCGCCTTTCAATCAGTTAAAACAAAACTTTTGCATGCTGTCTTTCTTTTTAAAACTATCCTTCTTCTTCTTCTCAAACAAATGCCTTTTAAACATACTGAGCGAGGGCCATGTTCCCAGTCCCCTTATTGGCCCCAATATCAGACATTTGCCCTATCAAAAATGTCCCTTTTAGGATTATAAGTAATACCTATACAATGGTACTTTTTTTCTTCCATTAAGTCCCCTAAAGAGCAAAAAATGACAGAGCTTCCGGTGGCCCTGTTGCAGGCCCCTGGACCGCACGCATATTGCCTAGGGATTTTATATAGAACTCTCTACCGATAAAATGCCCCAAAACACTTAAAAAAATCTTCTAAAAATTCCCCGTTTCAAATTATCAACAACATGTTCAGTTTTGAGTAGCTTCAACATTTTGACTTTGCCCCCTAAAATTACTGTAAAGTATGCTCTCCTTAGCCAAATTCCATAGTACTTCCCGATTCCATTCTCGTCCGTTACTTCACCCCACTCCTGAATTTAATTCATAGTTTAGAACCCTTAATTGGAATATGATTTTCGACCATTTTGGAGCCCCTCAAATAACCAAAATCACTGAGCTTTACCCCCTGGACCCCTACCGGGGCTTGAATCCTTGACCCCACCAGGGGCCCTTAAGCTGGCCCCTGTGCCCCACGCCAATGAGGTTTTGCGCTTCTCGCAAATCCGGACGCCTTACGGCTTCACCATTATGTCGGCTGCCGAAAACTTGTGCCCCCAGTAAAAAAAATCTTCCGGTGCCTATGAAAATATCCGTTTTCATCTATGTGAGTAAAGTCTTATAGCATTACAACTACAAACTCCATTCTCTACCATATCTCGTAGGGTGGTCTTCGAGGAGCAATTGATCTTTAATCCAAAACTTTTGTAAGATTAGCTCACCTGCAACAGACTGGTTTATTGCACGAACAGAGTAAGAGAAGCCATTGGTTGTTTTAAAATCCATCCACAGAGTACTAACCGAAGACATAACGTTGAATACGTCACGAATATTTGTGTTGCTGACGACTTCTAACAAAGGACTAGAGGAATTATTGCCTTCGCCAATTGTTATACGAGTATTAATACTTTCTCTTGTAAAGACTTCCAAGGATAAGGACAACAAATTGTTTTCATTTTGCGGACTAAATCTGATTATTCCTTCGAAGTTGTTGAATTTTCGTGATTCATATCTATTATCATCATCAACCGTAATAACAGAATCTGTAAAGGGACAAAAAACTAGTTGTGATTTAGATCGTAAATTCGAAACCATGGCTAAAATATGAAGTAAAAAAGCAACGTAAAGCTAATACGCACATAGAAGGGAAGTTAAAAGTGGTCCAAATAAAATATTCACACTACATCTCCATCTGTGATATCAAAGTAAAAGCCTATCATGTTTCAACGACATATCGTGTAATAAATTGTAATTGGTCAGTTAGTCCTTGAATTGCGGAGATTTAGTAAAAACGATGACATTATTGTTTTCAAATTTCATAGTCCAAAGCATGAAAAATACAGATCGATGGAGAATAAGGTTATTAATATTTTAATAAATGTCACAGGTAATTAGGTTAAAAGTTGTACAACAGACGCAACATATCATACATAAAACTGCTTGCTTTTTAACAGTTCGTGAGATAACCGGTTTCGGGAGAAAATGAGGTTTCCTCAGATAAGGGGAAAATTTTTTCTGTGTAAACGGTGTGAGTATTGATGAGTACTTAGTGTCTACCTCTTTGCAGTCATCGTCGATTTACTTAATTAATGTGTTTATATAAGATCATAGTTAAGCCACAAAGGGCGAAACAACAAAGGACCTTCAACAACGTATTTACAACCACAAATGCTGGCACGGTCTTCTTGCACATCTTAATGCGGAAAAAGCTCACGAAACTTGCAAATGTGTCGAGTCTGCAAGTAAAGCTTAGGACAAAGAACTTAGCAAAATTACTCAATATCTCAAAATCGGCGAGGTAGGCAACCAAAAAATGGCACAACTTTTTTTTATTCCCCTATTGAAAGGGACTTTAAATATGCTCGAATATCTGTTTTCTAAAATCGATAAATATCGCAAGGTTGTTTTGAAGGTTATTTTAAGTTCGTTGAATTTTCGCGGTAGGATCGCAATGCATCACAAGAGATATTGAAAGGGCTAAACCCATGACAAACTAATCCCCCGTTAGATTGAAAATTGATATCTCCCGAACTGTGGAAGCATTGTAGGTTTGTTCTCTCCTGTACCTGAGGAGGGTGTCGATATAAGGCCTATTTCATATTTCTATATTGAGTATGGCTAGGCATTGAAATTCCCCGCTCTGCTGCTCACGCTCAATGTTAAGGAACAAAAACCTGTTGGCAATGCACGGTTACAGCACTAAATACTCATAACACTCTTGTTGCCAACGAAGATGAAACAATTATATCGAATAATATCGAGAAAAGAAGTAAAAAATATCTCACTTGTACAATTGTTCTCATCGTCAAACAGGATACAATCATGAGAATTGTCGCACTTTTCAGCCGAAGTATAGCATCTACGTTCATGTGAGCACTTGATCTCACCTTCTTTACAAGGACCTATCTGAAATAGAAAGAAAACAAAAGAACTTAACACATTTTCCTTTGAAGATATTTTTACCTGAATGCATTGTTTCAAATTGTCGCTCCACCTAACAGGCGAGTTCAGTTATTCGATTGATTTGTGGCCTTGGAATACCTGCCCACTTGCTTCGACTTGTCCTGAACTTCAAAAAGTTTAATTAAGCCTTTTCGATAAACTTGTCAACTCATGCTTTAGTAATCCATCCTTAGCTTAAAAAAATTGTTTACTTATTTTTTTATTCATTATTATCTGTTGGACTAATATAGCTTTATGTAATGTATGAATACACGTGAAAAGAAACTCAGTTCCACCATATTCTGAGCTCATCCCGTGTGTTCCACCTGGCATGCCTGCGACATGCAGCTCCATGCGGCAAAAAATTGCCGAACTCTTCAGATAGCAGGGAATTGTCTGTTGCAACTCCTTAGCGTGATCGAGGATTAATGCTTTTATGGTAGTTTTACATCTGGGAAGTTTGAAACAATTTTGCTATAACAAGACATAGATTTTCAGTGACATTACGGTAATAGAAGACAAAATAATTATAATGTAGTAATGCAGTTATATGAAATGCAGTAATGAATGTTCCGTTAAGAGATGTAATTGTTTGTTCCTTACTTTAAGTGTTTATCGACCATTTATGCGCAGGGTAGTTACTTGAATGAAAAGAGTGTCACTCACTTGGGCAACTTTGTTGACAATCAGCATTTCCCGTACAATTGAATCTTTTGGGTAAGCAGACACCTGGACAAACTTGCAAACCACTTGTACAGTTCAATTTTGAACCACCTATGTAGGGATAACATAGAAAATATTTCAGTTGTTCGTTTCCAAAATAAAATAAAATACTTTTAACGATTGGTGTACAATTTCCAAATGAAGCGGTTTTCCTCAGTTTTTTTTTAGATTCTTTATTACAGACTGTTGTATGAACTCAAAAGAAAATAAAACAAACTTATCTGCTCTGAACCAACTGTGTGATAGTCTATCCTTGATAGTTATATAAATACACAGATAAAATACGGCATCGGAACATGTAATATGTTATCATTACCATCATGATTTTTTATCTGCTGAACCCTTCCATGTATTCCACTATATTGATCGCTCTCATCCGATGAAAACCGAACCAACATTTGAAAACCAGATGCGATTACTCTAATGGCCTGGACGTCTTGATTACCAGATAAAGTCACGAGCTGACCACGCGAAGCATCGTCGCCTTCACCTATAGTCACTTGGTCATGTGGCTCTTCAACTGTCATATTTTCAAATGTAAGTTTTAAATGATAACCCTTCTTAGTAGTAAAATACCATGTGTACTGATAGTCAGGAGGATATGATTCCGGGTAGTTGAAAGACTTGAAATTCCTTGGAGAAGAATCCACTATGATATTTTCTGTAAAGAATATCAAAATATATGTGTAGCAAAAGTAAATCATTTCACAAAAGTTTTGACAACTCTTTCCTTACAGTGACTGTTCTTCAAGGGTTGGGCACCCAAATATTCCAACTTTTTAAAGTGTGAACACTATTGTGATAGAGACGTACTTTTCGGCTCTCTAAGCGCGCCGTAAATATGAGTCCTTTTAAAAAACATTTATAAATATGGAACTTCATTTGCAGGAAATTTTAAGTTCTAGGTTTTCTGTAAAAATTTTTAAATTTTTGGGGATAATTAAAAAAGCTTTTCCATATCTAATGTGTGAATTCACTCCCAAAGCTAAGTGTAAAATAGTGTTATGAGGGATCACTCTGAGTAAGAATTTCCTATTAGCATATATCTGAGATTGCATGGCGAATGAAGAAGGTGATTACATACTTCCAAAACTTTGTTGCCTTTTTTAAGACAAAATATTTCAAAATTAAAAACCTATAGCGGTAAAAATTTAGGAATACTGTATCGTACTAGTTTGCAATAAGTTTACCAGATTGCATTATGAGCTACCACTTAGAGAGAAGGGTTCCATTCAAGCGTTTTGGCATTATCCCTAAAAGTTTTAATTAAACGGCAGTTTACCTCTGATTTGACCGCAAGGTGGTCTCACACGTCAATACAAAATGATTACGTTGATCTTTCTTTCTTAGAACTATTCCATAATATTTTAGTAGCTGTTGCAGATATGGAGCTACGCTGATGAACTCACATTAGACAAGAAAGCTCATTTAAGCGGCATTTCATGGGAGCAGCTAATTGGAGAGAAGAACCAGAGTTCGGGTACTTTAATGGTAGTTTCCCCCGAAAAGTGTATCTATGACGGATTTCAATGAAGACAAACCCCCCTTCTAGATTATAACCATTTATTCTTAGTTCGTAGAAGATTCTTCTAAGTCTCGCAATAATATGTTGAAAATGTTCACTCTCATTAAAAACTTAAGGGCTTGCGGAAATGGGTTAAACAGTTATTAGAAACTGGACTGAAAAATTCCATCTAACTAACTGTTACAAAGACAAATTTATTCAATAGAGATTTCGTCCCCTTGAAGGAAAGACAAAATTGCCTTCGCCTGATATCTCCAGATGTCACATTTTTGCGGTTAACTCACTTGCAGTGGACAACAAGTGGCTCGAAGCATAATGAACGTAATTTTCGGAGGTATAGAAAATTTGTGGAATTATAGAAAATTTCTAGCACCAAAACTGTAACAAAACATTGGTCAGTTCTTGTCTTTCGCACAGGGTAAATATTTGCGCCGACTAAGCAAACAATCTCTTGTGGTTAAATGACGTCAAAATCGTCCAGTTCGTTCCCTGTGGTCGGCCAGTTCGTTCCGCCGTTCTTCAAGCGGACAAATTTTCTCACGAAAAGGTAAGTTTGTTACTGTACTAAGCCCACCAAGGAAAATCGCAGGGAAAGTAACGTAAAATTCCATCCCAAGTTGATCAAAATGACTTATGTTTTAAAATTTTGTAACAGTGAAGTATTCAAGTGCGTTAGAGGAACGTATAGGTATCAAACATAGTTGCTTGTGAGGTTTCACAGTTCCAACGCTTTGTTACACTTGAGTGTTACCCTACCGGTGCCTACGCTTAATTTCTGTAATGGATCACAGGAAAGGGGGCTGGTTCGGGAATCATTCGAATCTAAAAGGAAGCAACTGTTAAAAATATATGTACCTATATTGACTAACCTCGGCATTGTTCATCTGCTTGGTTCCCACAGTTGACAATCCCATTACAAAAATCGTTCTTTGTAAGGCAGGCACCATTTCCGCAATCAAAGCCAGATGAGCAATGATTACCTAAAATGAAAAGTATACAAAACATTTCTATGTCTCGTTTAAAGCAGATGAAATAACTCGTAATATGGAGTATCTAACGTACGAAAACTGTTTTCAAATAGTTGCAAAATATAACAAGCTATATATGAAGGAAAAGAAAACAAAAATGATATATTATCCCTCCAACACTTCCTGAATTTTCGCCAATCACAAAAGGGTGAATATCTATTCACTCATTCGTTACAATATCTTCAACTTCTATTGGAAGGGTAAATATCTATCCACTCATACGTTATAATATCTTCAACTTCTATTAGTCAATGCATTGGGGTCAGGTTACACTCGGCTTTATCCCTTAATAAACTATGGTAACGGTTGAAGATGCACTTATCTTGCGCCACTCCATTTCACTCGGGGTCGTGCTGTTTTAACGGGTTTGTACACAAACATAGCTGTTTCTTTTGCGTCTTTTACATCAAAATATTTTCGTGGATGAGTTAACAAGGTTAAACATCTCTGTATCTGTGCATTACAACAGGATCAAGCACTCTCAAGGGTTAATACTCTCTATGAATGCACTCGCGGACTGGCCCCTCAGTAAGTCTTGCATTAAACGTACGATCGTGCATTATCCTGTTAGTGGGCCTATTCAAGGTCTTTTGTTCCGGCGATCCGTTGTTGCCCGTTGCTTAACCTTCAACTAATGGAGGATATCACCCATGCCACATGTTATGTCTTATGTAGCTATGCATCTTACTGCAAAAAAGTACAAGTAATATTTTAGTAAAGTTGAGAAATGAGACCGTTGAAATATACGAGGACGTCACATTTGTGAAATATACGATGACGCGTTTAGGACGTGATCTCTTTATAAATGCCGTCGCGTAAATTATTTGCTCGTGTAGAGATAGTAGCACTTGTTGAACAATTTAGGAGTATAGTGCCAATCAAAGCTTAGGTCTATGTTATTTACTTTGAAATCCAAAGTGTTCTCACCCCACACAGCTTTAGGTTTCCTAGCATGTTTACTAAAGCCATTCGCAGTGTCTAAAACACACCCTCATCCATACGAAATCTTAGATTATTGTTTCAGACATGCATAGGCGTAGGAAGCGACAGCCCCTGTAAAAAGTGGGTTGTCAAATGCTTCTCACTTTCCGGGCCAGAAAACCCCAAACCAAATCATTCATAGGCAAAATTTACGGTGCGATTCGCGCGCCGTAAAATGCAATGTAAAGTGCGTTAATGCTTGCTCATAACTCAGTTGGATAAACGTTTTCGAGCTCTGGAAATGGCAAAATCGGATGTTTGACAAATGTGACACCACATTACCAAGAGACACCGGCAGCTTGCTATTTCCATAGAATTCCAAATTTTCTTCAATGAAAGCTCTTGATGTTGAAATATTTTTGTTTAAAAAGGACAACGAAGTCTGGGAAACTTTTGATTTGTTATCGGAAAGTGTTGAGCTCTTAGGCCTTGGATAACACTATGTAGTAACAACGATTCAGTTGTAGTGCAATCATTCTCAGATTTGCCACCAATATAAGAAAGAAATACAAATATTTCAGTAATCCCGCAAACCTTTAAATTACCTTACAAGAAAACCCAGAATCCAAGCTTCCTCCAATAAAACCTCCATGTCAGATATTTGTTAAAAACGGGCAAAGATAGTCTTTGGAACAAGACACATATTTCAGGCAGGAAACCATTGGCCCACCCTACTCAAATGCTCTTAAAAACGCATATAACCAGATACCTTTCAAACCTGTCAGTTGAGTAGTTTGTGTAGATGGATTCTTTAGTTATTGAAGTGTCAAATTGCTATCAATGCTCAATGTTGCAGAGCAGTGAAAAAATTCGGAAACTTGCCATTTGAGACACCATTCAACTGCATTGCGGTTTAACCAAGTTTCCTTTATAAAATTCCAAATTCTTTCTAATTTAAGCTCCAAATTTGTAATTATCAGTTTTAAAAAGGCAAATTTTCCACGCTGTTTAAATATTGCAACCTCCAATGCAGTAAGTGGTCGCTCTTAAAGCAGTCAGTGGTAAACTTTTCCGAGCCACTACAGAGCTTTTAGTCTAAAATTTTCTTAAATATAGACTCTTAATTTTTAAATATTTTGTCTTAAACGCAACAAAGTTTCGGGAGCTTTTTGAATGTTGCCAAGAAGTCTCAATCCGCACTCCTTAAATGACATTGTGTTAGAACGACAATCTTCAGTCGACATGCTATCTCAGATATATGCTAATAGGAAAACGCAAGTTATTCGATGGTCCAGAAAAAAAAATCAAATTTCCTTACAGGAAACTATGAATCTTAACTATTTTTGTAATTCAAGCTCCATATTTACAAATGTGTAAAAGAAACCAAATATTCGTCGCTCTCCGGGCAAGGCACACAACGTTCCTGATACAGTAGTGTTCACACTTAGGAAAATTCAGAAAATCTGGATGATTGCCCCCCTGACAAAAAGTATACTCCACTGTTGTAGGGGCATAGATATACTGGAATTGTTGTCGAGAGTAGCATGGCTGGCAAAAACAATATTTCCACCTTCTTCACCTGTTCACTGCGCACTTTCACTTGCAAAAATGAGTTATTGCATTTAATTTTTTTATTGAAAAAAAAAAAAACACTTGTCGCTCGTAGAAGAAAGTGAAACATTTAGCAAAAAATTTACATTTTGGTTAATGGCTTACGGTTAGGTGCAAAGTCCAAAATTGTTCCTTCCTCCACTACGGCACTCTGCATTTACTTGAATTTGCTGTCAAACAAGTAGCTTTGCCGATTGATAATTTCATTAGACTACCAGTAGTACAAACTGAATAATGGGGTGAGAATTTACCGCCTTTGAACTTACCATTCTCTGGAAATGAGCTGTTGACTACTCGGACCAGCCCTGAAAATATTTGTATCATACCAGGCATATGTGATTGTAACGTTAGCCATAAGTTGTTTACAGATGTGAGAACACTGAGTTCGTTTAAGGTATCCTTCCCAGTCCACCGCAGTAGCTGTTTCTTAACACCCAGATGACATCTCTCTCCGACCAATATGAAGTCAATATATCTCCTCAAGGTCAAGTTATTGAAAGATAAGTGTAACTGTGAACCATTTTGAGTTTCGAAGTACCATGTATAATTTAGACTGAGTCTTTCTGCAGACGGGATGTGATTGTTCGTGAAATTCACAGAGTGTTCTACAACTTGAAATGACTGGGCTAGAAAAAAATGAAAAGCAGCAATCCATGTCAATATTAGAGTAAAATATTTAATCTCAGTTAAAAAATATTTTTATTCTATAGGCAGTTGTTAATTACCCAGGAGAGTGTCAATTCCCCCAATTGTCGTAGATATAGCGTCACCCACAACTTGAAGTTAAAACTCTTCCTCCTCCAGACAATATCATCCTAGCTTATTGCTTCTAGACATACCTTGGTAAGTATAAAAGGTCCCACTCTGTAGTCACAACACCCCAGTACATGCTGTGTAATATGGGCCACTTTGCATTTGTGAATGCGAAGTCAATCAAAGAGCTGTACCACTAGAGAAATTTTGTAGACCACTGGTAATTATTAATTTAATGTGACGAATGACTTGCCATAAATCTAATTGGCTATGCATATGCGACCCTGTTTCAAACTTCAATGGCCGTAAGAAAAAAATGAGGCACAAAACAATGTGTAGTCCTAATTTATTATGTAGTTACAAAAGAACTGTCACAAAATGAGTAAAAACCCGCACAAGTCTTTATATAACACTCTCTACATCGCATCAACCATGACCGAGATTTTTTTTTCTGTCAAATCATGACCACTGAAACGTGAATAATTCAAAAAGTCATTTTCATGGCATGAAAAACCGTCATGTAATGACATCTTGTGTCCTATCTTATACTTTCCTAGACTTAAAACTACATACTTTTGGTTTGCATTTTCGTCCGTTTTGGCGTTGCGTAGTGGAGAAGCGTCTGTATTTGCTGAAATAGCCTCCTGGTGGGAATGGTAGAAATGGAATCTCAGGTCTGCAGCCTTGAAAAGATTTTTTATGTCCCCAACATAAGGCAATTTTTATAGGTCAAAGCTGGGTTGATTTCTCCTGTTCTTCCCTCCCATATTAACAAAAATTTCATGTATATGCATGGTTTTTATGTTCGTCAATTCGTATGGAACCGGGAGACCTGGTGCCTTTAAACAAATTTCGAAACCTCAAGAATCAGGGCAGTTTAAGTTTTATTATATCACTCCTGAACCCCCCCCCCACTGAATCACCCAGCTCCCCCCCATCAGCCCCAACCCACTGGCGACCTGGGCAAAAAATTGTATTCATTCTAGCGATGATTATATTCAATCCGGGCTACCCGGCTACTATGACATAGATACACTTGCGATAGATCCAGTCTGAATGTCGGAATAAATTCAGGCAGAGTGTGACAAGCTTCATGTCTTCGGAATCTCTTGACTCTTTACTCGTCGGATTTCTGGATGGATCATTTTCTGAAAGATTTGGAGTGGCCAAAATTGGCTACCTTGATGTGGATTAGAGTGTGCTCCTAGCATTTGGTTTGTTTCTATCTCCTGTAGGGATTTTCTCATTTCCTGGGGATGCACAAATTTGTTCCAAAATCATACTTGATGTGTTGGGTAGATGTTTGACTCAAATATGGTTGGAAGGAATTGGCACTATGCATAGTCATTGCATGCCAGTCATTCGCCAGTTCAACAATAAAACACATGTTGGGTCAGTGGAGTCTCAAGGGTCGCACCTTACCAATATTAACCTCACAGGATCTCACTAAGCTCTTGGATTATGTGGACATACCCAGTGGCGTACGAGACGGACAGGGGAAGACTGCCCCAAATTTCAACAAAATCTAAATTCTGGCAGAAATTTTGAAAAATTTGGACAGTCCTTTAATTTTGAAAAAATGGATGGTTTCCAGATAATTCCTAAATGTGGCCGAAATCTTAACAAAGATTGCCTCAAGTCAAGTTTAAAAAAATTGGCTACACCTTCGGGCAGCGCAAAGAGCAACTATTCATGAGTTTTACTTTACAGAGTATCACAACTCAATGACCGAGTTGTGATATAGCACATAATGGTCAAATATTCTGGCAAAGGGTAAAAAAATGCTGGAATGTTTTCAGTTTCCAAATTAATTAAACGGACAGACAAGAGGGTGTTCAGGTTCCCAAAAGTTTGTCATCTATCCTGTTAAGAGCCAAATACATACAACGGTTATGGAAATCGGGTAATTTGTTTTTCGATACTTAAATGATGCAGTGTGAGAATGCCTTCCAACACGTCTGCTTTTTTAAAAGTAAAATTATACATAGTGGGAGGTTAGGACAGTCACACCATTAGATCAAAATATATTGAACAAAGCCAATAGTCGCAATAGAGTAAAATTCATTAGTATGTTTTCAATTCCGTTTTAAAGTTTCCCCTCTGAAAATATGCGGGACCATTTCATCGATTGGTAGAGATTTTTTCTGGTAATTTTCTTATTAATGAGCGACTGTTAAGATCCCGCTATAAGCCTGGGAAATGCCATTTTCAAATGTTTGAGGAGTCGGACATTTCAAAATTTTCTGTACGCTTCGCGCCAATCTATTGTGGCGCCCTGCTTAGTCTTTCTGGCTGAATTTTAGTTTGGAGTGAACTTTTGTCTACAATTGAAACTTAAAAGTGCGACTTTTGGATCCTCTTTATTAGCATGGGAAATGTCATTTTCGACTGTCTGAGAGGTACGAACTTTCAAATTTTCTAGGTGCTCCAAGCCAAACAGTAGTCTTCGCTTTTGAGTGTCTTATGGGCAGGCAAAAACTTTCTCCAAACTGTAATGCTCCCCAACGGTTATGGTGATACATAACTCGAATGAACAGCTCTTGGCAACAAACAGCAGGATTTCGGATTTGCCGTCCTAGGATACATATTCCAGTGAAGTAATGAAGTGAGCTAATCAGTACCTGAAAAGTGAGTTTGAATCTCACCAGAATAAAAGGCAATTAAACCTAGCAAATACCACTTCCAGCCATCTGGGAGGTGTTAAGATTCAAAATTTTATTTGTTCGCTTTTCGTCAACTGATGGTCGCGCTACGCTTAGATAGTAAACTCCAGCCCCCTTACAAAAGTATCCCTACCCAAAAAGCTCCCACCCCCCCCCCAAAAAAAAACAAACCTAGCTACGCCACTGTTTTCTAGAAATGTTAAAGTGCATATAATTCTCTGGTTATAAAGTGTTTAAACGACTGTTAAATGTCTAACGGGTTCATTACTTTATGTCTTAAAATCTAGAGCAGAGCAATCTTACAGAGATGTAAATATAAGTTACCATTAGCTGTCTTCCAGTAGGTCAAAATGTAGACGTTGAGCCAAAGAAGGAAATACAGCACACGCGCCATCTTTAGGTTTCTAATATGGTAGTCGTAACAGTGGAGACTATACTAAACTTCGTTTCAGATAGGAAGTACGTGTCTATTCGTGCATAACACCCCATTCATTACATATGAAAACACCTTTATAAAAATATGTTAATTGAAGAATAAACTCGACAAGGTGCAATAGCAGTATACCGTTTACTCTTAACTCTTCGATCTGGGACTTTTTTAGCTTTGGAAATTTTCCAATAATGGTGCGATAGAGATATTGTTCTTTCTTGCCACAATAAGCGGCTATAGGCTACATAAACTAGACAGGGCTTGTGAAGGTTCGCAATGTACACTTTGGCGTCGAATTGTTGGCTTAGAGGTACTAAGAAATACTTTGCATTGTTCTATTTAAACAAGATCAACGAAGTTGCCGCTACTCAGTTTGTACAGGGTCCGTAACAACTCCCTGGTTTGTACTATACACAACAAGAAGAGAGAGAGAGAGAGAAAAAAAACGTGCGGTAAACAGCTAGGTTTAAAGCAGTGCCTTAACTTTCCATAACAATGTAGGTGTAAGGGCTCAATATCCACTCTCTAGAAATATCGGATACCGAGATGGGCGCTATACGTTAGGCATGTGTACGATCGCTCTCAAGCGAGAAAACGAGCTGGCCTTAATGTCGTGAACGGATTTTAAGGTTTTAGAATATACGTTGATCGGGTTTCCTTTACTTTGCGCCCCTAACGTGACTGCTCTGCAAAGACTAACCCCTCCATCAGCCACTGATTTGTTGTTCTCTAGAGCCCCAAGAACATTACGTGGAGAGGAAACTAACAAAAATGTCTCGCAGGTGTAATTGACGATTTCTTGGAATTATCGTAATAGGTAGAGAAGGCTTTGAGGAAATAATCCGAAATCAGGTACCTGGGCCCCAGAGGCTATTATCGAAAGGTTCCATCGTGACTGTAGGGTCCATGGGAACTATCTTCCATATCTTAGTTCGTTTTCTGTGATAGTTCTAAAATTGCGCTATTGAAGAGTAAACGAGTAGCATGGAAACCATCCTTTCTTCATCGTGGATGACCTCATTGAGAGGGATCTTGTGGAGAAAAAGGAGCGGGCCACAATTTTCTTGTTTTAAATTTAGATCTTGGCAAAAAAGATGGAAATGAACGAAGCAGTTTAAATTCAAGAGGAAAATGTCGAGATTTAATGGATACCGCACACATTATGTTGGTCATTATTTGGCGGGAACGTAATCCCCACCAAAGGGGTTACACATGGAGTTGTAGTGATTTTACTTACTGTAGACTGGAGTTTTCCTATTTCGTGCTTATAAGTCCAGTTTGTCACTGCAAGTTTAGTTTCACCTAGCCTTCACTTGGACCATCGTACTATCATTATTGGCTAAGCCTATAGGTAATCAAGAAGGGGGCAGGGTTTTGAAAGTCAACAATTCCTTATTCCAGGATGAAACATATACTAAGCCTTTGAGAGATCCTGTTCCTATGAACTTCAAGATCAATACAACAGTCCGGCACAAATTTACTGATATCCCGAGATTTGCAGGTCTAATTTGAATGGGAGTTTTATTATACTGTATAAATTTGGTTCCTCTTTCACAAATAAAAATTTACCTAAACTTCCTCTTTCAAGAATACAACACAAAAAACTAAGCGGGCACGGAATAAAAATAACGGGAACATTTAAATAGAAACAGAGTAAAAATTTACAAAACCTATTTGCACTTTTTATTTTGCTCTTTCATGCTTTCGGCAAAATATGAAAAGTAATATGTAGAAATTAAAAACACAATTTAACGCAACAAAATATTTTGCTTTATTAATTTAGAAATGGAATATACTATATCAGGAGACCGATATTTCTCCCAAATACCTTCTCTCAGGTTTTTTGTGAACGTACTTTTGCAAATTGTTATATTCCTTTCAATAAACTGGAACACCAATATCTTTTTTTTTTAAATTACACAACATACTTCTATAAAAGTGTAAGAATTAAATTTATTTCATGAGCATCGATCTTCCCAAACAAAAATACAAAAATTTCTCTTAAAAAATTTTCAATACCTGCTCTTTTTGAAAACATTATGAAAATACATCCGAATTCTTTTAGAAAACGGACGTTAAAAACATGATTGTTAAAAATAAGAAAAAAATGCACAAATTAGGGGAGGCTGCCTCATCAGTAAAAAGATGATTATTTGTCCTAACAATTCTACATGTAAAAACATTAAAAAAAAGGAAAGGGGAAGCAATACTTCCGCGAACCCCTTATGCAACATAAGTAGCTTCCCATTTTAAAATGTTTTACTAGGAAAATGAAGCATTTTTAACCATGATAAAACGGAGGGGTTCTTACGTCAATCGACTATTAGGGAATGGCATATAGTATTAAGTACCGAAGTACCAAAGTACCGAAATTGCATATTTTTGCAATAACTTGAATGATAGATTCTACATTTTCATCACTAACAATATCCACATGAAGGGAAATTTTTCAAGTTCTTGGTCACGTCCCTGACAATATTGTCGTTGTTAAATTTTTCTTTCAGAGAAAAAACCAGAAAACAATAAAAGGAATAGCGGCGAATTATCTGATGGATTCAAGAATGAGGAGCAACTGTTCTAAAACAACTTTGAAATTTTAGTGATTTCTTGAGAGCGATAATTGAATGAAAATTTAGTGAGGTTCTCAGAAATGAAAGAATATCATACCACATTCCTTTTACGATGAACATTTATAACTCGCACTGACCCAAGATGTTTCATTTCAAAGAAAGTTTACTATTTCTCTATAACTTGTGAATCGTGGAATGTTACCTCAAAACGTGACACGAGCTTAAACCGAACAACGGTTGTTGTGAAATACGCTTCTAAAGTTGTGGTAGGTCACAGCTCCAACAACTTGTCTGTGAACTGCGTTTTCATCTTCAGTTTTGCCAAGAAGCCACTCACAAGAAGGTTTATTTTGTCTGCTAATAAGGAATCACAAATTTTCAGGTTCGCAGTGCATTGCTTCAAGCTCAATATTTCGTTGAGAAATTTAAATTGAATAAATCTGAAATTGGACATTAATTTAGCACATCAATTTTTCATTTTTTCGGAGTAATAAAATTACTATACAGTGGCGTAGCCACGGGAAGGATTTTGGGAGGTCATAGCCCCCATGACCCAACCTCGCAATGCAAAAAACACCTAACATTGGCAGTTTTTTCTCTCTATCCTTCGAAGCTTCCCTAATTCTGTGCTCCCAAATCTCCCATGACACCAGCCTCCCCCCATGACACAATCCTGGCTACGCGCCTGTTGCTGTATAAATTTTCATTCTTGCATTGGCGCAGTTCGAGCGCCCAAGTCCTCCTAGGCATCCACCCCTAAACCAGGGTCACCCTCTCAAACAAACTTCAGAAAGGCACATTAACGAGAAACGGTTGGAAGTCTTGCATTGGGGAGAGCAAGAACTGGCTTTCATGATTTTTAAAGAAAAAAAAAGCATTTAAAACTGCCGGTATTACGTACATTCAATATTTTTACCCTACATGAGCCCCCAAAATCAACACTGGCCTTAATGCTTTCCTCGATGCCTCTTCTTTTAAACGATTTTACGTATTAGTATCTTTTTGTTAGTATTAGTATCATTTGTTTGCCAAATCTCAAAAGAAGTTTCTGGTTAGGTTCTGTTTCAAAATTCCAGGTGGCTGTGTTGCCGTTTGAATACTTTGACGGGAAATTTTGGGAATTAAAACTGTGCGACGATGTGACGAAGGTTGTTACTTCCTCTTCTTCTTCTTCTTTACGGAATGGTGATACATCCGTAAAATCGAACATACCCTCACCACGCATGCGTCGGAGGTGGAAACCTAAGTCCTAACAAAGCTAGTAGTAAGATTAAGCGGGTCTTTATGACCCTGGCTACTATCAATGAGGTCAGGTGGGAGACCGTAACCGTATTAGGCAGGAAGCTAAATTTGTAGTTGTTAGATCTAGAGTATGCATGAACTAAATGGACGTTATGCATTCCGCGACTTCTACGGATAGGGTGCCCAAGTCTGTCAATTGGAATATGAGCCTTACCAAAGAAACCTTTTTGTAAAAAGAATCAGCCTATTTTGCCTGCGACGTTCGGTTAGCGTAGGGAGGTCAAGGCCCTTCAGGATCGATGTCATAGACTCAGGTTCCCGAGAAAAATCGCCATTGATAAATCGAGCCGATCTCTTCTGAACGCTTTCTAGCTTATCTTTTATATAAATCTGGTGTGGATCCCACACACTGCTAACATACTCTAATACAGGGCGCAGAAGGTCTCTCTATAAGTGTTATAACTTAACATCACGATAACAGAAGGACGGATTCCTTCGGAGTATACCAAGAGTTTTGTTGCCCTTATTGCAAATAGCCTGAATGTGCTTATCCCAGTTGAGATTCCTTGTGATACAAACCCCTAAGTACTTGACCGAATCTACCTCAGTCAACTTCTTACCATTCAAGGCGTAATCAAAAAGAACAGAGCACCTCTGTCTCGTAAGAGTAATGATGTTACATTTGTAGGGCTGAAAACGCATGGCCCATGTTTCAGCCCAAAGACGAAGATTATTTATGTCATCCTGAAGCAAACGACAATCATTAGTATATTCGATTACCGGGTAGCAAACACAGTCATCAGCAAAAAGCCTAAAATTAGAAGTGGCGATATGAACAATATCATTTATGTGGGAAAGAAAAACAATAGGCCCTAGTACGGACCCCCGAGGAACACCAGACGCAACATCATCTATAGGGGATTGAGTAGATCCAAAAGAAAATCATCCACCCACCTGAGAACTTGATTGGAAACGCCTAAACTATGAAGTTTGGTTGTGAGCAGCTTTACGAGGCACCGTATCGAAGGCCTTTTCAAAGTCTAAGATGAAGATATCGATCTGCTTCTTCAAGTCCAGGGATAAAGCCCAGTCTTCAATAACTGATACTAGCTGAGTGTCACTACTATGCAATTTTCTAAAGGCATGTTGATTATTCAAGAGGATATTATTTGACTCAAATAAGTCCATTAAGTTGGAACTTATAATATGTTTGAACAGTTTAGAACAAATACAAGTGAGGGATACAGGCCGGTAGTTGCTAGGAACAGAGCTATCGTTCTTTTTTGTAAATATGGCAAACATTAACTCTCTTCCAGGTATGAGGTATACGCCGGTATGAAAGGTATTGCTGATTCGAATGACTCAATATAGGAGCTAGATCTGAAGTAACCTTACTTAGGAATCACGGATGGGGATTATCTGGTCCAACGGCCTTGTTTCTATTTAGGCTTTTCACGAGCTATCAACTCCAGAAGTGGATATGGTGAAATCAGCCAACCTACTACAATTAGGTCTGCGGAATGGGATAACATTAAACAAGGACTTGGTAGATACACTCCCAAACTGGGCATTGAATGCACAGGTCTTATCCAAGCCAGAAATAGCTAGCTTGCTATTCGTCCCAAGAAGGGGGGGGGGGGGGACCATGTGTGTATTTCTTTTGGCCATTTATATACCTCCAGAAAGGTTAAGTGTCATGCTTTATGTCTTCAATCATACCATTACTGTATTTAGTATGGGAAATAAAGATGACATCTGCAATTAAAGAGGAAAGTAGGTTTTCTTCGCCTTGGTACTGAATCTGATTCTTTTAAATGTGCTTAAAGTCTGCAATGTTCATGTAAAATAAAGCCGAGTAGTCCATCTCCCATATTGAAAGTATATTATTCAGTTGAAATATAAAATGTTGAAGTTTACTCACCCAAATAATTTTTTTATGTCATTGTTGTTCCTCTTTAATTACAATCTTTGTACTTCTTCATTTCTCCGAAACCTTATGACCAAGCTCCTAAAAATAACATGTGATCACGCCCTTGCAGCTATAAAGTGACTTGACTATGAACCCCCCCCCCGTACAATATACCAAGAAATTAAAAAGGAAAACAAACAAGTAATGTAAGTTGTACCAAAAGTAGGCACAAATATATGACGATAGGAGCTGGATTAATAAACTTCAATTTGCTACCTCTAAAACTTTACTAGTAGTTTTGTTCACGGTCACCAGCCTCTAATAGGAAGCTTTCATAACAGAGTATATTTTATATTCGAAATCGTGTCTGCCTTTTTGCATTTTGGAAGTACTGCCAAAAATTTGAGATTTGATTTTAAACTTGCGAGCTTCTACATTGAGAATTGATCTCAAGCGGTGCATCAGATCCGGACCTTATCCTTATAATTTATAAATTACAAATCAAGGAGGTAAGACATGACTGTACTGAGGACATCTCTCTCTCTCTTAAAAAAAGTGACGTTGCAGATATCTCGTGGTTAATGTGATCTGTCCACTAAAGTACTCGAGGGGGATACTGGGTCACATCCCCCCTTTCAGGACGCCAATATTTTCTAAGATCCCCAACATACAAATCTAGTAATGCACATTTTATTTTTGTTCCCTAAAAATACGCAGTTTTGTAGCACTCCAGATTTTACTTTAAAGCATGTCTTAGGCCAATGGTGAACCAAACTGAATGAAAGGAAACCTCATATCCCAAAAACTTTCAAAGGGGGAGGATTGTCTTTCTAAGGCCCCTCACTCATGTCAATTGTATATTTAGTTCCACAAAATACGATTCCATATTTCACTTTTAAAGGCAGAATAGACCTATGCGCACCAGATTCCATGACAGGACACCTAGAATCCCCCCCCCCCAAAAGGAGAGAGTTGGGTGGGCGGGGGGGGGGGGATTGTCTGTACGTGCCCACTCACTGATGCCAATTGTGTTTTAGTTCCTAAAATTACGCAAATTTCGTGACACTACAGACTTTACCTTCAAAGGAAACATAGGTTACAAAGCACCAGATCAAAAAAAAAAAAATCAAAAATTTTTAAAGAGCTTTACAATTACAAAGCACCAGATCAAAAAAAAAAAAAATCAAAAATTTTTAAAGAGCTTTACAATAATTCTAGCTTGGTGGATTGGACACCTGTAATGACCATCTTCCAGTAAAACCTTTTGAGACAGATGGGCATTCCTGTGGGTTTTTATTTACGACATTTACAAAAAATACTACTACATTCCAGTGCAGTGGCTTAGGGTAATTACAAGTTACAAGGTCGCCTTGAATGCCTGCGGTCAAATTTTATGAGGATGGAACGGGTGATCGCCCGGTCAGACCTCTGATATCCCAAGCGTCACAAAACTGTAAAGGGCGTGGTAACTGTCATTGCCAGTCGTTCAATTCAGCATTTTCGGTGAGAGCATCCAAAAGTGGGTTAAGGTGTTTTATAATGGTAGTAGTACTTGTATAATGAACAATGGTAATTCATCGGGTTATTTTTCTCTGCAGCGTGGAGTTAGGCAGGGATGTCCATTAAGTCCATATCTTTTCATATTAGCAGTCGAAACATTAGCTTTGAAAGTTTTGCACAATAACATCATTAAAGGAATCTCAATAAATGAAAACGAAGTCAAGATCTTGCAATACGCAGACGACACTAATTTCTTTCTAGATGGTTCTGAGCAGTCTCTTACGGAGGTCATTCGCATTCTCCATATGTTGAAAGTCTCTGCCGGTCTAGTTATTAATTTACACAAATGTACTCTGTTTCCGTTGGGTCCATTTTCTTCACATGTACCTAATTTTGTCTCCGATATTGATGTCAATGTTACCTCTGGGCCGATTCAGATGCTTGGTGTTGTTTTTACTTCAAATAGGGATGATCTTTTTCGGCTTAATTACCAGCCTAAGCTTTCAAGACTAAAAACAAATTTAAGACTTTGGGCATCAAGAGACTTAACACCAATTGGTAGAATTACAATTGTGAAAAGTTTTGCATTATCACAGCTCGTTTTTCTATTCCTTGTACTTCCGGATCCACCAAAAAATTTATTAAAGAGTTAGAAAGTGTCATTTTTGATTTTATTTGGGGTGGAAATCCTGACAAAGTAAAACGTTCTGTAATGGTTAACTCAGTAAGGGACGGAGGACTGAAAGTCACACATATACCCAGCTTTATGAAAAGCTTAAAGTGTACATGGGTCAAGCGCTACTGTAACAATAGTAATAATCCCTGGAAAACTTTTTTTGATATTTCTTTGGCGAATGTAGGAAAAAAGTTTTTCTTTCATTGCAATTGCAAAACCAGCGATGCCCCAATTATTAAAAAATACTTTTATTAAAGAGGTTGTTAATGCGTGGTGTATACTGACCTTTTGTTCTCCGACGGAATATTTTGAAAATCAAGTTATCTGGAACAATTCTTTTATTCGTATAGATAATAAACCTGTTATGTATTATAATTTATTTCGCAAAAATGTCATATATGTAAGAGATTTTTTCGATGATAGAGGTATGCCATTGACATATGGTGATTTTATGACTCGTTTTGGTATCAATAGATTCCCCTTTTCACTATACTTTGGTTTGATTAACAGCATTCCAAGAGGGTGGAGACCTAGAGAAGGGGCAGAAGGTAGGGCTAATAATGGCAGCTGTTGGTATGAAAGGGTTATGAACGCTTCCTCTACTTCACAGTTCATTTATAATAATCTTATTGAGCAAATTACATGTCGCCCAACTGCAATGTTTAAATGGGAAAAAGATTTCACTGACCTCACAAATCAAGACTGGCAAAAATTTTTTGAAATGGCCCGGGTTAATACAACTGAAACGAAACTACATTACTTACAGTTCAGATTTTTACATAGAATTATAGTTACTAATAAATTACTTTTTACTATGCGGAAAGAAGAAAGTGACCTTTGCTCTTTTTGTTACTCAGAAACAGAAAGTTTAGAACATTTATTTTGGGATTGTCGTTTGGTTTCAGGTTTTATTTTGGATGTAGAAGAAGTCATCCTTAAGAAACAGTTTTTCTTTCCAAACAAGATATATTTTTTGGTTTTAACCAGGGTAAAAAACACCCATATAACTTTTTAATTTTACATATGAAAAACTATATTTATCAATGCAAGTGTAAAAAGGCGCAACTTTCAATTCAAGAATTTCTTTACAAGTTTAAGTTTGCTATTAAGGTAGTAAGGTTCAATTCAAAAAGAAGAACAAGCAGATCAAGAACACAGATCAGTTACTATGATTTATGTGATGTGTTTTCAGACTTAATTGATACGTAAACTGCTTATGTCAAAGTATGCATAGTTTTTGTGTTTCTTCTTAATGTAAATTCATGCCTGTCTTACTTGTTTATATGAGTTCTCTTCTTTATAATTTACCGTCTATATGTATAGCATATGAATAAAAAGGAGGAAAAAAAAAAAAAAAAAAATTCAGCATTTTAAAAGAGTTTAAGACCTGTGCATAACAAAACTCAGATCAAAGCATAGTTTAACATCATCAATTTTTTCTCCGTTTACTTGGATGTGACAGGATGAAATCCTTCTAACTGAGGACTAGGTCAACGGTAACTAACAATGAAATCAAAGGAACCTCTCAATCAAACGTTGACAATTGCATCGGAAAAATATTTTTTCAACTTTCTATTTATGAAATACTTATGGCTGCTGTGCCTCCTCCCTGACAGTTCCCTGATGTAATCAAGAAAACAAATAAATTTCTGACACCACCCTACAGTTTTTCAAAGAAAAATAATTTGCACAGGGGTCCCATTCCTGGAAATTCCCAACATTTACGGTCAAAGACTATACCTGCATGTTAACCTTGGGAAAATCATACTCAGAACTTTGGTTCAAACTAGAACCAGACAGCCAAACTGCTTCGCGATTCCATGCCGTATGATGTCTTTAGATGCTGTTTCCAAGTTTCAGCCCCAACTGACCGTTTAACGTGTAACCTATCCACTTGCAAATAGAGTAAGCCTTCTGTAGAAATGATGTTCACATGGTTTTTGTCCTTTTTTCTCTGTTGAACCTAAATGACGATTGACCGTCATCAAAAGCATAGAAATCATTCATTCAGAATGACCAATCCAACTGCTGAGTGTGTTACCTATCACAGTCATCCCTCTGAAGATCGTGTTAACGCTCAGTTTCCATGGTTGTTACTGTATCTGGTGACCTTTAAAATAATCTTTGAACTTACATCTTTTCTTTTGGATGTTTAATCTATGAATGTGGCAAAAAACACGATCATTTATGTAATGCAGTATATGTTCAGGTAGAAGCATAGATTTTAACGTTCATGTCGTCCTTAGTTAAAGACGAAATAATACATCCCCTGTGACTACTGTTTTCATTCTTTCTGAAAGTGCCCCACTACGCTACGCCTGCAAATTAATTCTTATAAGAATATTGAGCACCACGAATGAAAATAATTTATAGTTATTAGTGCTTACAGTTTTAAAATTGTTCCATTGGTATCTTTTCTGAACGACTCAACTCCACGACAAAAATGATGCCATCTAGCAGTTAAGCTCGATGTTAAATATCTAACAGGTTCAGTATTTCATGGTAAATAAAATCTAAGGCAAAACAACCTCACAGAGATTTTTATATACGTTATCATCAACGGTCAGAAAGGAAACGCTGAGCCAAAGAACGAAATGCAACACTTACGCCATTTTAGGAAACTAGTGTAGTACTCATGAGACTATATAACGTCTTCTGTTTAATAGATTTTAACTGCGTGGTTTTTCGAGCAAAACATCCCATTTACCACCTACGAAAAAGTTCATGAACAATTTTTATGAACTAAAGAAAAAATTCGACATGTTAAAATAAGAATACACATTTTTTTCCTGAGCAGTGTAACCTGGAGTTTTTAGCATTGAAAACTCCCCAATAATGGTGCGATATCAACATTGTTTGTTCTTCCGTTCAGAGAGAAACAAACGGGAGCTACATAATTATAACAGCCAGGCTTTGCAAAGGTAGGCATTGATACACTTCCGTTGAAACGAGAAAAGCAAAGTTGCCGTAGTTCAACTTGTCCTAGACATAAAACAAAATTATCAAACAGAAATAACTAATATTAAGTAACCAATTTGGTTTGAAACCTTTGTTTAGGGAGAGCTCCTTTACTCAAAATCCGTATCTGGTCCCTGTTACATGGCTTTAACAAAAATTGGAGAGATATAACTTGATATCAATAAATGGCAAATATAAAGTGTGTTAAGGCTTAAATTTCATATGAGACAGATATCATGGTAAACACACTGCAAATCGATAGATGTGTCATACAGGATTTTTTTTATCTACGGAATATCTGGACCATATATGGGGATTGCGACTGTTTTTTTTTAAGTTTCATGATTCAGGAGTGTCATGTGTGTCTAAAGCCATGTCCGTGCCAAAATTAATTAGTTCACTACCTTTGTGAAAAGCGTATCACACTCTTGCTTGGCCGGTATTGGACTACCTGAACATTTCTAACAAAGTCTCATGGTCATTGTTTTAAATTGACTTATTGAAGTTTCAAATTACTTAATAGTGGACAGCATAACTGATATGAAATTCCTACTTTTTAATGTTGCCCTGCATTATGGTTCAGGATACCGTATGGGGCATTGTTCAAACATTAATTTTATTGAAGGTTTTTCGATTGTTTCTTCAAACATTAAAAAGAACAGTTTATCAGTTGACAAGCTGACTTCGGGGTCACCGAAATATATTAAGCCCTGATGCCGACACACATTTTTGAATTTTAGCCGCTTATGGAAATGCACACTTTGGAAAAGATTTTTTTTATTTTATTCTGTTTACTTTCAGTTAGGTACGATCAAGAAAACAATGAAACTTACCAGAATAACTTCGCACATTATCATATTACCAACTTCAGGCGAAATTGTCGACCAAAAGGTCCAAGAATCACGGGGACGGTTTAGCTCACCTAGGCTGCACGTTGCAAAAATGGTCATAAATTTGTCCCAAAATCATAATCGAAGTTCACAACAAGCTCTAAATGTTGATGTTTTGTCGAGAAATATACTTCTCCACATATTTTTGTTGGTAAATTAATCCAATTTTTCTGAATATGACTAATCCCGCGTTGTTTACGCTACGAATCTGTTAGCAAATCGTCTGTAGTCAGTCAGCTATCTTTAAACACAATGCATGATGGTTGAAACCACAAATTTAGCATTTTTTATTTTGAAGGGGGGGGGGGAGGGGTGGACCAGGGAGATCAACTCCTTACCTTGGCTTTTGAGTGCAATACTAATGTTTTGGAAATATTTTTAGGAATATGTGAGGGCAATTGTTACGAGATTCGCAGTAGTTTTCTGATTTTCCCAAGCGATATTGTGCTGACTGTATATTGCTTCATGATTCCCAAGGGGTCCAAATCCGGATAATCCCAGGCGTGCTGTGTCCCGTGTGTTGCTGCAGGCTCAAGTTCAACAGGGATATACTCAGAAGTTAGTCTGTGCATCTGCTGCTGTGACCAAGATACTCTTGAGGACTATGTGACAAGATGGTTGGGGGGGGGGGGGGGAGGAGGAACTATTAAAATTCTACCTTAAAATGAAGCAATTTCTTTGAAAATTGCCTCGCCTCGGGAGTTTTATCAACAAATTTATCAGGGGAAGTTTTGGGTTGCTGTACGAAGTTTTAAGGCAGCCAAGAATACTATATCATGTTAATTTAATGCTCTATCAGAGAAGTGAATGCTTTACAAGTATGAAGTTTCCTCTTAAATTAGAAGCATAATGCAAAGTCTTTCTAATTATATCATTTACGGGGCATACACGGGGCTTAAGTATTGCATATTATTTAATATTGCATACACCTTGACCTTCTTCATACCAGAACTTATGCTTGGGACGTAAGGGGCAATCATTTTATGTCAGGCTCAAAGAATTGTTATCATTTTTTTTAATGTCCCTCAGTACGACGTCGTAGAAATAGAAAAAAAATAAGTGAACTGATGGCATTGCCCTTCAATTTAGCATTGGCATATGCATAGTCGGGATCTCTCAAAGAAGAAAATGTGAAGTGATAAAAGTAAGTTCACATAATGATAAACGTTGCATGAAGGGTTATGAAATATTCAAAATATTTCAAAGAGATGTACAAACTCTCCCTTGATACTCCTCAAGCCGATGATCAGGTTCTGCACCTCAAAATAAGAACGCTAGTGCTCCTGAGCTGCTTTGTTATTATAGATACCCACTTTTTGCACAAAGTACCAACAAAGTATATAAACGCTCAGCGTACAGTTCCAATAAAGTAAACACTCAGCATACAGTATTTAGAAAGTAAATGAACACATGATGGGTTAAAAGCATGCTATAGAAAATGTCATGTTTATATTTATTTCGTAGAGTTACGTTGATTGTACAGTGACAATCTTCTTGAATTTTTTTTTTCAATTAAGTGCATCTTTCATTGTTTTTTTTATGATAAACCAAATAAAAATAAATGTAACCCAGAAGTTGAATTATAATAAAGTTAAAAATATAAACACGAATTAAGAAAGGATGAACGAAAAAAAATAATAAAACATCAGACATTTACTTAGTTGTAGTAATAATTCAAGGGCATTAGTATTTTGCCAGAACCTCTTCACATATTAAAGGGGCTCATCGATATCGATAACTTATATGAGAGTATTTAAGGGTTCTACCCCGTGGACATGCTTAAATTAACATGGTTAGTCAGTTTTATATACAGTAGGGACTTAACAAGTTAAAAGTTTGAACTTTTTGATGTCCTGACTTGTAACGGTTTCGTTCATTATTTGAAAAAGTGTCTTGTCACGAAATTTTGAAAACGCAGCTCAACCGATAAGCACTCACTCATAAAACAGTTGTTTGTATGTAGAGTTTGGGAGTGGCTAAGTTTGACCATTTGTCTTAACTATGTGAATAAAACTAAACACGTTTGAAAAAGTTACTCAATTTTATGAACCAAATCAATGAGCCCTTTTAACTCATGTGAGAACTGAGTAGACGTGCCTGTCGCACTACTCTTCACGAAATAGGATCATTTCATATTACAAAATTTGAAACATATTACAAACGGTGAAGAAACTACACATAAAAGAACGACACTATGACGGTGAAATGAGTTAAACTCACTGAAAAAGTTATATACAAACTAATACCATAAAAGACATTTTACAGAAAATTCCATTCGATCTGATCAAATGTTTTCTGTACAACCAAAAAACAAAGAAACAGCTTTTTATTGATAAAACATCTGTGAGACCGATGTCAAATCTGATTATTTTAAAATTGATCTTTCTCTTCACTCTTAAAAAGTTGGTTTAAAACATTCACCAACACTGGTCATGTATGTCAAATACCTGAAATTGATTAAGTTTTCCCCAAAATTTGTTGTTTATTTGGTTACCACACAGGCACATTCCAAAAAACAATCTTCGTAGGAGTCCATAGAAATTCTCAGTTGGCACTTTGATTGGCAGGAGGTTAAAAAAGCACAGTGCCGAAGTTCATTTATTACACAGTATGTACTGTACTGAGAGTGTTTTGATAACACGTTGGAGTCTGGTATTTCAATCTTAAGCAATAAATTGAGATTGTGCCTTGGTGAGGATGAATTTTAGACAGTTGTTGGAGGAACTTAAATCAGTAGGTTTTCAAATTTGGACTGTCTATGACGAGACAATTAAAATTCCTTTCAAAAACCAATTTGCTATTGCCCGCTTGAGAGAAGATTAAACTAACTTCATGCTGTAAGCAAGGCTTTAACATCAATATCTTGGTTATGGTAATGTCTTACTAAAGAAAATGCGTAGGATTAAAGGAGTTGTGGAAAAATTGAAGGCGAACGTGAAAATATAAGAAGACTAGTTATTTACAAAAGGTATTGGAAATCAAAAATTTGATCACTTTCTAGTAAGATGAAACTTCTGATATACTTCACCTATAATGACGGCAATTTTTAACGTCTTCTTCCTTCTGAATCGTTACATTTAGACTACTGAACCCTATCAAAACCAGTATACAATATAAAGAAAAATACCACTGATTAATAGTTGCATGGCTTCATGCAGTCATTGTGATCAAAGGAGTCTTTGAAATGATTAAAAAGTTCTTTAGTACTCACATGCAAAGTATATATACCGTGAGTTTTCCAGTCATTAACTCTTTATTCTTGTACTGGTGTTTATAACACAGCCTAGAGATAATGTTGCAGCCAGACAAGTTACGGGCATGAACCGTAACTTGGACTGAGCTAAATGTCGGCCATTTTATTTAAGCTATTTTCCCCAGTAGTTTTCGCCACTCCTTGTTTGAACTAAACTATCGTTATCAGACTTTAAAATCTCAGTCTGACTAAAACGTGTTCTGGCCAACCATTTCACATGTTTCAATTTCAACACATGTCATGTCAAGCCAGTGTATCCCAGGTAAGAATCACTTCCTTTAATGATAATTACGGCCTCTTCAACTACCAAATTTCGGCTTATAAATTGATTTCCATGCATAATGTATGTCTCTCGCAGGTGTCATTACATAAGAAAAAGTCAGCTCCTGATGGAGGTAAGTCACTTCAAGCACTCCAAATGTATCCTGCGAATACTCTCTCTACCCTTAGACTTTTCCCTCATGTCGTGCCTCCTACATCCCCCATGACACAACCCTTGTCACGCTACTGTTCATTCAGCATGACATAATGTTCCCATTTGTGTGCCATTTAATGCTGCGGTATTAACGGCAGTTTACATTCTAGTAGAGTTAAGTTTGATTACTCGGTGACAGCGCTTGTATTTTTTAATCTAATTTCAGTGGAAGAAGTTGTCTGGCGAGAGTAACCAGATGTAGCAAGGAAACTATTTGAGTACCTCTCACTGATGTTCAGTTTTATCCTTGTGTATGTTTTGGCTATTTCGGGATTGTTGACCACTAACAACACAAACATGAACACTCCTTGTAAGGCGAGACAAAGGGCAAACAACACGTCAAAGAGTATTTTCAGGGGTGGTATGATTAAGGCCAAAACTCCAAAAGTCCAACACATCCCAAGAAGAATCCAAAACAGAACACTTCCTTTGATACGAGCAATTTTCTCTCTTTTCTTGGCCTCTTCGCTGGTCTGTACAATCTTACGGCAGGTAACACGATAGGTAATGAGTAAAAAGACAGTTGAATTGAAGATAAAGAGAATTAGTATAGGGAGAAGGAAGCCGAAATAAAGTCCAAGACCCGGGTGAAGGAAACAGCTGTCAGAAAATAAAGAAACATTTTGGGATTAATAGCTTTATACAGTATATTTTTGTTGACGTTCCAATGACCTTGGGTTGGAACCACAGGCATGCTACAGAATAGTTTTCTCCTTTGAGCTGAGTCGTGCCTGTGTCAGAAAGCCAATGCTCCTTTCCCTAGAATTTTGCCATATTACACTTTCGAAACTCTGTTCCAGGATAGCCACATTCTTCTAGTAAGGTATACATGATACAGAGTAATCAAGGTACTCTTGTTCTCTTGATGCTTATTGAAAATTAAGAAAATTATTTAAATACGTTTCCAAAAGTAGGTTACTAGGAGATAATGACAATGACTAGGTTAAATTAAGTCAAATGTTTGTTATAACTGAACAAAATATGATCACAAATTTGGCTCCCTTTTTCGGATGTATAGATGATGATTGCGCTTTTAGAGTGCTATTGATTAGTAGTTTGAAATAAAACAGATTTTTTGTTGTCGATGCTTGCAAGGCTGAAAAAGCGATGCCAACTAACAACTGGCATGGACTGGAATTTGGCCAATCTGAAGCAATTCTTTTATAACGGACCTAAGACAAGTGTCAACGTCGCAACCGAGGTGTGGGTAGGAATAGTTCTTAAAATTACTTTCGCAGGAAAATATAAGGTATATTGAGAAAGATAACACCATGAGAACAGATGGATGTGTAATGCACCTAAAAGTCGATTGCATTTGTCACTTTCGTACATATCGAACTTGAAATTGGTTGTTGACTTAAAAACAGGTTTTCTTCTTGGTCCCTTTTTATTACCAGCAAATACGAAGAACAGTCCCGAAAGAATACTTACTAGTCTTTTCTTTCTGCGTCATCCAGGAAGAACAAAATTATTGCCGCAGCCAAAGGTACACCTGTAAGAAACGACCATGGAAGATTCATTGACAAGTCTCATCTCCTTGATCTATTCCGGAGTTTCTCTCAGAAAAAAGTATTATTTTCCCTCGATAGGGAGGAAAATGATCATTGCACCGACATTTTCCACAGTTTACCGACACTTTCAAACGTTTTTTGTGTATGTTGTAAATGGTGAATGGAATTTAAAACACACTTGAACAAACAGTCTGCTGAAATGAAATAAAATGTGGGTTCGTTTTCATAGTCACCTATAACCACGCCCTAATTTGTAGTTAACCACCTTGATGGTGTAAAAAAACGCTCTACACATAATGTAAGATATGTTCGCATGCCCATACGTCCAAGGGCAGCGCTAACTTTTGTGAGCAGATTGCGTTAGCATCCTTCAGAACCAACCTTCACAGGTACTTTTCAAATTTGTATTAATTCTTATGATTTCCCACCACCATTACCATTTATCCGCCCTTTTGTAATTTTTTTTCCAGGGATGGGTAACTGAGGGAGGGAAGAGGGGTTGACTACGCCTGGAATAATTAGTTTATAGAAGCTATTATAGCTAATTATTGTGTAGCGTTTACTTTCTTTCTATGCAACTCTTTTTTTGTTTGCTTCTTTCTTGTTTTGCTTCTCTTAGGGAGTGACACTTCACGATAAGCCCCAAAGGGTTTCTAAATGCACTCCCTATCACACCTTTTGTTAGTTATCTGCCAATGTTACTTTAAAAATTCTGTGCTCTGATAAGCCAAATAAATAAATGAATGAATGTATGAACACAAAGGTATCGGCGTCCTTCAATGACCAGATTTATGAAAAGTGATACGGTGTGAGCGCCACACCCACTAGCAACTTGGTACACAAGGCCTGCAAATCCAGTGCAACGATACAAAAAGTGAACCGAAAAATGATCATTTTTCGGTGGAAGAAAAGGAATCGTCTCATCCGTTTGCTTTGCAAATTTGGAGTCTTGGCAGTTTATTCACCAAGTAAACAATAGTTTGACAGATGCAGTTTTTTTCCATAAATAATTAAGAAAACTTACCCCAAGCAAGGGAAATTGCCAATGGGATGAGACATTTGACTTGAGTGCGTCTCATCTTCCAGAAGAGCATGAACATGTTGAATGCTTCCACGGACATCCAAAACATTGATGAGAGACAGAAGAAATGGATTGAACTTGCTATAAGCCTGCATCCCAAAGATTGTTGCGTGCGGTAAATCCCAATCAAAAATGTCAGGTAAAGACCAACTAGTGCTATGCACAGATTAAGGTGAACGCACATCTGATGCATGGCCCTTTTGTCAGATTTTGCTGGTCTGTGACAAGTAATAGGGGTTTATTTAGTATTATGATAATAATATTAATGATAATAGTAATGATAGTGATAAGCTAATGATAAAAATAAAAATAAGCTTGGATTGTACCTTAGCACGACATTTTGACTTACACACTAAATTTCAACTTTTTTTTACCCTAACCATACCCTTAACCCCACCCTAAGCAAATTTGGTGCGGATACCGTCTAGATAATAAGGGATAATTAAGGCCTATTTGCGACGGTAAAATTATTCTTCGAAATGATAACTTAACTTTAAGGTGACAGTTATATGTCGAATTAAAGTCAAGTGTTAACGCAATGTTGATTGTTTCGCACGAAGTGTCGCCCTAAAGTATAATTCATGCGAATAGTGATAATGATAATGATAACGATAACGATAACGATATTGATAATGATAATGGTAAAGATAAAGATAGTCGGTCGTTTTCTGCAATTTTCACGAAGACGAAAGTCTCAGGTTAATAAAAAACAATGGAAACCTTGTTAACTGCATGTGAGTAGGAAATTATAGCCTGACGTGTGAGCTGTAAAATTAAGAGTACACATATCAATGCCATCAATTTTGTCACCTCATGGTTAAGACCGCCAGGATCAATAGGACTCTAAGTTCATTAGTTAGATAGGTAGATGGAGTTTCACGGCCCCGGGCCAGTTTTCAACCAATTGGTTCAAGTCGAGCCGGCCAAGCCTTTTTCCCATTTATGGCTCACTGGCTTGTTTACTCTACCCCATTGCTTATGCTGAATACCAAGCACAATGGCAGCAGGTTCCGTTTTTAAAGTATCCGGTATGACCTGATAGGACTCGAACTACAAGCCTCCCTACTGCTTACAATGTCGGCTCCATATACCCATTTTGTATACTCGTCATAACTCGTCAGAAATAGAAAGCATCAGCTGAACTATTTTTACATTGTCGGAGGGTAGCAATAAATGGGATGAAACCTTCAGGTTTTTCATCGAGAAGGATGGGAGCTTTCTATGTAAAGGTAAATAAATCAGGCGGACAGAGAGTTTAGTAAAGACATTTGTGATAAGGAAGTCATGTTGTAAATGCAGGGCAATATCTAAAACGTGGATTTGGCGAAGGAATTAACGATTTCAAAACGATAATTCATCACTAAATTTTTGCAAAAACCTCGAACTGCTTTATGCCCCTTTCATAGACCGCACATATAAAATATCCTGGTTTGGAACAGTTCTTTTTCTGCAAATATCTGAAAGTAGCAAACACAAACAAACATACGTACCGCACTGTTAAAATTGTGACAATACATAGGCAAAGACCAACTACCGACAATACACATCCAATGGTTGTAACGATTGAAACAAAACGACTGGGAGAACGATATTCATCTGAACCAACACGCTGCAAAAAGAGAAAAAAAAGATAGTTGCCTTCTTTTAGGTATAGATAAATTGTGAAGTTGGAGGGGGTGGGTGGGTGTGTTCCCGGACTTTTTTCACAGTGAAAGCGTTTTTTTTATAGAATAAAATGTGACTTTGGCTTGTGGATAGGTTGAAGTCTGTTTTCCAAGAATCGTTAAAGAGCCCATGAAATGACTTAGTAACAATCATTTAGGGTCATTCTCTGACACTATCTATCAACAAAAATAGCATTCATTTTAAAAAATCCCACCCACGAAAGAGAAATGCTCAAGTGAAATGGAATTCCTTCCAGCACAACAACTGAAAAATGTAAAAGTGCGTTGAACCAAGAATGACATCATCTCAGGAACCCAACTTAAGAGTGTGTACCACAGTGTACTTGGAGTATACCCTGCTCTGTTGATGTTACAGAATCTTGCGTGTATAGATGGCCTAAAATGATTGATATAAACAACAATACAAAACCTAAACCTATGTTTGCTTCACAAAACTAGTGAAAAGGGAGGTTTCAACACCTAGGAATACCCCTTGTTCAACAGATAGAGTTTTGTGACTTCTCAATATTCCTTGAGCCAACTAGCAGGGAAAATTGTTTGGTATATACCATAAAAGTGGTTGGAAGTTCCCTGGTAAGAGGTTAAACACACAGAAAAATACCTTAGGCCCATGGGGGATGTAACTGCATCCATTTGTCCTCCAGTGTTATGTAACTATTATTTTTATTGGGAAGGAAGCAGTGATTCTCTCATTACACAGGCGCATATGCAATACTGTATACCATTCTGCACAGTGGCTTTAATACTACCAACAAGTTCTGTGTTGTTTTGGATGCATGTGGTAATGCTGAAATCTGACTTGTTTCTAAGAAAAGGAACAGTGATTACAGTGAGAAAGGAGACTAGCTGATATTTTGGTCAGGAAGTATTCTGTATTTTTATCAAAAGTTGGCATGCAGTCACTATTTCAACTTCATGCATTTTGAAGTTTATGCTTGTTCAAGATCCATTGTATGATTGACATTAATGAATGACATTGTATGAATGACATTAATGTTTGTGACAAATTTACTTGGAAGGGATGCCTTTCAAAGGAATCCAAGTGAGATATCAATCTTCTTATTCAACAATCTGATTGAATGTGAGTTGAAATATTTTCTTTTTCTGGTTGAAAGAATTACTGTCTAGTCATAAATCGACTAGATTGCTGGAACCAAAAATTCAAACTGATAGGCCTAACATGAATGGGACAGCTTGAGTAAATAATGACAAAATTCCTCTTTTGAGGAATTGGGAGTGAGAATTTCAAATTTTTGAGTGATATATTTTTGGCTTTAATACTGGGACATTCTTCAGATATAATTCAGAAACTATTTGGCCAGTACCGGTGTCATGCTACGCAATCTGTGAGCAAAATGTTACTTAAACATAGCATTATAATACACACACTGTGAAGTTGGCTTCCTATGATGATGTCATTTTTGGTTCATTGCACTTTTATATCTTTCACATTTTTCAGCTGTTGTGCTGAAAGGGGTACCATTTTACTTGAGCATTTCTCTTTTGTGGGCAGAATTTTTTAAAATAAATGCTTTTTTTGTTGATAGTTAGTGTCAGAGAATGACTCCAATCGTTGTTATTGAGTCATTTCATGGGCTCTTTAAAGGCCTTGAACCACGGGAAACTCAAACATATTAGGAAATATCAAAAAGATTGACAGCATTGTTATTTTTCTTTCATGAAAAAACCTTCCTTCTATTAATGCTGTCGAATTTGAACATTCTCGACCGCCTTCATGGTAATTTTTAAATCGATTCTATAGTGTAGATTTCATGACAAACCACAAGAACTGCAAAGCTCGTCAGGTGGTCACACGCACAGACCACATGTGTATCAGTTGACTGGCTAGTTACTTTATGACAACCATCGGTAGACCACTCCCCCTGAGCAACAACTGGATCGTATTTCCAGAAAACGCAATCGCGTGACAGCTCTGTTTCATTGTCAAATGCAATCTGTAAAAGTAAATCACAATACGTCATATATTTTACATGAAGTTACCAACTCTAACTACATCAATTAAATCAATATTCAGGGATAAAAACTAAATGAGAGGATGCCCTGGTTTCACGTTTGTTCAAGAAATATTTCACGCAAATTAAATAAATAGTTCAAAATGTACCTTCTGGCTGTCTGTTTGAAGCAGTGGAGTACGAAGGATTTTTCTGGAGGGTGGGGGTGAGGGCATGCAGTATGCTGTGTGATCGCCGGCCTGTGGAGCCTCTGGATGCAAAATGGTGCAAGATTTTCAGTGTGAAAAGTTGTATTGTGTTGGTGTATGAGGATAAAACACACTTTTATTGTCTTTACATGCAATCTTATGACATTTGCGCTACCTTTCGAAATTAATCTTGTCATTAGTTTGCATTCCTCTACGAGTAAAAAAAAAGGAGCATCGAACCCAAACGGGAGTATGAAAACGTATGAGAATTTTAGTTTGCATTTTTTTCTTGGCCACAAAGCATTATTTTGCTATAAATATTGCTTTGCGGAGCGCCACAATGAGTTCGCGCGGAGCTTAGAGAAAATTTCGAAAAATCAGACCCCTCGATGGCCGGAAATACCTTCTATGAAGAATCTGACGAGTCGCTGTTTTCTTTTGCCGTTTGCAATAAAATGCTCACTTCAAGATACGTTCGCAAACTGCAAACTAATCAGAGAGGTATTAAGAGCTACTGTGACCACAACAATGTAATTTTGCCCGAAAGACTATCTAAGCAGAGCGCCCCTTTGATTGGCGCGGAGCGAAGAGAAAATTTTGAAAATGATCGGCACCCCTCAGATGGCCGGAAATTTCGTTTTGATGCTTGTAAAGAAAATCAAACATGAGGTCTTCATATTAACCGGTAATTTGCAATAAGGATAAAATCAGGAACATGCTAAGTGATAAGAAAATTACCACGTAAAATGTAGTACCACTTTTATATTAAATTATCATTTCTCGATTCTTTTCGGGACGGGTATACAACGGAATTGAAAATATGCTAATATTTCGCTGTTGAGACTGTCGGCTAAATTAAAGATCTGCTGAATTGATGAAATTTTCTTTGGCTGCCGTCTGTTAATAATTTTAACCCTAATATCTCTTTGCGTGATAAATAGCAAACTATTCCTTATCCCACTCGAACATCCTCGGTTTCCATGTCCCCGTCTCGTACGTCTATACCGATCGGGGAAGGAGTCTTAGGGATGGGCTCCTCACTTTTGAAATTTTTTTTAAAAGGTAGGTGTTCTTAGAGGTACTCGGTGCCAGGGAGATACAGGGCTATCCTTTTAAGGTAAAGTTGGAATTTGACAAAATTTGCCTATTTTTAGAAATTAAGAAAAAGATTGGCATCACCTGAGGGGCCTTGCAGAGACAATCCTTCTCTTTGAAAATTTTTGAGAAATTGGGTGTACTTACATGCATGTAATCTGGTGCCACATATGTTAACTTTTCAAGTAAAATCTGTGTTACTAAAAGTATGGCTACGTTATTTAGAATCTTAAAAAAATGGCATTCGTGGGGGGCCCCTTCGTACGCCTCTGTCTTGAAGTTAAATACGGGTATAAAATTTGGATTTGCTGTTAATGATTCACTCCGTTCTTTAAAATGAGATATTATCTGACCCCGTTTTTGCTTCGTTTCGTTGGATTTAATAACTTTAACCCAAAATTTGCATTGTAGATCAGAGATCCATTGTATCTTAGGCTGTATTCATTGTATCTGACTGTATTTGAATCCCTGTTCTGGAAACAGAGAACAGTGTTCTTTTACATGCCGAATACGAAAGAACACTTTTGGGAACATGTTCCTGCACCCAAATCTCACACCACCTCGCCGGTGGTGCAGCGAGAACGAACAGTAAACCAGATGGCGGAGATATCTTCTCACGGAATAAATGTTAGGAAATATAAGTAGCACAATGACTGGTCTTAAGTAGAACATTTACCTGAGAGGAATAAATTACTAGTATAACAGTCTTTAGGACTAATTATGGAAATTAAACCAATTAAAGCAAGACACGATAAGATAGCACTTTAGGCCGTCATGGATAGCGTGACGTGCACCCATTATAGCCCAAAAAGGATTGACACCGCAGAAGTACACTAAGGAATTCCCATGTTCTTAGCATGTTCCGGAACAATCAAAAACAGGGTATCTAATACAGCCTAGGATTGCAAAGCAAAATTTTCCAAAATTTTTGGTCCCCTGCAAATTTTTGCCCCACTGCAGGTAATCTTCCTCCCCCAATCGGTTAGGTACCTTTTCTGCCTACGCCTACCTAAAAGGAACACAGAAAAGGAAAAAAAATAAAGAAGATTCCAAACCTGTTTTTTTCAAATACATTCATATAACGTTGTAGCATTTTACACTTTGGGAATGCTGACAATTGCCAAAAGCTTACTTTATATCACCACATTGGCTCAACTACAAGTTAACTTAAATTTACACAATGCAGTTTTTTTGTTATCCAAACAAAAATTTCATTCCACTTACTTTTGGAGAATAAAATTTTACTATGACCAGGGAGTTATTCGGTAAGTTGTGGACAGTAACATTTTGAATTGTTACCGTTGCAGATATAACGTGACTGCTTATTACTCCTCGTGATTCTTGTGTTGCACTCATATTTGTTTTCACTGGGAATAATGTCGCATCTCTGTACACTAAGAAGCTCAGCGGTATTGTGGGAGAGTTTTGTTTCCCTAGAAAAAAATATTAATATGAAGTGTACCATAAATTCTCAAAAGGATTGGAAATCACGATCAAAACATAATGTGGGTATAGACAAATTTCGGGGGCAACTACTCGAAGCAAGAGTGGAGCGGAAGAATGTAGTATCGTTTGGAAGAGACTTGCAAGAAACCTCAATGACGCAGTTCATAAAAAACATACTTTTCTTAAGACACGAGTATCTTTGATGGACCGATACAAAATGTTTCAGAAATATCTGTAACTTTTACCACGTTTCAGAAATATCTGTAACTTTTACCATGGGTTCCTACCTTTTTCATTGCTTATAAGGATATACCCCGGTATGGTTATGGCTGCCCGTGGTTGAAGTTGCTCGAACCTTTCTCGAAATCCTGTGTTTTTCTCTGATAGTCGAAAACTGTCATCCCTGCCATCTTCTAACTTTTCTTCTTTAGTGAAGGTTCCAAATGTTACATTACTTTGCACGGTAGGTTCATGGATCTGAATCGTAGACATCCCAACGTTTTCTTGAATTTCCGAGTAGTTGTGACCATTTAAATGAAGGTTAGTTGCTTGTTCTTCCAATAGTATTGGAACACGTGCAATGTCGGTCACAAGTTTTAAGGTATCAGTACTAACGTCGATGATATTGTTTGCAATAGCTACCACAGAATCCGTAATGTTAAAAACCTGGAAAGTCGAATTCAGAAATGAGGAATGTTTCCTTTATTGAAGAAAATTAAGTAGGGAAACGGCGCTGTAGCGGCTCGGAAAAGTTTACAACTGACTGCTGTATGAGCGACCACTTACTTCATTAAGCAGAGCAATTAAGGACGTGCGGGGAAACTTTTGCCTTTTCAAAACTAATAATTATAAATATGGAGCTTTTATTAGGAAGAATTCGGTATTTTATGAAGGAAAAGTTTGGAAAACCGCACTGCACTTGACTGGTGTCTTAAATGGCACATTTCTGAATTTTTCACTTTTCTTAGCCAGAGCACAATCGCCCCTGCCTCCTGTAGCTACGTCAATGCTCTGCAACATTCAACATAGATAACATTTTGACACTTCAATAACTAAGCAATCCATCTACACAGACTACTCAACTGACAGGGTCGAAAGGTATCTGATGATAGGTGTTTATGAGAGCTTTGGGTTCGTTAGGCCACTGGTTCCCTGCCTGGAATATGAAGTCTTGTTCGAAAGGCCATCTTCAGTTGGCGCGGAGCGTAGAGAAATTTTTTAAAAATCGCCACCCCTCAGACAGCCGGAAATTGCATGCCTGTAGCTTGTAAGTAGTAGCTATAGGTTTTCCAACTGTATCAGAGACGTTCTGCGGCCGGAGCTTTTATATGAATGTATGTGGAAATGAAGCTTTTTATTGCAAAAAGTTTGGATTCTGGGTTCCCTGTAAGAGAATTTAAAGCGTTGGGGGATTATTGAAGGATCTGCACTTCCTTCATACATGTGTTGCAAATCTGAGAATGATTGTTCCTTTCTTAGTCGTCTCGATTCTCTGGTAAAGAGCCGTTCTGCGAGACCAAACTATAAACTGCTCCTCGAAGAAGCTAGATTGCACCACAACTGAATCGTTGATGCTACATTTGTTATCTTAAGCCTGCGATTACATTTCAGAAGTTTGCCAAATTTTGCTGTTCGCTTTAGACAAAATGTTTCAAAATTCATAGCTTTCATTGAAGAAAATTTGGAATGCTGTGAAAGACAGTTCACTAAAATAGCAACACAGCTGCCGTCGTCTCTTGATTATTTAGTGCCACATATGGTAAATATCCAATTTTGTCATTTCCAGAGCTCGGAAAAGTTTACCAAACTGATTTATGAGGGAGCACTTATGCACTCCACATTGCATTTTTCGGGGTGCTAAGCGCTCCGAAAATATTTCCCTTTTTGAGATTAGGATGAATGAATAAAGGGGTTTCCTGACCCGGGAAATGGGGAAGGGGAGGGGGCGCAAGCATGGCCACCCCACCATTTGTCACTGGGAGGGCCTGTCACCCCCAGCCCCCAGCTCCTTACGAATATGATCTAACATTTGTGGGGAATTTCGAAGACAGAAATATTTATTTTGTGGTCCGTGTGCCCAATGGAAAATTAATCAGCGAGCCACAACTGGAAAAGAGCAATGGCCAGCCCGACTTAAACCAATTGTTAAGTTGTGCAGTTAAGTATTAGCCACCACACTTACTCGAATGAAAGAATCACTGGAGAATATATTTCTAAAATATTTAAATGTGGATTTGAAGATACTCAATGTTTAGAAAATATAAAAAATCTTTATTTTGAAAGTATTGAACATCCGTTTAATTTATAAATTTTAAAGAAGGACTTAAGGTCAAATCAAATTTTAATATGTTAGACAGGTGCTTGTTCTTAGCATTGCGGTTAATTTCCATTGAAATTCATATTTGGTGTCAAGAATTTTAGAAGCTTGTTCCCACTGGAGAAAATTTGTCCGAAAATAAAGTTTAACACTCTTGAATGTCAAGGTTCTATGTTTTACCTGTTTTCAAAAAATTAATCTCAATGGAAGAATGCAAACCCTTCTAGCAAGGTTAGTAAGGTATATTTGCTGGGTACGTCTGTCCTCAGGGCTCTCAATTCTCACACATTCAGATTGAGAGACCCGCATTTAAGTTCCTCCGTCAAGAAAAAAAAAAAAAAAAGGTCCACCTATAGAGCAAGAGATTTGCCGCTCAAATGTGATTTTTTGCCTTTTTAATAATTATGTTTCCCTGACAATGAATCATCTAAAAATGGCAATTCTGGGCTACACTAATATGGCTCTAGAAGTGCCATTTTGGGCAATCTAGTGGCATTTTTAACGACAAAATTCCCCGGGCGGGACGTACCGGGAGAACCGATGGTCGCGCTTCGTGTCAGTTGCCTTCCAGCGAATATCACCCTTGAAAACAAAACAACAACAACAACAACAACAACAACAACAGCAGCAGCAGCAACAACAACAACAACAACAACAGCAGCAGCAGCAACAAAAAGGATGTCTTGGTGCTAATTTATTACACGTCCTCACATGCAACTAGTTTCCACGTGATTTGCTTACTTTACCTCATCGTTTCACCCAGTGGTAGCTTGATCTAATTGATCTAACTCTTGTTTTACTATCTCCTTCATTTTCCTTACAACCCTTGAAATGCCATTTCCGAATGTCAAGAGGTCACAATGTTTCAATGTATCCTGTGGGCTTCTAGCCAACTAATGCTTCGTCAACGAAACCATGTTATTAAACTGTCATTGCATAAGTGGCATGAGAACATTACAAAATTTTAATTCCCCACTTGGAGGTTTTATCCCTATTAGATTCAAGCTTAACACATCAATATGAAAGTCAGAAGGAGAAATGCATGCCTTATCAATGTCAGGGAGTGATATAACCTCTCCTGTCCTCAATCTCACTTTCAAACACGAATCTAGTATCTTAATTTACTGATATCTCGAAAAACACTATCCTATCCTATTTGAATGGAACTTTCACCATATTGTGTAGATTTCATTCTTCTTTTATTTAGAAACTAAACTTTTGCTTAAGCTTCCCCTTGAATTTGTCACGAATTTGACTTACCTGTTCTGCAGATGCATTAACTTGGATGATGTTTTCAAGGGAATCAATGATAGATTCAACATTTTCATCAGTAACAACATCCACTTGACGGGACACTTCTTCCAAATCTTGCGCAACGCCAAGCACGTTGTCTCTGGTTAAATTTTTCTTTAAGATGGCAATTAAAAAAGCAAGAAAAATAATAGTTGTAACTTACCCAATGGGTATAAGATTTATAGGCAAGTGATCTTAAAGGAATTTTAAATTTTGTTCTGTTGGTGTAAAAAGCTTTCAAGAGAGAAGTACGTAGATGAATACAGATAATAATGGATAATACAGATTAATTATGCGGGTCGTATGTAAAATGAAACACTTCTAACACACGTTTTTAGAATGTACACTCAAAATTTACTCATAACTTGAGATATTTTTTGTTCAAAGAGGTTTTGCTCTACAGCTATACAAGTTACTATTTCTTATTTTTGTGGAATAACTAAGCCTATATAATTGTAGTTTCAGCTTATCTCTATTTTGTATCATGTTTATAACTGAAATGGATCATAAAAATTTTCACCAAAGTAAAAGCATATGGTGCCAATGTTTTAAATCATTCAACTCTCTTTTGCTGGACAGCTCCAACAGGACCTGCCCATGATACCTTTCACCTTCTCTATTATTTCCCTTTCATTAGTATTGGGGCAAAAATATGGGAGAGTTACTACAGGAGAGTTACCTCGGCTATTCTCTTGAGCTCTTCATTCACGATGCATTCTTTGCAAGTTGTTGCCGTTGAGGTTTGAAAAGAGCCTGGATGGAAAAAAGTAATCGATATAACAAGTATTGCTATTGCAGGGAACTATATCCGTCACGATCATCTCGATCATGTCTTATAATAATGCTGCATTTCGTAAGTTCTAATAATGTTTTTATTTTGGAGAAAAATTTCATTCGATATAATGTATGTCAGTAGACATATTTCAGTAGAAGATTAATAATAACTGTGAGAAATTTGTAAGAGGACCTTCTTTGTGTCATTCTTTTCCCGAGAAATCCTAAATATGTAGGAAAACAATATGTGTCCCTTCCCTCTCTAGAGGCTATCAAGATTACCTATTCAAACACATTATCTTTTTAAATAGGAAACAGCTTTATTGCCATATGTTAATACAAACCTTCATCTATGCCACTGGGGCAGTCTTCTTTACCATCACTGACATGTTCTCTCGGAATACAAATTCCTGGAGAACACTGGAATAAGTTGATGGTTCCGCAATCAAATTCTGCGAAAAATTTAAATTTACAAAATCATCAGCTGTAAGTTATTCATGGCACTCGACTTAGCTGATTTTACTCGTTGGAATTCTTTCAATTAATGGGGTTTGCTCAAAGTTTTTACTGGTGCAATGCAAATGAAACACCCAAACCTAAACAGCAAGACAATAATATGAAATATCGAAAAATATCGAATGAAATATCGTTAACCTGTTCTTAAAGTAGACTAATCAAATTAGTGTTATAGTACTGTTCAATCTAATCCGGCCAGGGTCTCTTCCGCTGAAGAAATTAAATACCGTGAAGGAAACAGGAATGACCTTGAGCTTCTTTAGGCGTGAAAACCGTTAGAAAATATCAGTTAATTAAGGACTATTATATGTATTTTGTACATCGATAAAAAATGAAAGCAATCTGTTGCATTACAGTTATGGTTTCGAAACCTTTTTGTTAACATTGTTGATCTAATGTGGTGAAATTAACTTTACATCTAGAAGGCTTAAGGTCATCAATATCAAAATGCATTTTTTTGTTGTCGCAAAAAGTTTTCAAGTTCGAATAAAGCAAATGCATATCTAACATAAACCAAACAAGGTTATATTAATCAGTTAAAGGGAACAGCCTTTGTAATTCAGCTAACATAATTTATGGGATGCTTAGCTCACCACCAGTGTTAAATGAAATTTTAAATGAGAGATAATAAAAAATTTCCCCTTCCTTGAAAGTTTTATTGATTGGATTGGACTCTTGTCAACAAAGCTCCGCCAGGGTGCTATCCATGTCATGAGTATGGTTTTCTGGACTGAACTGCGTACACATGCATGGGGTATTTTGTCTTTCTATCATCAATTTGTGTTATTGAACCAGGTAGAAACTCAAAGGGACATGATAAGATGGACCAATAGAACTTATTTCACAAGTTTTCTTGAATGTGCAACGACACATTCACTAGCATTTGCCACCGACTTCTAGTTCTACTACTTACTGTCTCACCCTAGACATACGCATCAAAAATTTGATTGACGTATTTGATAGACGTATGGTTTTAAAGGTTTATACTTGTGCGTATGATGGCATTTGGAAATTAGAAACTGCATCTTTTACAATCTTCAACGGTGTAAATATTCAAAGGTTTCGGGACCATGGCGAAAAATTTTTCCCTGTTTTTCCATGTTATTAACATTCACATGATAAATGTCTAAACGTTTGGGCACACTAATTTTTATTTGAAAATACAAAGATTTGTACACTACCATCATCAGCGGCTATACATTTATCTACTTTTGAAAACAGTCCCCCTTCTGAAGTGAAAAGCATCCTTATCGGGCCCCTCATTGAGTAGACTGTTATTAGATAAGGAGGAACTTGACTTCCCCGTAAAGAAAATATCTCAGAGTTTTCTTGCCCTTCTTCAATGGTCAATGAAAATCTTTGGTATTCACGAGTAAAAAGTTGAAACGAAAAAACCAAGCTCGTCGCATTTATGGTCCAGATGTAACTGGAATTCCCGAATAGCACTTTAGACTGACAACCCGATGCAAATCCTGAAAAGAAAATTGTGCATGCAAAACTAGAGTTTGAAAGAAAGGCTGACTGACCATAATTCGCAAAAAGGGATGTAAAGGTTGCTTTTTCGACCGCACCACATTCCAAAAGTACACTGTATACTCGTTTATAGTCATACAAGGAATTGCGTACGAGTGCGCTAGCTTTCAGAAAGAGGGACGCTCCTAAACCAAATTGAAATGAAACATTTGGTTCTCGGAATGGGACACATTTCTCGAATATAGGAGTTTTTCCTTGACAGACTTTGAACAAATTCCTTTTTAAGTCCTTACTTCGCACATTGTGTGGACCATAGGTAAGCATAATATAATTTAAGTGGTAACATCTACTCGAATTTGGGCACTTTTTTCTTACGGCGGTTTCATTTGCAGTTACGAAAGTCAAAAGCTGTGGTGCGGTTGATATACATGGCTTAAGTTCTTTCAAACACGGCTTTAAAAATGTGTAGAGCAAATAAGGACATTCCTGAAAAGATGAAAACTTTTTTTTAATTAACACTTCGCTGTCTTCAGTTAACCACCATTAGAAATCCAACACAGTAACTTCACAATGTCATTTTTTTTGGAGGGGGAGGGGGGGGGGGGTTCATGTCGGAAACATTTTGAGAATATTGGGTAAGAAGTCTTATTTACATTAAATATTGGAAACAAAATCGGTCTCACTTCCGGATCATAAATACATAATATAGGTACCAAAGGTATTGTGCTAGGGGACAAAGCATGAGTTGAAACCTCGTTTTCCTCGTTTTCCCTTCTTTTCCTTCTCTTTTTACATTTTCTCACCCCTTGACGCCTTCCTCCTCCAAGTACCTATAAATGAGGTACACGTCTCACATTTACACCATATGTACCTTGATGGGCAAATGCAGTCACCCCAAGTTGAACAAGGATAGTAGTCTTTACTAGTTTGTGAATTTCTCTTGGCAATCGTGTGACAATGTGTTTTTCACTGAATTGCGAAATTTACAAGTAGTAATATTTTTTCTGTTATCACATACATATAATAAATGTATATAATAGTAATAATATGTATATAATAGTAGTAATATCTTGGTTAACCTTGAATGTTAAATGTTGAAGCCGTTAAATACACCTAAAGCGTCTTGGAAGAAAAATGACAGAAAAATGGCAAAATTTAATCTACTAGTTGTTTCAAAATAATTTCGCGCGAGTGCTCTTGACATTTAAGCCCCCATAAATGTGCTTCGAAGCCATTACTCTGTGGAAACGCAGGGTTTTTTGGTTTGTCCTTCAAAATGTCCAATTTTCTAATTAATATAATCTCGGTAAAGAATCTTACTCTCAACTACCTTTAACCTACTTCCCTCATCCAAAAGGCGAAATGTTCGTAACAAGATTCCTCACGAAACCAAAACATGCGGATATAGTGCGGGGGATCTTGCATTGCCGGAACCGTAAAAACAGATGGAGAGCTCCATTCGATTTCATGATGATATTTATTCGTTGATTAAGTTCCAAAAAAGATGATCAATAAGCCGGCGTAAAAAAAGATAATTATCTATGGTGAGAGCAATGGGCGACTTATGCTGGTGCGGTCCTGTGGGGTCCTGTGGTCTGCAGCCTAAGAAGTTATTAGGTTTTAGCACAGGTTATCTGTTGGTGACAAATTGAATCTCAGTTTAGGTGCACACTGCATTCGTTTAGCAGTACGTTTGAAGACACGTTACAAGCTTTCGATGGATCCCAGAGGATTTATAAAACTTATATTTGCTTTGGGTTTAGTGGACATCTAGGGTAAAGGCTCTGAGTGAACCACATATGTCCACATGCTCCCTGTTGCTGCCACAACAACAATTCATCCTTATGATAAAAATTAAAGATATTAAAATATATCTGTATGTAGTAGTTGAACGGAAGGTTAAACTTGAAATAATAGCCTACCAGAGCATCCATACTTTCGTTGCTTGCATTCGTTTGAGTTATCACTACATTTGCCACTCCATGACGAACAAATTCCCTCTGAGCAAACAAGATCGTGACTACATGCTACATCTGGAATATGAAAATATTAGCTATTAGTTAGGAAATATGATAAAAAGTCACGCTTATTAGTACGTTTTCTTATTTACCTTCTCAATTATGCTTGCTGCTCTTCATGAGCAATGGAACTTAAAACAAGCCAGTGAAGCACAATTGGAGGAAAGCTTTCGCCTACCCGATTTAAAGCAATTGGTTAGAAATTTAGTCGTCAGACCTTATCTAAATGAATGACTAATCTTCTCTTTCTTAGAGGTACAAAAAGTGATTTTTTAAGAGATCGCGTTACCTCAAACTCTTATACTTTGCATTGTTTTTCCTGATTCATACAGAATAAATGCGAACTGTTCTTGTCACATTACAGTTAAACGGGAACTTTAGAGTTTACATCGTTTCTGTATTCTCCCTCTGTAAAGCATTTTCTTAGTCCTGATATACTAAAGTAATATGTACATACACTGTTAAAAATTTCTGTAAATTTACAGACTTTTTTTAACTTAAACTTTTTGTATTTTACTTTTTATAGAGATTTTCTGTATCTTTACAGACACTTTGTATTTCTACAATAAAAAAAGGTTGTTTAACATGTATTTTCTGTTTATTTGAAAAACCATTTCTGTCTGCTTTTTTAACCAAATTTTACTGCTTTGTAAAACTTTTTCTGTAAATGTACAGAAATTTTAACAGTATTTTGTATTTTTCTGATTTCACATAAATATACTGTCATTTAACAAACATTCATTTTGTTTTTACGCTGAAAAAGAAACAAAAATAAGCCCAAACAAACAAACAAATAAGAAAAAGCCAGAAAATTTTCAATATATAACATGCATCGTTCTGCGAAGTTTCAGTTAAAAAAGAAAACATTTTTGGCAAATTTATGGCCCTATTTGAAAATTAACTTACATTTGTTATACTGACAATTGGTATACTGATGTTAACTCATCGCCACAGGCGCTCATGCACTTGATCGAATTAAAAACGTTTCACAAATTTACTTGAAAGAGTCTGTAAATTTACTACTTTATGACGTAAATCTCATTTTGCATAAATGGGTGGAGCTTATTTTGTAGGCATTTTCCTATCAAAAGGATTGCTGTTGCTTTGAATAATATCTTTTTTGGCTTTTTTTAATCAGGAAGTGATAAACTTATTGTTTACCTTGTCTGGAAATGTTTGCAACCAATGTATTTGCATTCTTTGTCATATTTATTTTAAAAACAATTATTATATTGTACCAAAAATGTGACTTTCCAATTACAAAGTTCCTAGAGATAGCAGTCTACTGGACAACAATGTGATAACAAAGTATCCTCATTGTGGTTTGATTGAAAATAACTTCGTAACGACACATTACGTTGATAAGCAAATACCTGATCTACGTAATGGTGAAGTGTATGTTACGTAATAACATATGAAAGGAAAAAAAGCGATATTATAATAAATATTAAAACGCCGAGAATGAAAACAGTAGGCTGTAAATTCACATAAAATTAAGGTAAAAAAAAAACAGAACAATTCTGTTATTCGATTTTACAGTAGACATTTGTAAAGTAATTTACATGCAAAAACTGTAAAGAAAAAACAAACACTTAATGTTTTTTCATGATTACAGTCTGGCTGTAAAAAAAACATTATTTGGTTGGAAAAAAATTTGCCATAAAATTTATGTAAATTTTACAGAGAAATTTCTAACAGTGTAGGCAATTTCTCGCATATTGATTTGTTCAAAGACGAGCCTCCGCACCAACTTATTCTAACTCAAGACAATTAGCTTAAAGTTTAGAAATGCAAACTGTCTGTAAAAATAACCACAGAACTATTGAAAGATATCAAACCACAGAATGCATTATCAATTTTTGTTTTGAATTTCATTCTGTTATAATCATTACTGCGACAGCTACAACCGAACCGTACTTGAGCATATTCGTTCATCTTCTCCATCAGGACATTGGATGGTCTCATCGCATTGACTCTCTCGAGGAATGCAAACTTTTTCTGAGCAATTGAATGAATTCGATGAACATTTCCAGCCTTTCGAAAAATTCAAAGAAATATTATTTTCCATACAAACTGAACCGTTTCTGAATAGTTCTGAATAGTTTCAAATAATCATTGACATACGTCAAACTTTAGTATGACTATAAAACACGGTTTCCATAATCTCAGTTGAAAAACGTGGTCTATTGTGGGACCCTTTTCAAGTTAGCAATGACCTTAAAGCCTTTGTTGAAACTGGAAACTATAGGCTTGCTATTTGTGTTAACAGTCTCTTGTTGAAAGTTGGCAGGGTTACAACCTCCCGAACTCATTGCTTCTCCTGCCTTGAGGATCATCGTGCAGCTTAATCAAGTACCATCAAATGTATTTTATTTAGCCGGTTTACTTGATTTTCAAATTGCATCTTTTCACTGTGCTCCAAAAAAAAGAGTTGTATTGTCATAAAGCAGGCAAAAAGAAGGACCGATACACAGTGTTTTACCAGAAATTTCATAATTTTTTCAACTACAAAGCTAACCCCTTATCGTAACCCTAATGAAGAATATAATCGTAACAATTCAATGACAGCTACTAAAGAAATTACTTGTTAAATAATCGGCAGCAGCTAACACAGTGGCACTGCGAACACTGAGCTACCTGTGGGTTTCTCAAGTCATAACCACATCTATCCGCATCTCAAATGGTTCTGCTACATTAATTGATATTTTATCGAGTAATATTTCGTTAAGCGATGTACCAGTCATAATTTAAGGGCTGGCGAAACAGTGACACTTACAAAAGATCACTTTCAAATATTTTTTTTCTTAAAAGAAAGAATTGATGTGCGTATTCAAATCGCTTTGAAAGATGACATTTACATGTTTGTTTCAGGTACTTCTCTCACAAATTAGCATCGTATTCGAAGTGATCCAAAAACGTCTTTCTATGCTTTCTAATATACCTTCAGCGATATTCATCATGCATGTTTTCTTTTGACATGTTTTGAAGTTTAAAAAAAAGAGATGTTCGAAATGGATTATTTGTTTAATGAAAGGAAATGATAGACTCTATAAACAACTTTTGAAAAACTCATCTGCTGAAAATAACGGAGTTTTTAAGTTTTGAAAAAAGATTGAATAACGTTATTATCAAAGCTAACAATCAAATTTATTTCGACAGTCTTTTAAGAATTTCAAAATAGAAAAAAGAAATTTTAAGGACGAACATATAAATAAAAGTAATAATTTCAACTGAGCTAATACATTTAAAGCTGTTGATATTTTCAGTATGTCAGTAATGAACACGAGAGTGTCAAAACCTTTAATAATAGGTTTGTAAAGTTTTGCCCTTCTTTACCTGTCAAAAATCATTCCGCTTAACTTCCCAAAGATAACCTTAGTCGTCCTAGATTTGAAATCCCAAATAAAATTTTTTCAACTGAGGATAAGGTCAAAAAGGTTACAACTGATTCCCTACATCCACTACGAGCATCCATTGCCGATAATATTAGTTAAGACCAAAACTGTAGTGAACAAGTAATCCATGAATTTGGAAGCCTTTGTGGAACTTTCAATTTGTCTCTCCGCACTGCGACTTTTCCACTTATACTTGATTGAGTCAAAGTTGTTCCCCTTTTTAAGAATGCCAACACTGACTCTATTTGTATGAGACTCGTATTAATCTCGCCATGCCTTTCAAAAATTCTTAAAAGATCAATACTTAATTGACTGAATACATTTTATTTTTACGTAATTCAAGTGAGTTAGATCAACATGGTTTCAGTGTGAGCTGGTCAATCTACCAAACTGGTCCCTGCCGATACACTATTAATAAGCTATATACAGTGCCTAAGATAGCTATTGTATATACGTCTACGTATAAGATTTCCAGCACATTCTTGGTTTTTCAGCTTTTTATCTAAGAAGGAACTGTGAATGGGGCATCTTTTAAATCACAATACCAGTATCACGCATATCAGTCATACCGATATACTTCGCAATACTTTGCATCATAAATGTCTCAGTCAGCTTTGTCAAGGTATAGGTCTTTATGCCTATGGAATTTATCACCAATTGCTGTTTGTCCGTAGAAAACCTGTTTCTGCTTTCAAAAAACTCTTAGATTTATTACATCAGTCGGTATTGAAGTGTTTACGCTTTTTTATTTGTCGTTAACTCAACTAGCTGGCCACAATCAAAGAGTGTAATCGAAATTGTATTTGAGCCGATTGGGGAAGGGTTGTGGAATACCACGTTCCCACGAACACGGACTAGCCCGACCCTTGACTCACTCTTCAGCCCGGTCCTTCTAACACCTGTTCCTTCGTGTTCACTTTGATTCCAACTCGGTGTTGGAAACCACAATTCACTCAGTACAGTGTTTAGTTGACCAATGGACGGCGTTATATCATGTCTTCAGTATTAAGTGTAGTAGGTACGTACGGTATGTGTTTTAAGGTTCTCGTAAAACGTTAGAAGCCAGATATAGGCCGTGTATGAGGAAAGGTATTTTTGTAGTCTTTTATAATCTGTTTTGCTAACAAGGTTTCCTTTGAACGGGAGGGATCACCGTAGACAGCAAGCCCATTAGGGTTTTGGGTTCTCTACCATTACAAATATTCCCCTTGGAAAAACAAATAAAGGGATAAATAAATAAATAAATCCATTAACCGCAAAGTCTCACTTTGCAGTTGTTGTCGGTTCTAAAATGAGACATTCGATTAAGGCACTAAACTTAGAAGCTCAAACAGTTTTGAAATTGTAATCTAGGCTTTTAAGCTCATTTGAGCCTACAGTTTGAAACGGAGACACGCCTAAAAAGTGAGATCATTTTAAAAGGGCCCCTGGCCCTCTTGAATTTCTTTCAAATTCGTTGAATACTTAGCTGCTTGAATGCTCTCTTAAAATGGCCTGTTAAAATTGAATTGGAAAAGGATCCAACGGACACGATAAACGAGAAAAGTATGAAATATTTGACTAGTTACGGTGTGAACTGAATGGCTTTTAGTCAAATATTTGGTGTTTTAACATTTGAAACGTTTGAACGTTTTCAAAGTGCATGGAACACCAACTATACCTTCCTGTGTGACATTAATTTTGGTTATATTTCCGCTTAAACTCAACTCTGAACTAATTTCATCCGTAGACAGAGTCATCCACAATAAATTGTTGGTAGAAACAACTTGTACCGCCTTTCCTTTAGAATCATCCGACCAGGTTAAAAGTCTGTTCAAGGAAACATTGTGGCCTTCTCCAATAGTCACAAAATCCCTTTTGCGTTTCGTTTTTATGAAATCAAATTCTATTAAAAGTTGAAATCCAGGGTCGGTTTCAAAATACCAAGTAAAGCGGTAGTTGTCGGGGTATGTGGTATATGTGAATATTGCATCCAAATCTCTCTTGGAATCTACGAAAACGGTATCTGAAAGAGAGAGAAAAGTAAAATACTCCACGAAGCCACAATGTAGACCATCAATATGGATTTGAAACATTTCGCTGTAAATGCCTGCAAATATATGTATTTTAGAGTAAAACGTTACAGGTACACTGTAAAAATGTCTGTAAAGTTACAGAATTTCACAATTACAAAAGAAAAAAATAAAGAAATACAAAAAGAATACATAAAAGGTGCTGTCCATGAGTTGACAACACTTTTTTTGTATTCTTTTGATTTTCTTTATTTCATTTTCTGTGAATGTACAGACATTGTTTACAATGTAGAAGAAATGTTTCAGAAAAACCCTTAACCGCACTCTTTGGCCGTCATCAATACTATTTCAAAGGTTCTTTTTAAAGATACAATAGATCTTACATTGCTTAGCACTATTTCTTCGTCACAGCACTTTTTCATAGTTTTTTAATCTACAATTCTCGTCAACCATGCTTGGTGTAAAAAAGTGGTATGTTACTGATTAATCTAGAAGAAATTATTACCCTTGAAAAGAAGAAGAAAAACTAAAAAACCGACGTACGGTACTAATCTGGAAAACACTTTTAACTTCTTAGACTCAAGGAGAAGTATGAGTATTCTTGTCTTGAAGCACTCGTAAAAATTATAGACGCATCCGGACAGGTTATTATGGCCTGATTCTAGTCGGCCATCACTGGGGTCCATCACCTTAAATGTATAAATTTCCTACCTTAACTGTTCCATGGGTGGTTGTACACTGAAGGGTATCTTGATTTTCCCAACTTCACTGAATATGAGGATTTGAAATTCACGTAGACAATAAATGAAGACGATTAAAGGCTGATAGACCCCACTATTGGCTGCCCACAGTCACTCAAATCAGGCGCTAATCGGATTCGTCTATACAACGTATGGGACAACTAATTCCTATCACTGCTCATAATTCTAACCCCAAATAAATAATTCCATTCATTCTATAGTATTAATCTTGTTTTTAAAATACATAATGAAAGTCCATGAAAAGGATCTTTTAGCAGACCCCTCAAGCCCTGGGGTTCTGAATAATTTTTTCTCTGTAATTGCCACAGACGTGACATTAGATTGCCCGCACATAGGCCAATCTTACTTTCCAAGTAACAGAAGCTTGGTGTTATTGACCTTTATAACTCCCACCGAAAATTTTGGCAACCAGATTATTTGGAACAACTGGTGTAGTTAAAATAACTGACAAAGTTATACTTAATGAAAATCTGTATAGAAAGGGAATTTTATGAGTAATGGACCTTTTTGATAACAACAATAAGCCTTTGATTACTTTAAGTTTACCCATACCAATAACCTGACTGAGCTTTCATTTGTCCAGTACTGAGGGGGAGGGGTTGGGCTAATAAAAGCTTTACGTAGCCACTGGAGAAATTCTTTAAATTATACGGTAGACAGACCACAGACAAATGTTATTTCGCTAGATCAGGTGATAAATTGTATGTCGGTTTCTCAAATTGTCTATTCTATTCTTTTTAAGAATTTTTCTACTTCAGCAACGTCCTTTAAAAAGTGGAACTATAGTTACTTTTACGATGAGGACAGATGGTCAAATGTTTTTAGTATGCACTTTAAAAGTATTAATGAGTCCTAACTTCAGTATTTTCAGTTTAAATCCTTTCACACAATAGTATATACAAATAAATTCCTCTTTACTCTAAACATGGTGGATTCTCTTCTTTGCTCATTGTGCAACATAAGTGAAGAAAAATAGATCATTTATTTTTTGGTTGCAGTATGGATTTGAATTTAATTTTAGACGTAGAAAAAAGATTTTAAACAAAGAGTATTTCTTCTCAATAGAGGACAGCTCTTTGGACTTCCAAGGGAAAGGTTACAGTCCATAATTTTGTAATATTACGTATGGAGTATTTCTTGTTCTGTTATTCAGGTAAAATGGAAAAATTAGAAGTACAGGCTTTCTACCATAAGTTCAGTTTTGCATTAAAACTCAAAAGTTTAAAAAAGAATAGCAAACTTTACAATGAAGTGCTAAAGAAAGTAAATAACCACTGATAATAACCCATCGCTGTGTGTGATGACTTTTGTAAATATTATATATCACATGAATCAACACCCATGGATGGTGTAAATATTGTGAGTACCGGTACTTAATGAACTGAACTTAATGAACTGAAGTGACGAAAGCGTGATGAAACAAAACCAATACTGAAGGCTGATAACTGCAAAAAGAAACACAAAGCGATTAACGCTGTGGTAGAGATAATGAACGGAAATTTATTGCACAGTGTCATCGGTAAGGTGTACAGTTTTTAAGGTAAATATTGAAATTATCCATGAATGGGTTAATGGATTGCATGATAAACAAAAGGAAAAAGTTCTTCTCTTGCTTATCTAACCAACTCAACTTAAATGGCTAACAAGTTCCAATTTCAAAATGGAATTTCCATCTTAATATGGCCAACTCCTATTGCATAACATTTCAGTTCTTCCACAGCTTTTTATGTACTATGAACAGCCAAATATAGCACAAATGACTGCAATTAGTTGCAGCAAATGTAATAAGATCACTACTTTGCAGTCTTCCCAGCATACTGTATGTATGCATATTTTTGTCATTATGAACAAAAGGCATACAGTCTAGCCCATACCACAATTGTTAAGATGGATTAGATTCCATGCATTCAACCGAAGAGTCACCACTACAAAGATACATGGTATATCCACCAAACCATTTGCTTTTATATTCTCCTGCGATAAGCAGCTTTAGCTACTCTACTAGCAGTTGTTACATAACCAGTAACTGTTGATTCACAGTAGATAGCATTTGCACATAACATGTTAAGAACTGTCACTGCAAACACTGCCAACTATAGTTCCAACACAAATTAAAAGGGTATCCCCTTTGCATATTTGACGAGGACTCCTTCCTCACGGTCCGCACCTGCGCTAAATGGTCATGCAAACCACTATACACAACATCAATAACATCCTCACCATTTTGGCAGAACAACAAACAAGATTAAGCAACATTACTCATGCCACCTGTCAGGTAATTGTACATATTCACTGTATTTGCATTCCAAGTTATGACCCAGCAACTAGTTGTCAAACCATACAACTCAATGTCTGTTGCACCTGGGACAAGAAATTGAGATGATATCATGTTTGAAATTTTGTAACCTCTGGAATGTGATGCTGTTTGCACATACGCCAAAGAGAAATGGTAATAGCTCAACTCTGATGTGACTAAAAGCCAATACAACCTGGTTGGAGCTATGTATTCTCTTGAGAGTGTGCTGGTCGCACCTGCGACAAAAGGTTAATCAAGAAAAAAAAAAAAAAAAAAAAGGGATCCAAATGTTTATCATGCTATGCCATACTAATACCTCCTATGGACTGTCAAAGCTTCCAGACATACTTTATCACATATGATAAGCAGATGAAATTAATACCATTAGAATATTAGAAAAATAACTATACGTTCTATGATTTTGTCATCCGCACGTGCGAAAAGTATATGAGACCGTCTGTTATATAGTTGCAAACATGTGTGTCCCAGTCAGTTGGTTCTTGCCAGAAGTATGGACACCTTATCAAAATGGCAAATGGTGTAGCTCATCCCTGATGTAACAAAAAGCCAATATAATCTGGTTGGATTTATGTATTCTCTTGAGAGTTTACTGGTCGCACCTGCGACATATAGCGAAGCAAAAAGATAAAAAAAGGAATAAACAAGGGTGGCCTAGCTCACATAATTTGTACTACACAAGAATAGCAAGTAGTCCAAACATAACTAGAAAATGTGGTTACGTACCGTAACCACAATGGACATGACATTGTGCTACTCTTTGGCTGCTCATGTAGGGAAAGGATCAGCTCAAACCTAGTTGGGGCCCAGCTGGGCATGTTGGCTGGGCGATGGACTGCCTGGTTAATCCGACGGACAACAGGGACGTAGATCTGGTATGTGGATTGGGGGACAAAAATTTTCCAACAGACTATGTTGAACCCTGTATCGTGTCCAAAACCGGAATGATCTATAAGCAATCCACCCTATGAAAGCGAGTGCACTCTTAGGCCTACATACACACACAACCAGACACACATACACCCACACAATGACATGCACATACACTCAAAGTGACGTTTTCAAGAAGCCCCCCATATCCCAAAATGTTATTACATTTTGGTTATTCTCCCCCCTTTTTTTATTTTAAATCTGCCTGAATTATTGGAGGGGCAAAGCCTATGTTTGCCCAATATTTTAATTGGTGTTGCAATTAGTGTAATTTCCAGGGGTTACCCGGGTACCCACTTGCCATCCTATAACCCGGTTCCAAATCTACTACGCGAAGCTTAAATATTTTGCATGCGAAAAAGATTACCCAATTTACGTTATTGCCCACGGTAATGGACTAAAATATTTAAAAATTAATTTGGTAAACATTCTCGGGGCCTGAGAATGAAGAGAACCCTAGAAGTTATGTGTAAGTTTGTTTGTGTTTTGTGTTTAACATGTACCAAATAAATAAATCAAAAAGTTTGAAAGTTGTTTGTACTTTATTTCCTGAAGTTGAAATTTTTTTCAGCGTGCGGCCCGATCGTCACGCAGTGAGTTACTTCTCACACATCACATGTACGTCACTTTGTTTTAATCTTGCAAGCAAGCTATCCGACGGTGATTCAAAATCACACCGTACTTCACGCAGAAACTAGCAGACACATCACCCGCCCAGCTTGCAGAGACAGTGCCCGAAGCGTTCGGCATGCTAGGTAAACTGAGCCTTGCATGTATGCGATCTTAATACGACGGTATGACGCCTCTATTAGCGTGTTCGATTTGCTTCCCTTGATTTACTCGAGCCTCGAGCTAGGGCTACGATGGTCATGTGCAGTTGGGTGAAATAAACGAACGTTTTACGGTAATTATTGGAGAAGTTGGTTCACAATAGCCAATGACAGAGCCCGTAGCTGGATGGCAGAACGAACTCTGGTACGTACGTATTACATGCGGTTCGCTTGTACGATGAACGTAGACTCGAAACAAAGCCCATTTAGAAAATTCTCGAGAAATAACACTTGAGTGACTTCACTAATTCCGACATCAACCACTTTTCACAAGTCAGAAGTTTCATGTTTACCCCACTGTATTTACATGCTCAGAAATTGTTCACGAATGCATGTTGTTCGTTTAGCTGCCATGTTCTCCCAAAGCACGATGGGATATTTACCTAAGTAACCGACTCGAAGGGTCGCTCACTTGGGCCTGGCGCGAGTAAGCGCGAACACTGACGTCATTAGCTAATCGAACGTAGTCGTGCCAGACCCGAGTTAACTCGGGCGAGTAATCGAACACGCTATATATTAACATGTCCGGATGTCAACGTGAGACTAGCTACGTGAGAACAGCTACGTGAGAACGTGCATAGCCCTGAAAAAAAATACCAACGTGCATTGTGCATTAATGTGAGAGAAGTTCACGAGCATGACGTCTTTTGTTTACAATCGGTAATTTTGGACGTGCAAGAGAATACCATAATACAGGGCTCTGATTGGTTGATGTTTTTAAACCGGTGTTTTAAAAGGAGAAGCTTCGAGCTCTTAGGATGCTTGCTTTTAGAGTAGGAAAGCGTCCCAAAATTTAATATCAAATTGATAGAGGCCTTGGAAAGTGCTTATTTTCTTATTTGACTATTTTCTGTTACGTTTCTTTGGGATCATGGCCACTACGCGTCCGGTCGTTCCACTAAGACTAAATTACACTTAAAATAGGGGTGAATGCTGTTGGCTGTGTGTGGTGTTTAAGGCACAATAGATGTTCCAACAATAGCCCTTTCTCGTTTCTTTTACGTGTCATTTTGATTTAAAAGGAGATGATAAAACCTTATGACAAATCAAATGAATGTGTTCACCACCTCTCCAAAACAGCTGTAAATATTATTATGCATGTCTTACATAGAGCGTGCCTAACAAAATGTTGTTATCTTTTTAGTCAGCGAAACACCAGGTACCCGACGGGTATGGCGATTTGGTACCCGTGTCCTATTTTTAGTAGGGCCTACCCGTGCAAAGGCACTGGTTGCAATTCCCTACCCGCCACCGAGGATTGACAAACCTGTCCGACAAAAGTACAGCAAGTGTGTAGTAACTAAATTTGGCTCTGATTTAGAACAATTGCCCGGAATGAAGTGAACCTGCGAATGTACGTGCAGTTAATGTACTAGTTACGTTTACGTTTGACCTCAGCTGGCCTATGCCAATCGAAAACCTATAATGGTTTATACGTATTGTAAAATACGAGATTTGCATCGAAAATTCGGACTTGAGGTTTGATTGCACTTTGCCTTCTTTACGACATTATGTGAAATTCTTTTTGTTTATACATTCAATCCGGGTCACATATTGCTTTGACACGATCGCAATGAACCGTACATTATGACTTTATACTGCTGAACGCTGCGCCAAACCCGGCACTTACACAAGCTGTACACATTTTGTACATTCCTTAACTGAAAGCAGTTCAAACAGAGACATCGCAGCATGCCGCTCAGCTGAAATTCCAGGGAATTGCCACAAGAAAATTATACTAATGTTTTCAGATTTATACAATTGTCTTTTTAACCACTTCATAAGTCAAATGTAAAATTAATTTAGCGACCAAACAGTTCTAGGCTACTAAATAAAGTGATGTTGAAAATACCAAAGTAGGACAGCATCCCTCGTTCATGACTGCGTCATATGTAAAGTAACAGGCATATGGCCTACTTAATATAAATATTAGCCTACTTAATATTACTATTAGCCTACTTAATATTACTATTAGCCTACTTAATATTTAAATGTCGAGTATTTGAGGAAAAATGTACCGCATTTCGTAATTAGCGACATTTTTCACACAATCTTGTCACATACCGGTCTCCTTAACTGTACAAATCTTTTCCCAAAAGATCGGTTTGTTTCTCATTGCGAGTCGTCCGATAAACTGAACGAAAGAAATGGGGTCACGTGATTATCAGAAAATGGGACCAACCACAATAATGGACATGCTGTGTCATGTCCATTAAATAGTCCAGTCATATCATTCAAAATTGTTTTATTAATTACGTTAGTATAGCACAAAAGCAAAGCTCTCCAGCAGCATGGGTGTTACAAGCTACACACATTAATATACAAAGTACACAATAGATAGAGTGATCTCTGACTCATGTTTTAAAACCATATGAAAAAAATCCAAATACATGTGTTGAAAGATACTCTCACAAAGCCAAGCAGTCTTAACTATCTTTTTAACATCTTGTCTCTGTTGAATCATGAAAGATTTGCATACTTGGTAAGTGTTCAATTGACTCATGATACAAATGTGAAAATAAACAAACCTAACAATGTCACATTTACCATACCTATGTATCTATTTATGTATAAATACACAAATGCATGCATGCCATCTGACCATACATCCCATCCCCACCCCTCCCCACCAATCCCATCTAATCCACATCCTCCCCACTCCTCCCCATCAATCCCACTCCTCCCAATCCATCCCCACTCCTCCCCATCCATCCCATCCATCCATTCATGCATGCATACATACATACACACACATATACATACATACATACAAACAAACAAACAAACAAACATACATACATACATACATACATACATACATACATACATACATACATACATACATACATACATACATACATACATACATACATACATACATACATACATGGATACATACATACATGTCCAAGATAAAAACATAATTCCAACTGATTTTTCATTAGGAAAACTAATTTCCTAAAAGCCAAGTAGAGTCAGGGTTTTTTTCTGACATGTCAAGCTACCTTGAAGCTGGAACTTTTTCCTTTAAATTTTAAATAAGGAAGTACTGTATTGCCATTACTCTTCACATGTTTGACATTATATACTGTAAATACCACAATTCTGACAAACAAGAATGAAGTTGTGTTGCTCTGGACACTAATTCAAGTTAAAGACCTTGGTTAATCACAAAAAGAAGTATGACTATTCCATATCTGTCAAAGTACCCTCGACTCTGAAACTCCATTTATCACCATTCTTTCTACAAATTGTTCATTACTTTGAATGAAACTTCATAGCAAGACTGATTTACAGTTAAAAACTTTATACATTAAGGGAGAGCATTTGCATCTTATCCCTCAACTATGAAGAGAAGGCAATATAAATATCTCACTCTGGGGCTAAGTTGGTCGAGATTTCTCTCAGTAAACAAGCCAAAAGCTGTATGTAGTACAACCTCAAATTGATTTTTTACTGCTGTCATAATTATGAAGAACAACATATTTGACAGTTTTAAGTGTTAGTCGAACAATAAAAGGATCTGGAAAGAAAACTGTCAGATTTTTTTATTTGCCTTTTAATTATTTAAATCAGTCTGTGACTTGCAGCAAATTCTGGACCATGTTTGAACCCCCACCAGTTTCTCGAGGTTCTTTTTAAGGCCTTTAGCTTTGTTATAGCTTATACATGAATTCTTGTCTTGTACTGGCTTGTGTCTCATCCGCAGGTACGGTAATTTCTGTTTGACAATTTAGAGCCTCAATTTTAGCAAGCTTGAATCCCAATTGCACCAGTGACAATACTGTATGTATGTGGTATCCTTTCTAAAAGAACTAAAAATAGCCTTGCATTACAGCTCTTGTAAATGGAATTTTCCGTTCAGATTTCTTCTTGCCAAAGGACCTTTAATGTGTAACTCCAAAAGTATTGTGTCATTTATAAACGGTTTCATCATAGTAATCTAGCATGCCAGGATGTTCTATTCAGATAGAGCCTGAATTTTGATTGTAAAGTCATAGGGGCATTGATTTAAATGGTTGACAATATCAGATATGTGTTTTGTTGTCTATCTGGTACATGTTGTAGTAGTATGTGTTACCTTTACTTTGATGGCATGATAAGCCTACAATCGAGCATTCTTCCAATACTACCAAAGTATTTATAATAATGTGTATTTTGAACAAATAAAGTTGTTTCAGCTACAATCTCATAGGAAATTGCTTTATTTCAAAAAAAAAAAAAAACAAGAAAAAAAGTGGAATTTGAAAATCCATTTTGAAATTGGAACTTGTTGGCTCAGTTTTGGGTGATTTTGTGAGATTAGGTGCTTACTTACCAGATTTGAAATGGAAAACTTCAGTTTGTCCAAATCTTGAAATCGGGAGCCTTCGTGCAAAAATAAATTTTTGAGAACAGGGAAAGGGTGGTTCCCCGGAAGACTAGAACGGACTTTTCTTTCGAGAATGAGATTCTCAGCGGACAACTGACGACGAGCGCGACCACTAATTCACTCGGAGCGTCTCGCCAGAAGGATGTTTGTTAAAAAAAAATATTCAGATAGTTGGAATGCACCTCTAGAGTTACTGCATGCCCAAAATTGTATTTTTAAATGTTTCGTGTTTCGAGACCTACCGACATGTGTTGCTGAATGCTTAAAATTTAATACAAATATATCCTGGTAATGGAGGTGGAGTAAAACCCAATAGAAATGTAAAAGAGGGAATAATTCGTTGCTGGGACTAAGGTTGCGTTGCTGTTTGTTAGCAAGTTATCATAAGTTACCATAATGCATCGTTGAACATGCTCGTGCAAACAATGTTTCAGTAAAGTGACCCTTTACAGTGGGTACGAAACGCCCTTTGAACACTGCAATTGGCAATGATGCACTATATGACAACTTTGGCAGCACTGTTAGATTCTGCTGAGTCAATGCATGCACGTAACTTTTATCAGATTGGCTTGAAATTACCGTTTAAGAAATGATTTGGTATACTATTTCAGGAATATACAGGACTCGCAACTGTCATTTGTTCATAAGCAAGAAACTCAAATATGTATGACATCGTTTGGGATATAGGTGGGCACTTTTAACTTGTTTAAACATTCATCAAGCTGAATGCGTTACAATTGGAAGTCCTGAGGACAGCCTTCCCCCACCAAATCGAAATAACCGACCTTGGTAGTAACATTAACCTACTTTCTTTGAGCTTCATTTTTTTAAAAAACACCTAACTTCGTATTTCTTCGGGATATGTACGACTTAATCTTATAATAATTTAGAGAACATGGACGAACAGTGGTGTGCACAGTGGAGGTTGGCGAAGATTTCATAGTTCCAAAAACTTCTAAAAATAGTTATTTTATAGGAATACCTTGGAAAAAGTCTTACCTAGATCGATAGAGCAATAAATAACTCATATCGCAGCTCGCATCAACTGAAACACAAATAGAAGCATGCTTCAGAACACTTCAAAAAGGCTTATATCACCATTTTGGGTATTAGATCTCTTCAAGTAGTAAATTATCTCCAACGGGGAGATATAACGCTCGATCAACAATATCATTTAATCACACCATGCACCTCCATGCTGTGACGTCGCTCCTTGAATAGGCAATATAGACACCCCAGTATATCAAAGGCGGCATGGGGTGTAATTAATATCTGAGTTTGTCACATGATCTGTGACCTCAAATGAAGTATGCTTTCATTGTGTTCACACTGCGTGGAAAGCAATTAAAACATGCTGACTGACCTCTTAGCTAACCCCAAATGTTACGTAACTTTTTGTTTATAAAAACACATCTTTAACTGTCAATCAATAGATCAGATGTGAAACTTTACTTAATCAATTCTGCATGTAGTGGGCTTCTTTTCCTCCCTGAAGGGATAAGAGTTAATCAGGCAGAGAGGAAAAATTTACAAAAAGTATGAGGGAATGTTTTATCATGTCTTTTTTTTATTGAGATACCACCATCATGAATCTTAGCCCTCTTCAAAAAGTAAATATTTATTTATATTTAAAAAGGCAAGAAGACTCTGTAGACCCACCATCATGGCAGTAGGGGGATTTTGCAGCCTATCCCCTACCCCATCACTTCGATGTAAATAAATGAAGCTAGTTATTAGCATAAAGCTAAGCATACCCCCAAAAGACGGATAACTTATTGTCAAACCTTTACAGTTCTCGTCAGCGCCATCTTCACAGTTGATAAGTCCATCACATATATCTTTCTTGGTCAAACAAACTCGGCTGCCACAGCGATAGGTGCAATTACAAATATCTAAATAGATAAGACGATGTATGTCTCTGATGAGCGTGATCATTCAACAAAATACGGAGAAAAAAGTTCACTTTAGTTTCAGCCATTTTGATCCTAGTGACAAAAGTTAATGACTACACCATGAATTTTTGAGCATTACATAAGAAACCTTCTCAGATGCTCCCAGTCATAATTGAAGAATTCTGTATACATATAGAGTTACACACCTTAAGATTACAGCTCTCTGGCTAGGCTGAGGTCTTTATTATAAGTCAAAAAGGCTGAATCTAAAGTAGAAATTACTGGCCTGGATGGTTAATTCTGTCTATCATAAACAGAATTTGGTGGAAGTCACAAGCGAGATTGAAGGAAAGCTCTAAAAATGTCAAATTGCAACCATTGAACGAGAATACAACGTTGTTATCGACGAATCGTGATTCTGATGTTGCTAAAAGGTATACCCGTTCGGCCATATCCAACTTTAAATATACGAAAAGGTCATAACACATTTCAACAAGTGAAGTACACTTCATTGTGGGGTACAGATATTAGTGCAATCGAAACCCCAATACACCCATTGAAAAATGCCTGAAGTGTAAAGTCAGTCTAAGAGACCGATGTTTATTCAGTGGACTTTAAGTGTACAAAATTAAGAGCAGGGGTATAAATGTGGTCTGTTGGTAAGCAGATGTATTTGTTTGCATGCGCAAACAGCGCCCATGTACATTTGACTTTGTGAGCTAGTCGAAAGAGCATTTTTTTTCAACTTAAATATCACTGAAGTTTGGAATCATCGTACAAAACTCACTGCCAATCACTTTTCAGAACTGCCACACATTACTTTCGGTTAAACTGAAACATCCAGGATAAATGCGGGTCAGCCTTTCCAATTTTAATTAGTAAACCTCCCGATCAGCAAGATGGTTGATTTTTCAGAAGTTGATAAACAGGTTAAGAATATGGGACTGGTGAATTATCTACCTGAATGTGCAAGTCAGATTCGAATTATATGTGATCTATCGTGGCCAGAACTGTTGAACAGCAGAGAGCTTAGTCTATTTCAAATTCAGATATTCGTGAGGGCACGAATTTCATCCCATTAGGATGTTAGAAGGCTTAAAAAGTTTAGTAGATTCATTTGAGATTGCAGAAAGCCCTATTTTGTATGTTCAATTTGATAGATACAGTTCCGTAAGTGACAACGAATGGATCAGAACGATGGATGATTTGGAATGGTCCAAAAAGATCGGGTACATCGTCTTGCCATGGGAACACTTCAGGTGCTCTGAACAGCGTTTGTCATACCTTGGAAATTCATGTCAGATCACGTAAAATTGAAATGAGCCGCAGAAGTGCACACATATGATTTCAATCGGCATACCCCGGCATACTTATTCAAGTGTTTGGGTTCCTTTAAAAAGGAATGGCAATGTTCTTGATACTTATGTTAAAGATTTTGGAAGCTAGGTTATTTATTTGCTTCACCCTTTTTTTGTGATTACTATCGTATTTGTTTTTGCTTTAACTTGGAAAGTGAATAAAGCAAGAGTTTCGAGATGTCTGCCGACTTTCGTAGGCAAGTTATAGTGCCTACATATTGCTTTTACCAGTAAACTCTATCTTTCCCAAAGAATGCTTGGAGATTTGACTTGCATCGTCTATGATTATGCGGTCATGCAAACCGGCTGTTGTGAACTTGTGACCCCCTTCTTTTGCGATATCGCTAGCATTTACTGAATTTAGATGTGTTAAATAAATCCGGGAAATGCCATTCCCATGGAGTTTGATGGGGCGGGGAAGCTTCTGTCCAGAGTTTTTTTTACCTTCAACGCCAACCAATGAAGCCCTACGATTGGCTGGTCTGTCTTCACAAATTTCTGGTATCGAGCCTGCGGCTCTCACCGACAGGTTAATTGGAACCACAAAGACTCCGCATTAGAAAATTGAGGTCCCAGAGCTAAAATTTGTGAACACTGGTTCAACCAGATAACATTTTACATTCTTGCTAAAACTCTCAGCTTTGTATTACCGAAAACTACCTTGTATATTTTCAGCAGTGACTCGCTCAACGGTTGCATTAAAACCAGTGCGATTCGAAAATGAGTCGGTTTGAAAAGTCATCCATAACTTGTTTCCATTCGAAAGTACTGCTAGTTCTTGATTATCGACCTCTCCGGACCAACGAAGGAGTCGACGGTAGTTTGAAGGGTACGTACCGTCCCCTACGGAGATGAAGTCGAATACTTGTTCCGTACAAATCTCAACAAATCTCAATAGAAGTCTCTGGTTTGGTTCTGTTTCAAAATTCCAGGTGGCTTTGTGGCTGTCTGAATACTTTGATGGGAAATTTTGGGACATAAAACTGTGAGACGTTGTGACGAATGTGGTTACACCTGCAATTACAGAGGAAAGAAGGTTTTCTTCGCTTTGTATTGAATCTGTAACCTGTAAATGTACTTAAAGTCTTAAAATTCCAAAAACAAAATTTTCAAAGCATCAGAAATAAAGCCGAATGATCATTCTCCTATATTCAAAGTATATATATTACTGAGTTGAAGTATTAAATGTTGAAGTTTATTTCCCCCAATTGAAAATGGTCAACAATAATGCATGTTGTTCTACTCAAATTGCAATCTTTGTATTTCTTTGTTTTCTAATAATAAAAGTTATTGTAAATGAGTACATTATATTAAATGGTCGACACTGACAGTAAACTTACTACAAGACCCAATATATATCAGGTAGGGGTCCACATGGCAGATATTACCTGTCATTTCTTCACAACACATTTTTTTTAACCAACCTTTCTCAAACTGTCGCCACAGTAGCTGTAAGTATAGGCGTAGCAAAATCGTTGCCTGCTTTGGCTTTGTGCCTGAAAGTTTGGACTTGCCCAAGTAGTTCGAATCAGCAGATTTTGCAAGAAACTTAAAATATTTTCAAAATTATACAAGGTAAGGTCAAACTCACTACACGTATTACAATAATATGGCATCATTAATCAATCAACTTAAACTTTTGTTTAAGATATTACAGACTCGTCGTCTTATCACACAAACTAAAGCTTCACGACGGCCATCTTGGTGAGCCTTTTTTGCCACAGTCGGCGGCGGCAACATACAGACAGGAGGTACCAATGGTCAACATACCTGTATGTAAGGTGGTGCCAAAAATTGAAGCATTAATCCTTTACCGTTGTGCTCCGATCGGGGCATATTTGCGCGCCTCGCGAGTGGGCGGAAAAGCGGACGTAGCCCGCCCCGCATCGGCTTCCGTAGGCCATTGACCCCGTGACCTTAAACTATTGTCTCTCTCGTTGCTGTGGCCGAATTTTCGGGTAGCTACTCGCAGTTTCGAGCTCCGCGTGAAACAGTAAAGATGGGTGACAGCCGAGCTCTCCGCATGGGTCCAAAAGGACCCAAACAACGGTAAAGGGTTAAAGCCGCCATATTGCGTATGGCAAGAAAGAATTTTGTGTAACAGCGCCACTCTCCACACAGTAAGATAGATAATTTGATATGACGGCTTGATAATTTGACGTTTTTGCTTGAAATAAGGCTATATACGTTGTGGAATGTGCTCATTTCCAACAGAAATGTCAGTTACTTTGAAAAATGAACAAAATCATGCTATATTCAGGGCAAAACTTTCACTTAGTACAGTTTGATTGAGTGACTCGGGCGTCTCAGTTCTCTTTCACAGTGACAACAAAGTGCAAGTTAAATAAAAGGTTAGGAGGGGGGTACGTGTCGCGTCTCACCCTATAAATTCGAGCCCGCAAAGTCGTCCACACAAAATCGCCCCTTTACAAAGTCTCCCTTGACAGCTCCACCCCTCAGTGCATACCGTACTGCGACTTAAAAAATCCTTTTCTGAATGAAGGTTAACTAAGTTGCACTTCATAGGTACGAACATTGGATAATGAAGTCTACGCGACATAATCAGCTCTTTCTCTGAACTGAATATTTTACTGCCCAAGCCTAAGGCTTGCAGTTATTTAATAATACAAGCTGAAGACCGATTCTTCATTGTGGTCAATAAACCGTATGTGGCACAGTGGGGGAAATGCAGTAACTCAAGTTGCCCAAACGCCGGACAAATTCGACGGCTTGTCCAACAAAGTCGACCGGCCGTAACAAAGTTGTCCCTAACAGAATCGGCTTCTAACAAAGTCGACGGTTTACTGATAACTAAATGCTTAAAAAAGTGCTATCAAACATAGGTATTAAACGTGGGTCCCTTATGGGTAAGGCCCCCTGTGGGCTGGGGTTGTAGAATATGCCCAAGGTATCCCCACCTGTCGTAAGAGGCCACGAAACGGGAGGATTTGTACCGCATTTGACCATGTGACACTATACATTTATAACACATTGGTGTTGGTGTGTTGTTCCCATGTGCGGGGCATTTGGATTAATTTAATTAAGGGACCGGCCATGAGTCTCTTATCATAATCCCGGAATGCAAAACCATACGGACCCTTAAGTTATGATATGGGTCCAGTAAGATCCTCATATGAGAGTGTTAACGGTAAAATGACTATTTTTGTGAGGGGAGGGGTGAGTTTTGGGGAGCCATTAAACAGTATAATTTTGTCTGAGGCGACGGACTTAGTTAGCCTCGGGGAAACTTGGCTTGTCCGGCAGGGGCCTTTTTCAAGGTTAGACTTAGTTAAGAGGCAAATTTGTCAGGAGTCACTTTGTAACTGGGTGCGGAGACTGTGTAAAGGAGGCTTTAGTTGTGGGAGACTTTGCTTGGGCGTCTTATAAAAACATGAACTTGAAGTATTCCTATTCAGTAGGCCTACCACTAAACCAAACTTCATATACTTGCAATCTGTTGCTGCCAGGGGGGTCGATTTGGGGGGGGGGGGGATAGGGGGACATGTCCTCTCACTTTTTGAGTGGAGGGGACCATAACGTAAAAGTACCCCCCACTTTTTGTAACTTGCAACTTAAAAATTAGGTACTATCAAAAAGACTATACATGTAGGTTATGAAAGGTGTCCAATACCGATTACGATCGACTAGCTTTCGGTACAATAAATTTGTTCACGTTGCAAATCCCCAAAATTTTCGCACGCTCCGCTGGCATACAGTCTCATTGATGTTTTTTTTTTTCACTTGCATATCAAACATACATGATTCATCGGTCCCTATGATTATTTCGATTGTTCGTGTGCATAGAGCAGCAGGTGCGGTTATTTAGGAGCACAATATCTAGGAATATGAAGAAGATGAATCGTCCCCTACTATGTTTTAATGAAATCTGTGGTCTTTAGTGAATGACCAGCCTAGCAGGCTGAAAATGGCAAACACGTCTCATTTTAAGGAAACTGAAAATGTCTTGGTGAACAGTCTGCATGCAACTTTTTAGAAAAATGTATGATTTCTAATGCAAAATTTCGACACGCTTATATCATTCCTTTGTATAGCGATACGACCATTTCGTATTTAGACCATTATCAGAGAAGTAAAATCACACTGACGTTTGCTACGAGATAAGAGACTTCAGTCAGGAATTAGAGGTACCCTCCATAATGTCTGCAGATAGTGTATGATGAGTTGTCGTTCGAAAAAAACATATTTTAATGTTTTTTGTCCAACAATCTTACACCGGTGGGCCTATGCAACGGGGTCTCAGTAGCACCGTACCAGTGGGTACCATTCCCCCACTCCATCTTTGATTTTCACGTAGTAGATTGGAGTGCGCTTGTGATCAAGTAATTCAAATGGTTTCTTACTATTAGAACTTTTGCACAAATCTTTCGCAAACTATGAAAATTTTCGTTGTGATTCTAATTACATATAGAGTACACCCGTTATTTAAATTGACGGTTTAGTCCGTTGAAGTAATTACCCGCACTTTCAAGTTGATGTTTTGAAAACTTTGGAATAACTCAAAATATTGGAACATTCAGCACCATTTTGCATCTGGGCCCCTTCTCTTAGACACCCATGTAGCGTCGCTACAGGGGGCAGGCGGCTCTGAAATGAAGAATTGGGAAATTTGCCATTTGTGGAACCAGTCTACTGTGTGGTTTTGACAACTCATGAAATTCCGAAATCTCCTCGATTAAAAGCTCCACATTTGTCATCATTTGTCTCAAAGGAAGAAAAGTTTCCGCGGGCTTCGGGCGGCACAAACGATTCCTAAGCATTAGTGCTCGCTCATACCTTGAGTAAAATTTTCCGAGCTCTGAACTTTGAAAGAGAAAAAAAACTTAACTTATATGTGACACCAGATCATCAAGTGACATCAGTAACTACAGCGCTATTTTCATGAGTTTTCTTTCATAAAATTCAGAATTGGCTCCACTATAAGCTCAAAAACTAAAAAAAATAAACTCAAAAAATTTCGTCAGAGAGCCTTACTTCGTAGGGGTTGAATAACATCATGTAGCAACAACGATCTTTGGTGGCAGTTCAATCTTCGATTTGCCAATAAATGCAAATTCTTCAGTAATCCCCCAAATTTTCACTTTTTGTAAGAGGAAACCTAGAATTCCAAACTTTTCTGCAATACAAGCTCCATATTTTCAAATATTTGAAAAATGGCAACATTTTCAGCGCGCTTTGCGCGCCGCAAATTACGGCCCTAGTAGAGTGGTGTTCACATTCAAAAAAGTAATAAAATCTGGATGCTTGCCCACCGCCCCTCTCCCCGAAAAGAATGTCTAGCTATGGTGCTGTACACACCTTACCAGGACAGAAGAAAAAATTAGGCCAAACGATCCCCCATCACCCCTTTGAAAACCAAATCGACGCCCCTGCTTGCTGTATTATTGAAACTAAAAGCAGCATAGATCTCGGCATTTCTGTTGTCTTCAATTTACTTTGCATACAATGTATACGTTGCAGTCAGAAAATCAAAAATTTAGCTGGGTTAATAAAAGTTTGTCCGTTGTCCTCAGTACACATACGGTTATACAAATCAGTGAAGTTTGTGCAGCGGCTAAATGTTTCTGCCACCTGCAAAATGGCCACCGCAAGACTTCCTGTTGCTTCAATTTGTCAACAGGCAGTTACGTGAACGCCTTACATCCAGGTACGCAGATCAGTGGGACTTACGCGCTACATGATCTCTCCAGGTATATCGGAAGTCCGTATTCTTACCTCATCTATCTTTGAGGTGTTACACAGTATTGAAAAAATAGTCTTATATTACATTTCATAGATTAAAAATAGATTAAAAAATAGATTTGGTTACGCTGTCAGTTAGTTAGATGAAGTTTAACGACACATTAACTTAAATGTATCTGATAGTCCTAATGAGATAAAAAAGGGGAAAGGTTAAATACCGTTTCAAACACTCCCCACTTTCAAGTTCGGTTTAAAATACAGTTCAAATTCTCTTCAGTCGCCTCTCCGACAGGGTCAGAAAAATACCGGGGACATATTTAACAACTCCTAGCCCCAGCCACGTGGGGTGTTTACACTGTCAATTGTATAGTGTGTGTTTGATTTTTTTAGTGTGTGTTTAACTGCTTGATGATTGAAAAAATCACTAGTTGCTGGTGTCCGTGTCCAAATTGACTCGTGAGTTAGGTCATGTATTAGATTTTTAAAATCTCAAAAGTTTCATCAAGCTTTTATTTTTCAATCACAATAGACCCGTGCCTAAAAATGAATCGTTAATATTTAAGGAACGTGTTAAGGAATTGAACGCTTTCTAAACTTTCTTTTCCCCCACTTTGTTAACAAGTTCACATGCTAAACAAGCGTGTCTTTTTCCATACCAATTCGCTTTGAAACAAGCTAAATATTCAGTGTTTTATCGCTAAACATTTTAATGTGCTTACAAAGGATGGGGGGGGGGGGGTAAGTGTTTACTTGCTGAACATATTCTTAGAGTGTATAGTTGGATCGAACTTCCAAAATTTGATGTTAAATTTAAAGTCCATTTGACGCCATTCGCAAATTAATCATCTTAATCAACTTCCCAGGGAAGTCGATCCGGTTTGTAAATGGGAGAGGAGGCAAAAAAGGTATCACGGCCGGAACCCCGGATCATGTCCCGAACCGGATTCTTCTTTAAGCAATCCACCCACACGAACGTGAACGCACAAAAACAAACACGCATGCACGCCCACATTGACCAGGGAGGTGTTCTAGTTACATCTAGCTGCTTTGACTAGCACATATGCACAAAAAAAAAAAAAAAAAAAAAAAAAAACAGATGTCGCTTTATTTAAATAGACTCAAATAGACGTTTCTTGAAACCGTTACAGTCATATTTATACGACAATATTTTGCTTATTTTGTATTTTGCTTTCATTTGCCTGAATTATTGGGGGACAATATGTGTGTCCCCCAACATTTTAAGTTGGGGCGACTGCCTCCCCTGCTCACAAGGATCGACACTCCTGTAACCTATGCCGTGTCATACCTGGACCCCCCAAAAGTGCCCTCACATCGCCCAAAAAGTCAGCACTATTCCAAATGTTAAAACGTTGTTTAAAGAAAGTTGGTAATATAGTTGTTAAAAAAAAATAAAAGAATTGTTTAGTTTTTCCTTGTTAATGGTGTTTAGTTAACAGCTTTTGTTTTCTTTAATTTAAACATCTTTGAGGAATTCACTAGTAGCTTTAAAATTAAGAATAAAAAAAAACATGTTTAGTTTTAGCAGTGTACCTTAACTGTCTTTATGTCCACTACCTGTACCTCCAACGGATTTCGGTTTGCGAGCTTCCCTCTCCAACTGCGCTACAGTAGAAAATAGTTGGCACCCATGATACCGACTGCATGGTCAAGTGATCAGAACCCAGACTTGCTTACGGGAAATCGAGAGTTCGAATCCTGGCCGGGTCATAACAAAGGCTAAAAAAAGAAACCTAGTGTCGTTGTTCTTGAAGCTCTGCATTAGCAATGGAGAAGGGAAAACAAGCCAGTGTGCCACAACTGGAAAAAGGTGCAGGCCGGCTTGACTTGAACCAATCGGTTGGAAACTAGGCCATTAAACTCCCATCTAACCAACCTAAACAAACCGAACGTACTATACGAATGATTCGGTTTATCGATCAACAATTACCGCGATTCAGCGATTAGAGAGCAATTAATGACATCATTCTTGTGAATCGTTAAATTGCACGAAGTGGTGGAGTACAGGCGCGGCCGAAATGAGAAAAAAAAAAGAGAGCATAGGGGATTGGGCTGATCGAGTGTCAGCAGGAATCCCCGAGCCCCTTACACAAGACATTTTGACTTTACAAACTCCCCAGGTATACCAGTGTTCTTAGCTCCATGTTCGCACTTCTTTAAGCCGCACTTTGCAAATATATATATATATATATATATATATATATATATATATATATATATATATATATATATATATATATATATATATATATATATATATATATATATAATCGAACTTTAAAACTCCTTTCGACCTATATATATATATATATATATATATATATATATATATATATATATTTTTTTTTTGAGGGGGCGGGGGGCAACTGAACATGCCGTTGGCTTCCTTTAGTGTCAGCCCCCTCAAGCTGCCGATTTTCCGCAACTGGTTGAGTATGATGAAAATTTTTATCTTATAGAATGCCTGCTAAAAGTACCTTAATTGCCATGATATTTAAACAGAAGTTGGGTCAGAAAGGGTGATGGTTCACCTGAGTGGGCTCAGCTTAGGTTTATATTTGGTCATGCACTGGCAGTTATGTTACCGACAACGACTACTAGAAGTGCCACACACTCCCATATCGGGGCAAACATTTGCATTAATTACAGAATACATTGAAGGACTTTTGCACCAACATCGAAATTTGCTGCGCTTTGTGGGGGAAAATCGTAAAGGCAAATTGCTTTTTACGTGTTCTTATATAAACGTTCTTACTGGAATCGCGCTGTAAAAAGAGTTTTTGTAAGAAAACGTCTCACACATCTGATTGATCTTCGAATGATTTGTTGTGGGAGCCGTGCGATTTCTGTTTTGAGAAAAATCGCAGTTTACCATACAATGTTTTATTTCCGCGCTGTTGAACGGGTGTATGGTCTTTAATGTATAGTAGAGCAGCACGAGATGACGGAGGGGCCAGCGTTAGGGAAGCTTTTTAACTGAAAAGTGGGGAAGAAAAAGTTTCATTTGGTCGAGAAATCAGGGCCTGATTAGGACAGAATGGTGTAAAGGAAAACTAATGATAAGATATACCAAAACGTTTTAGAATTGCTGATGAGAATTTTGATAAATTAAAGTTTCCCACACAGCTAAATGTTAGATGTAGTTTTTCTTCGACGTAAACTATAGCCCCAAAATAATCATCAGGCTGAAACTTCGTGAAATAAATGCAAGTAACTTAACGCAAATAAATTCAATCCATCCTTTTTGTATGTCTAACATAAGGTCAAATTTTACTTGAATTGACTTCACGGCACGTGTCTCTCTGTCGAACCAAACCAGAAATCTACAGCCGTTTTTTGGAAGAGAAACATTTTCCTGTTATTTTGAAATCAATGAATTTAGTCACCCGCAAATTCCTTAATAGCAAATAAACATTCCTATGACAGACAGCAGTGTGGGACATTTACTTCTTTACAAAATGAAGGCATTTGGGAATGGTTAAGGAACCTAGTAAGCCGAAAGGAAACAGTAATTCCTGAATGAAGTGGTAAGCTCATAAAGCGATTGAACAGAGTCTATGAAGAAATGTTCTTGAAATAAATGCAATCATACACTTCTGAGATATTATATCACATCTATTAGCAAATGTTAAAGTCATGTCATGCTCCGCTTTATATTGTCCAACGATGGTAGAGGAAGTATATCATACATATTACAAGGGCAAAAGGTTTGCTTTCCTTAGGAGTACCTTCCTTAAAACGAACATCGTTTATTTTGTCTATTTACATAAGGAATTAACTGCATTTTTCGGATTATTGTTGGAATTCAAAATGCACCGCCGAGACTCCAAATTTGGAAAACTAAGGGACGAGTCGAAGCGGAGTCCGTTATTTCTTTCAATTTGGAGTTGAGGTGGTTTATTCCCCAACGATAATCCGAAAAATATGGTTTATTCCTTTTCTACCACGGAAAATGTTTTTTTTTTTTGAGGGGGTAGGGGGTGGGTGGTTACTTTCTCTAAAATATGCATTGCACATAATTTGTAGGCCTTGTGGGTCTTGTGTGTGTGATGTTCCCACCACTCTATCACTTCTCTTATGACTCTGTTTTCATGATCTGTGTACAAAACGCCCGCAAGCTTTAGCGCTTTTCTTGGACGTGCAAGAATGCAAGGTATATCTTACATTTTGTCACGTGCGTTGACGTGCATTAAAGGCAAAAACCGAAAAATTGAACCAATCAGAAGTGCGCGCACGCGTGCGTATAAAAAAGTCCACTGTCGCGTGTTTCGTCAAAATATGCACGGAGTGCCCGAATATGCACGGAGCGCCCGTGTTGCACGTAGTTTCTGCATGTCATTATAACGGCCTATGTGTTGGAGAATCACTTGGCAGTGTTTAACCAATCAGAATGCAGAAATTTAAAAAAACCTGTCAGTAGAGGTGGTGGAAATCTTGCTCTGCCACAGACTGTAAAATTGAAAAAGATTACATACTTCTCCAAGTTACCTTTCCAAAATCTTACATGATAGTTTTACGTCATGTGAAGTAACTTAATGTGGCATCCTTTGGATATTTGATACAGTTTTTGCAAACAACTATGCCGGTGATCAGGGTCCATATAGGGAAAAAATAGTCCGTAAAAGGCAGAAATTTTCAAATTGGTATCTCGATCTCTTCTTGTGCCTTCACATTGTTTCGAGTCAAAACGATTGCGGGTGATTTTCGTCTTTTGCGCCATGTTTACAACCTCAAACATACAGCACAAACACGTACAACGAAGCAGCACACAACGACGAAGTATCGCCAGCATTGTGTGGTAGAGCTACGGTGTGAATTCAGATAATTTTCTTCCTTGGAACTAGCCAGCCCCATACTCAGGCGCGGATCCAGGCATTTCAAAAAAAAGGGGGGTGGGACTCAACTTAGAGAAAGCGGGCAATGGGGACGTACCAGTGGCGTTCGAAGGATTTCTCTGAAGGAGGATCATGCAGTGTGTCCAGTGATCGCCCACCCGGGGAGGAGTCTAAAGGGTGGAGACTACTCCCCTTTGAAAATTTTTGGCGTTTTAAAGGAACCAAGGGGCAAAATGGTGCAGGATTTTCGACTTTGACGGTATCAAAAAACTGAATTGTGGTGCTTCATGAGGATACAACTGAAACTTCTGTGTCTTTATATCCAGTCTTATTCCATTTTCGCCACCTTTTGAAGTAAAACGTGTTAAAATTGCACACTTTTAGGATTCAAAATAAAAGATCATCGATCGGTGTGGGCGAACGGGAGCATTTTAGTTTGCTGCTTTTTCTTGGCCACAAAAAGTTATTCTGCCATAAAGATTATCTAAGTGGAGGGCCACCATTTGTTGGAGCGGAGCGTAGAGAGAGTTTTGAAAAATCAGACCCTCAGATGGTCATAAGATTATGATGAGTGTAACATTTAAAATTCGAGTAACTTAATTGACCGGCAAAAACCTCTTCTGAACTTCACGACAAGGGGGGATTGCAAGCATCGCATACCGACTACCTAGCCTTTACAAGTTTCATCGAACTTTACAAGGATCGCATGTGTTTGAGCAGCCTGATTAGCTCAGACGCAGAGGCTTACATGCCCGAAGTTTACCTGAGTGGGGAAATGCATGAGAATTATTGGCTCTTCATATACATAATTAATTTAATTCATTCCAAACAAACAAGAGGGCAAAGTATTTTCTAGCCAACAAACAACCAGTCCATATCAACGGTTTCTGCACACTTGATATCTCCTACAGACCGTGCGCATGAAATAAAAACATACCGGTGCTAGGCGAAGTAGAGAAATCAAAATCAACTCATCAACAAATACACTAGGGCTTCAATTTTTACGTGTCCCATCACAAGTAAAACTTTAAACAAACTTGAAAATTGTAAGATGCCCTTTGTGTTTCTCCGACATGGTTGTTTTTTATCGCTGTCCCTCTAGAGATACCAGGGGTATGCATGTGGGTCTTGGCACATTGGGCAATCTAACGGGGGAAAGATGGGGGAAAGGGGTTACGGTAAGGCGCTACCTAATATACATCTATATCTGCTCCCTTGGGACCACCCAAATGGACACAGTAACATGATTTGGTCCAAAAGTTTGCACATCCCTGCCCTATACCATAATGCGCCACCTTTGGCAGCTGTGACAAAGCTAACTTGATGACCGTTCACAGCCACTTCATACATTGCACACCTGGACTGACGTGCAACTGTGTGAGCATAGTTCAGCCGGTAACGCTCATCACTTAATGGCATATTGCCCGGCAGCTGTTCACATTGTTTTAATCTTGTTGTTGTGGCCAGGGAGTCGAAGCTCCCTGTTGTGGCGCGAAAGCAAGAGGGCAGGAAACTTAATAGATAGAATATTAAACCGGACTTAATATCATACGAGGTTCGTTTATTTAGATTTGTTTTGTGAGGGAAAGGATGAGCTTGAAATAGCCCACTTGAATATTCTCGAAGATAAGCGTTATGCTTATTTAAGTGCATTTGTTATTGTTGATGCGAGGAAAAGGGGACTTAAGGGGGGTCTGAAGCCGTTTATGCCCCCTCCCCCTTGGATCCGCGCATGATAATGGTGCACACTTCGAGGGTTCTTGAACATTGGGCAGGTATAAACTATCATTTAATCGAGTAACTCTCGTATTTGAAAGCAGAAAATGAAAACGGTAATGAAGAAGTAGCACGTGATAAAGTTGGGCTCTGAGTCATGAGATTTGCCTAAACCCGTTACGATTTGAGCATCAGAGATGGGCTCATCGAAATTACAGTTCTTTCAAATTCGAGAGCTTGGAGACTTTATTTGCACGCACTTTAAATCTCAAGTTAAGGTTACTTTTGTGCAACTGTTACGTAGTGAAAATCGCGGAACTAGCATGCGTCTGCACTTGTACTTGTGTCAGTTCACTCACTATACGTTTTACTGCGAAATGAACGGAACTTGAACCACTGTGGAGTATTTCGTCCTTCGGCAATCAATGAAGGGTATTTATCAGTGAAATTTTTATCACAACTGTGATCCACAAAAAATATTACAGACCGTGGGCACCACTGTGGATTGTCTTCATTTGGACAGAACGAACTTCAAATTTTAGAAGAATTTTAGCAGGTGTGCATCTGCACGACCAGTCGATTCGCAGTAATTCACCTGCCGATTCGATGCACATGATGGCCTCTTTAAATTCTGTGAGTTGATAAGTATTAACAGTACTCAAGTAAAATGCGTCACAACCGGGAACGAATAAACTTCTGTTTCTTTTACTTTCCTTCCAGGATATCCTGTATGTGAACATTGAGATCATGTTATAGCATGAAATTTCCTGAAGCAAATGTATTTGTCGTTTAGTTTGTTGTTTGTAGAGTTTTACGGAACACTGAGTTCCTATAACGTATAAGATTTAAGTCGAGACGGACACGACATTGTCAGTTGCGGTTCACCAGCTTGTTTTCACAACTGTGGAAGTTGACTAGCTTTCTTTCCATACTCCATTGCTTATGTCGCAACAAGCACAATGGCAGTATACTAGTAGTTTCCTTTTTTTAAACCTTCCGTGTGGGAACCTTTGTTCAAATAAAAAAATATAAATAGAAATAAAAAGTCAACCATGATGCTATCAAACCACATGTCTACTTTCAGTATTTCGGACTGATAGCAACCCCACAGTTCGAAGAGCAAGGACAGGTTATCAGCTTCGAATAGGACATACGGCTCTCATGCGCGGATCCAGGGAAAGGGACTTTTACGGCCTCATCCCACCATTTTTCGCCACATGTAACAATAAAACATTCGGGCAATTAGCAGTGCAACTCCCTAACACCACTGTTCCTCTTAGTTTAGCCTACCCTTTTTATAATGTCTGAATCCGCGCCTGGCTTTATATCGCATATATTATTATTAAAGTTGCAGACGTGTGGTTTGTATCAATCTCACTTTACGACTTACCACACTGTTCGAGTTTAATTTTAACAATTCCGTATTGTGCTATATCATCGTGCCACGGATGCCCTTTGACCCGAAAAAATATGATCCTATAACGTAAGTGTTTTAACAAGTACACTCTAAAAAATGATTAGTCAACTTGAGCCAAAAATTCACCAAGCCGTTGTTTTCGTATGCCACCTGGCCAGAATTGGCCGAAAATCTGCGCAATTTAGTTAGTTAAACTGTTTACTCATTAATTGAGCAAAAGAAATTACCAAACCATTTCACCCAACTAATTTTGCCCCCAAAATGATTAAAATTTGTACCCAACACATTTGTGCAACAGCTCTACTGTAGGGTGCTTGTTTTGGTTTTCATAGCACCATGTATATAATTATATGATTTGGGCAAGAAGGAGATTTAGAGATTTCACAAAATTCTATAGAACTTACATCTTTTTCCAGTGTACCCTGCAAAATTGGTGGGGCACATGTGAAAATGCACTTGGTAAATAACCAGTAAATTGTGTAATTTGAAGTAACAATTCCAGTCGTGCACTGTGTTTTCTTTTCCCATTGATCACGTAGTAGTGATTTTGTTCTGTGCGACCATTGCTACTTATACAGATTTATCCGGATTTTGACTATTATTCTACCGCCAGCTCTTAATTTACAAAATCTAACCTTATTCAACCTGTCAACCATGAGATGTTAATGAACCACTTTTTTAAACTAATTATCCGTAAGACGTACTTAATCTTTTACAGATAACCATCCGATTGGTCAATTACATTTTACCTTTAATGCTGGGTACTTTGAAACTTGCCGAATTCCCTTAACCAACACTTGGAGTTTACCCAACCTTAATTTACCCACCAAATATGGGTGGATTGTTACCTAATTGTTGGGCAAATATTTTCCCATGTAGAGCGCTTCGGATTTTACCCAACGCTTTTCACCCAACTGTTTGAAGACTGTACTTCTATATTACGTTTTCGTGTATGGCAGTGATTATTTCTCCCATAACAATAACATCACTTATAAATGGAAGTGGAAACCACTTACGAAACCAGTGTAAACAATTAAAATGTCGATATCTTCTCATCACAAAACCTGATTCGACAATTATCGCGAGCCTGTGAAAATCGACATGAAAAACCTTTGGACCAAAATTAACATAGGTTTGGTCTTCGAATATAGCTTTGACATGTTTTCCAACCGCACAATTGTAAAAATTATCGTAAGAGGGAAGTTACAGTTTTTGGATTGAGGACTGATTGTAGGCCTATATCATGACATCAATGCACTGCATTTTTGACAAATATGTTACACTTTCATTGCGGTGCAAAAGAACCCACCTTTTCAGCCCGTCATCTTTCGTTATATGATTAAGTGATTACATTTACTTTTCTAATTTTCAAATCTTAAATTGAAGCCGTCACGACCGTTGTGGGAACGTCAGTAGAGGTATCAGAATTTCAAAAGCTTTTGTGCGAAGGTGGGCATGAGCGGCGATTCGTCTTTGAAAGTAGGGGATATAGTCGATGTCACTATCTGAGCAAAGCACTACCATCAGTAGGCGATGAGCATACAAAGATAACAAAATACTAACGAGATCACCGGAAATGGCCCTCTCCGTGTAATCTAACGTGATATCACAGCAATTGTTACAAGCGTGTTTTATAACAAATGAGGAATAGGTATATCGTAAAAAGTAGAGAACAATAAAAGTTGTCTGATTGCCTTGCAAAGGGGAAACGTCTTTCTGAAACGAGTTGAAAGAAAATCATTGAGCAGAGGCTAGCTAGAATTTTTTCCAGGAGGGGAGGGGCAACCAATTTTTCGATTTTTTTTAAAGTGTAAACACCATCACGGGGACGTTATTTGCGGTGCGCGAAGCACCCTAATTGAGGACAAAAGAAACGAATACCGACAAATGCAGACTGTGGATTTGTGAACCACGTGTAGACGAATTCTTCTGCATGCGAATATGTGTTCCATTGTTTGCGTCGAAGAATGGCGTCAATGTGTCGTCAGTGCACAAGGTCTATTGGAGAAAGTTTGAGATTCTAGGCTCCCTGGAAATGTGAAAAGTTCGGGTTTACTGAAGAATCTGTATTTCTTTTTAGGAAGTCTGAGATTGCCCAGCTACCGAAGATCGTTGTTGCTATACAGCGTTATCTTAGACCCCGAAATTGAGGCTGTATGACGACATTTTAAGAACCACAAACGTAACAATGGGAAGTTAATGAAAATAGCACTGCAGTTGCCGATATAACTTAATGATCTGGTGGTTTTGTCATTTTCATATCTAGATGAGTTTACCAAACTGATTTATGAGCGAACACTACTGCAGGTAGTAAGTGCATATTTCTGCGCTTTTGAAACAATTAAAGGAGCTTTATTGGGAAGAATTCGAAATTTCTTGAAAGAAAAGTTGGGAAAACCAAACTGTAGTTTACTGATTCCACAAATGGCAAATTTTTCACTTCTTAGTGAAAGATCGGGGGGATTTCTCCAAAGTCTATTCGTATTATTAGAGAAGACCTAAATATTGAGTAGTCGTTCATAATCATCAGTCATTTCCTAAAGGTGAGTATTTTAAATGATGACCTGAATATGTATTTTTTATGGTCATCAGCCATTTTCTGAATGAGATATTTCTTACACTTTTTCTACATGAGACGAATTCTTCTGCATGCGACAATGTGTTCCACTGTTTGCGTCGAAGAATGGCGTCAATGTGTCGTCAGTGCACAAGGTCTATTGGAGAAAGTTTGAGATTCTAGGCTCCCTGGAAATGTGAAAATTTCGGGTTTACTGAAGAATCTGTATTTCTTTTTAGGAAGTCTGAGATTGCTCAGCTACCGAAGATCGTTGTTGCTATACAGCGTTATCTTAGACCCCAAAATTGAGAGATTTCTTACACTTTTTCTACATGAGACTGAAAGAAAGGCGATAAAACTGAACCGACAAAAGTAAAAATAGCAACAATGATTCTCAATGGAAAGATTTCATTAAGAACGGTGTAGAGCTTAAACTTGGATAAAATAAAACTCATCTGGTGAAGCAGAAACACACAAGTTCGAACGGAATTTAACTTTTCAGAAACGTTAAGACGCATCTGACAATTATGAAAGATGTCTTTTGCAGTTTTGATGGCATTTAAATATTGTGTAATCTTTCACTGCATGTGAAAGCCACATTATCAAGATATGTATGTGATAAATAGATGTTTGCCTTCTATTTCAAGCAGAGAAATAAACTTGTGGGTGATCACTTTTGAAGATGAGGCGATTGAGGAGATACTGGTGCATACGTATAATATGTTCATGTTTTGGTTAATCCATCGGAGGGTGTACAGAACTGTTAATCCGAATTCGTAGTTCCCTTCTGGTCTTTGACACCCGGTTTTTATCAGTTTAGAGCGTGGATTTCTTTAACCTTTTAGTTTTACATTCTATTAAGAAGTTTTAATAATAGCATACTCACCTTTTTTACAAGTTCCTGAACCGGAAGGTGTGTTTTCATGGGGGATGTAGAGCACAGTATCCTCCCATCCAGTTTCATTGGTGGATATATCGCCCATAGGGGTGGTTGGGATAAAGAAAAACATTGGTGACAACATATTCGTACGTTGCGCATAAGCTGAACGCGAAACGCCATTGTTTCGCGAGTTATTAAATACTTGCATGTACCTGAGTTTTATCAATATCAGATTGGTGTTGAAATTATGTCCAAACAAGGGCGTAGGAATAGGGGCGTGGTGCAACCCCCTGGTGAAAAATCTAGAGAAGAAGTGTACTTCCGTCCCCGCTTCCCTAGATAGAAAACCTCTTTTTCATATGTGTGACTTTCCCTACTCTTTCTACATGAAATTCTTAGTTATCTTCAATACAAACACCATATTTGTCTTTGATTGCTGCAAAGGGGCAAAATTTTCTGCGCGCTCCCCGCGCGGCTCTAAGTGCGTTCCTTGATGCAGTATTGCTCGCTCATAAATCAGTTTGGTGAACTTTTTCGAGTAAGCCCTGGAAATGACTAAATCCAAAACTTGCCATTCGTGACACCAGATCAACAAGTGACACCTTCAACTAAAGTGCTATTTTTTGTAAATATTCTATCACAACATTCCAAATGTTTATTAGCTATTGATTTTGTTATAGTTTTTCTAGATAAAAAGGAAACAAAGTGTAGGTGTAGGTGTAGGTCTAAGTGTAGCTTTTAGATAACATTATGTAGAAGTACCGGTACATCAGGAATAGACAGTGTCGGTATTGTCACTTGTCCTGGTCGTCCATAAGCTTTCTCTTAGAGTTTCTCTCTATATTGAGGCATTCATAGCAAGAAATTGACTACGCCAAAATGCGTGACTCTCAAACCGAATGGAAAGTGACAACCTTTGCAACAGCCTTCCCAAGCGAATCGAACTAACTAATCATGCTAATAAACTACTTGCATTAAGTTTCATATTTTCAAAAACAAATAACTTTGCATAGTTCCTAAAGCTGATAGTCCTATAATTCATTCACTTATTCATTTTCAGACAACATTTGTGCCATCCTTGTAAAAATGAGGGAAGGGGGATGGGGGTGGGGGAGCGATTCCGAATGTAACTTCAAAATAGCAGCTCATTGGTCTTACTGTAATGGCACATCCCTAAGGAGAGCATTGTAAACAGGCTGACTACTGGAAAAACCTTGACACAGAAGGAAGGAATGGAAGGACTGCATAAGTTGTGAACTTTTTGCAATGACGGAAAAGTCAAAAGTAATACATTACCAAAGACACAAGAGATTAGACAAGATCCAATCCAAACGACATGAGACATTAAATTCTTCATTTTTGCAGATCTGCTGTCGATTCTGTATCAACGTGTAAGTATTAAGTAGCATAGTTGATTCCTAGTCACTGATTCCACAATATCCACTCGATTTCATTTCATCCACATATCAGTTTGTATGTCAGTCGAGCTTTCACCTTCAATCGAGGCACTAGAGGGAAGTAAGCACGGTAGTTCATATTTATTGCTTTTTCATGTCTGGTTACCTCTTACAACATCATTCCTTAACTTAAAGGGGAGAAGTTGTTAACCAGACAGTGGGTCTCAGCTGTCGAGAACACACAGAACCACGTACTCCCATATGACAACTTCCTTTGCTATAATTCTACGCTCCGTAACACAATGCTTCGCAGCAAAAGTTTAATTTGGGGGACGGTACGTCAAGAACCATTAGCATGAGGACCATGGGTACGCTTGAAAAGGTTGCAATGCGAAAGCGAGGAGGTACAATCATTTCTCTTGATCTGCTCCCAATTTTCACTTGGGAGGGGGTGGGGGGAGAGGCTGAGGAGAATGTATGAAAAACACACTATAGGAGGTAATTTTACTCAGGGGGAAATCGTTTCGCCTTACCGTTTTTTGCAGGTTTATAAGTGATTACGGATTACGTAACTTTATAGGAAAGTCCTATTGTGCACGCAAGGTATATGAAGTTATATCAATTGACGCACGTGTATCTGTTCAAGCAAATGTGTTCATAACTCACGGACTTCCTATATACAAGGACAGAGCATGTAACGCGTGCGTAGTATGCTTAGACTGTCGCCACCGATTGGGGCAGAAAAGGCGCGCTAAGATTATTTGCATGATTTGACGACGACTCTCTAACAATATAAACAAAAGTTAAACTTGAATGAGAAACAATATCATATTCCGGCAATGCGTGTACTGATTTTGACCTAAAATTGCATCATGTCGAAAATATTTCAAAATTCCTGCAAAATCTGTCGATTTGAATTACCTGTGCAAGTCCAAATTTTCACACACACAAAACCATAACAGACAGTCATCTACTCCTGTGCCCATACGTATGGTGGCGAAAATTTACCGTCACGGTGTAGTATGCTCAGTCCATGTATAGGAAGTTCGTGTATAACTGTATGAATATGTTAAAAAGGAAAACCGACGAAGGAATTATTGTATGCTATGTATTTTATTGGTTTTCATTTCGCTCTTTTGGCGGTATGCAGAATCATTCCAAGCGGCCAGCTTAGTGTAAATATATCATCACAGTGACTTTGCTTTAATAGAATTTGTGCAGACTGGCCAAAAAGGGAACTTTTCCCTAAATTTATCAGGAAATATTCAATAACCATATTTCTTTAGCATCCGAAGACTCAGTTCCCTAAAAATAGTTGATTACCCAACTAGTTCTGGTATTCGATGACTCATTAAAATGTACAGCACGCATTTATCACTGTGATCTATATTAATGCCAACTTTCAATAAAAAATAGTTTTTTTTTAAGCTTTTATTAAAGAAAGTGTTGTTTTCCTAATTCCATCATGACAAAGTGAAATAACACCACCATTTCACGTATTTGCCTTATCAAGGGTGCAATCGAAAGTACAACTTTCTTAATGTTTGATCATATTTGGTTTAAGTCGTGGTCATCCCCACTCAAAGAGTGATATCGAAGAAAATAGGGGTAGGGATTCCTTTTTACAATATTATGATGCTGATATAACTGGCAGATACCTCCGATCTCAGGCCTTTCAGTCAAATCCTCTCCATGATTGACCTTCCACCTGGAGCATGCCACATTATCTGACAAAGTGGATTTGCCTTTGAACAATAGTTCATGAGCCACGGAAAATTTAAGTATGTTGTATTAAACAATTATTACAGCGCTTACATGTAGGGGAAAATTAGCAACACGAAAGTGTGTATTTTACATAATGTCTCAGGGTGGAAGTTTTTACAACAACATTACAATCGAATAAATTTCTCAGTATAATATTTTAGAATCTTAAAGGACAAAAAGGAGAAACCGAAAAGGCACATTGATTGATTGATTGATTAGATTTATTCCACAACTGTAAGACGGAAGACAGAAAAAAGAGATGAAACATATGAAGGATGAGTGGTTATATATCTTTAAATATAATAATGGAAAAATTAACGCCATATATTTAGATATTTTAAAACATTTTTGACCAACCACCTTTGTGAACTAGCCACTGTAAATATCCCACTGTTTGGTAAAGCAGATATGACAATTTTAAAATAATTTTTGAAATTTTTAACATTCTAAATAACTCATCACGTTTTTGGTTAAAGCAGTTTTCTAAAATTTTACATCAAAGGTCAGTGGTTAATTAAAGCGTTAGGCAACTCTTGACTAATTTTAAGAGGTTCAACACAAAAAAAAATTCCCGATCCTAAAAGGATGATTCACTTCTCAGTCTAGATATAAGATATGACAAATACCCGATAGTAAAAGACATTTGAAAAGTCAGTGTTGAGAAGGATAACCTCATTATACTTTAAATACTTCTATTCTATGAATGTTGTAATTATAATACTAACTATGGAACAATCTTTACAGTTAGGCTGCTGTACATAAAATAAAAAATGATAAGACGTCTGAACTTTAATCATGCCTATATATACCTTTGCAGCGTATTTACAAGAAAGTAACAGTCAATTTGCGGAAGGTCATACTACAAAACTATTTACATACTGAATTGATAGTTCCTGAAGTTTGTAATTTTCCTTGCAACCTCAATTTGCCCCCTGCCCCCCAATAGCTACGCCACTTACATGAACTGTGCCCTCAAATAAGATATGCTTTCATTGTGTTCACATTGTGTCAAAAAAAAAAAAAACACATGCTTGACGGGCATGTTAGCTTACTTCAATTCTTACGTAACTTTTTGTGTATTTTAATATGTGTCACAGTCATTAGTTAATCAGATGTGCAATCTGACTACATTAAGTGTGCGTGCAGGGTGTTTCATTTCCTCCCTGAAGCGATAAGAGGCAATCAGGCAGTGAAGGAGAATGTAACAAAAATTTAGAAGGAAAGTTTCATCATGGCTTTTAAATCTTGTGCTACATAATGACCGAAATGGCCGATGTTTTAATATTTTCAAATCATTGCCCGAAAAACAGAAAACGCTACGTTCAAAGGAAAGTATTCATGAAAATAAAAATGATAAGAAACGTTCATACTGGTAACTTGTTAAAAGAAGTTTTTCCACAGCCCCCATTCATACTGTAGTATTGAAAAAAATTTTGCTCGAAATGTGACAATACTCGGGTAAAGGTTGAAAAAAAAACCCAATTGTTGGATGTTTTGAATTGCCAAGTTAATTATACCGATCGACGGGAGAGCTTTCAGTTGCAGTGTCTACTATTTTGCCTTCTATTCTGCCCCTACAGCCGAAACTCGGGCAACGGTAATGAATGTCGGCCCTCTTGGTTGTTTTTAGTTAGGTGATGATGTAGGGTAAGAATAGCTTCCCTTAAAGGCATGTTCTGGAGACAAAATTGGTTAACTTTAAAATAAGCAGAAAAATTTTCTCTTTCACAAGGTGAAAACAACATCTCGATAGCTTATAGCGTTCAGAAGATACAAATTTTTAAAGTAATGCAAATTTTTCTTGGGATTTGATGGGATTATGGGAAATCTGTGATGTCATCGTGGCACAATAATTTATCATTGCATTCAATTTACTTATAATTATGATGCCGCTTCAGGCAATATTAAGCAATGTTGTTGGTTGTACTCTATGTATGGTGAAGGGTAATGCTAGATCTACAGGAAAAGATATTCAAACATTCCAACAGTATCAAATTTCAAGAACAAACAGGACCTTCAATTAAAAAGAAAAACAAAAGGAATTTGAAGCAATGTGCCCACATTACATGACTTTTTGTGGCTTTGTTGGAAAGCAGAGTTATTTTTTAACAAAAATAACCAATCTTTAAAGTGAGATATCTTGAGTTAGGAAAATGGCATTGTGATAGGGTTTGGAGGATATGGTCTGGAATATTTTTGTTTTTCTTACAAGAAAGATGTGAAACGCCACCAGAACATGCTTTTAAGTCTTCTCAAAGTGCATTTAAATCCATCGCGTAACGTGACTTTTTTCAAAAGATGTTATTGATAAAAGTAAAACCATTAGAGTTGGAAATTCGTGGAGTCACATAGACAATTTCATCATTCAATATATATTGAATTCACCCAACATTCACAAGGGAGATACATTAGTATGTTTTCAGTTCCGTTTAATAGTTTTTGTCCCAAAAAGGAACAAGATCAGTTACTACAATGGTACATTTAATGTGGTAAATTTCTGATCAAAATAGCAACTGCCTAGAAACCCTCTATAAGCCTGGGAAATGTCATTTTCGACTGTCTGTAAGATCTGATCTTTCCAAATTTTCTGTTCGTTCCGCGCCAATTAATGGTGGCGCTTCGCTTAGATAGTTTGAAGGGCAGAACTACATTTTACGGATAAAAAATCTTCTTCCCCAAACTGAAATGCTCCCTTACGCCCGTGGTTTCAAGCAACGCCATTTCAAAGCCTGTCCGAGGGGCTGCGAGTTTTGAAATTTTCTATGTATCAGCTTAAACTGATTGCCGTGCTCCATTTGAAGGATTCTTCCCTCAGAATAACAAAAGAAATGATTGCTTAAAGTCTGCCTGAAAGCTAAAGCAGCAGAAGCAGGAAAGGCATCTTCGGGGGTAGCGATATTTCAAAATTTTCAACGCTCCCCGCCAACTGATGGTGGCTCTCCCAGATGAGGTTTTCGTTCTTACTTTTTGTTACATCGTCCTTCTCTTCCTAAATACATCTTATCGCCTTAGGGAGGAAATAAAACACACTATAAACACTCTTGATATAGTCAGGTTTCACATCTCGTTAAGTGATTGACAGCAACAAATAAATTAAGTGACACAAGAAGTTACGTTAGCTAAAAGGCCAGTCATCATCATCGTCATCATCATCGTCATCATCATTGTTGATACTTTGCAGGAAACCCATTGGGCATAAAAGCAACGGAAAGATTGAGAGGAAACTAGCAACGTACCAGACAACACCTGTATGTTTGCAGATTATGTGCCTCTACTTCACCATCAGACAGTGTATTCCAATTTATTATAGTAGAGGGAAAAAAGGAGTGCTTATACTTGGGGGGGGGGGTTAAGCATGTGTTTCTTGCTTTTCATGCAATGTGAAAATAATGAAAACACAGATAATTTGAGAACACAGATCATGTTATAAACGCAGATAGCCTACCAGTTACATCCCGTACCGCTTTTGATCTACTTGGGTGTCTATGTTGCCCTCTCAAGGACCAACGTCATCGCATGGCGGTTACATTGTCCTTTGGAAACTAAGTTGCATTATTCTGGCAGAGAATCTTCTGCCCTCCCCCACTAACTAACCCCACTAACACTAACTGAAATGCTTCCGTACGTACGTCCATACCTGTGTTAACCCTCTTATGGTGACTTTCTGAACACATGACTTTCAATACCTGAGACGTATAAATATACATTTCAATACTTTTTCACCAGGTGATAATTGTAAATGCTTTGTCTCAAAATGTGACAAAGTAGTTTTATGTAGTCATTTCACGTAAAAAATATATTTTGACCATTCTCATTTTGGAGGTGCCGTTCTGGCCATCTTGAGGGTTTCAATTTCAAAACATTTTCAGTCTTTGTCTAATAGGTCAGCAGCTGAACTCCAGTGAGACCTCCCGATTGCGAGAAGCATGCATTAACCTCTTGACCATGCAGGTATAGTTTTTCCACCATGACCATTAGTTTTGCGAATTTCAAGTTATGTATGTTTTCACTTACCTAGTAATTAATTTGGCTAAAGCATGTATCACACCAAAATAGCAGTTTGTTGCGTTTTGCAGCTGGGGCATTGGATGTTTAATCCGAGGTCAGATGGGGAGTCCCCCCCCCCCCCCCCCTGCATTCTTCATGTAAATCCTCGCAAAGCAGAACAAGTTTTGGTTAGATTTTACCTCAAAGTTGCGTTCAAACCCAAACCGAAATCTGTAAAATGAGGTTTGTGGCTGATGAGCGACATTCCTAGTTCTCCAAAATCCAAGGCGGTTCCCCCAAACAAACTTAACAGGATAAGACCACCTGGGAGTTGCTCGAGACAACAACTCCCTGACTAGCCTGTAGACTAATTACTTAAGTTTAGAATTCTTACACAAGTTCTCTCAAACAGTTAGGTGCGTTCATACCAAAGTGGTAAAAACTGCTGCAGTTTTTTGTTCGGGAACGAAATTGTTTTGTACAGGGTAAAGGGATACTTGACCCTGGAAAGCGAACGTATTTGCACTGAGAATAAAACTTTTACCTCCCGTCCGCAAGATTAACTTAGTAAAGTTTTGGTAAGTAATAAGACGTTGTAAAATTCTGAACATAAAATAATATGACGTACAATCTTTTTTCAGTGCCTTAATAAAATTAACGAATTACAGTTACATTGTTCTTATAGTTACCTTTTCCTTCCAAAGAGATTATGTGCTGTTGCGATTGTTACCCTGTCCCATATTCACACATTTGTCATTTTCTGATAGTATCCTCTGATATGCTATTTAGTTCATTCCCCTACTTAGAGTTGAACTAAATAGTTCTTGATTACGTAAAAAAACCCCTCAGTACCATTTAAACTTACACAGAAGCAGAAAACACAAATGAGCAGAACATAATCAGGACAATATGTATACTACTCTCTTATATTGGTGTACACGAAGTGTCTCTTTAAGATCTCTTACCACTCGAGAGCCTCGAAAACGGATAGGAAGTGCTCTCTCTTTTCAGGGAGAACACTTTGGACAGCCGATCCACTCTCGCCCTCGTAAGCTATTTCTGTATATGGTTACATTACCGTGGTATCATACGGATTGTCTCTTGCAGGAAGGGAAGGAGGAATTGGCCTGTTTTCTTGATAAAGTCTTTGTGAATACGGAGTCATTTGATCATCGTTCCCTGAAGCACCATGACTCGTAAGTCCTGGACCGTCCGCATTTCCTTCGCCGACTGGATCTTTCATACTTTCGTAAGTACGTGAGCCTAATCCTCTTTCGTCACTGTAAGGTTGGATATCAGGGTTTGTTATACCGTCTCGTTCGACTGAGTTTCTCATTCTTCCAATTGGCACGCGTTCTTCGTTTTCGCCGTTTTCGTAAAAATTGTTCCCTTGTCTTTTTTGGCGCGTCATTACGAAAAATAAAACGAGAAGTAATATCAAAACAGTAGTAACTGTTAGTCCGATCACCAGGGGAACAATTTGAAACTCGGCAACTTCTGAAAAGAAGGAAAAAACAGGTTTCAATTAAAACATGATTTAGCAGATTGTTCTAGGTCCTTGTAATATTTCTTTCAAAATCGAGTTTCCACCTGCAGTTCATTTGCCTTTATATTTTGCGAATCATTGTTTTTTTTTAACAAAGGCGTATCCGAATGTCAATAAGTTAAAAACTGTACCCAACTCCTCCTAAACAGCAAACCCATTTGAATTTCTACTACGTTCCTCTAGATTCTTGACCGTTACAAAACTGTTCATTGGTGTTGCGGAATATGTCTTAAGTCCATTTGTGGATTGTTCAACGTTGAAATCGGCGCTTCATAAGACTTATTAAGTCATTTTTTTCTAAAGTCGGAGGAAAAAGATTTTATAAAATAATTTTTATGCATTCAAATTTGAAAATTATCAAATCACGTTGGCACCAAAGTGTATTTGAAGAAGACGTTTGATGATTTCTGTAAAATAAGAGTCGAATATAAGAGAGCAGCACCGCCTATCTTAAAGTGATTCTTTGTGTTTCATGAAAGGGGAAAAGCATAAGTTTTTGCTTTTCCTTGATGAAATCTTCAATAACGCTATTAACCATTGACAGAAGACTTAATTATTTTATCTGGAAAGACCACAAAAGAAAAAAAAAAGAATAAATAAAATAAAATAACAAATTTGCAAGCTCTTTTTGAAAGACGATATCTCATTATGTGCTGCTTAAACCATGGCTAACTTAATACAAATTAATATTCAATATGTCACACGAGCTACGTTTCGAGATTGCGAAGTGCAGTATACTACGGTTTTATAGAAGCATATGTATGACGGAATTTGAAGTACCTAGCCATGGGTAGCACTGTCACTGTTAGCAAACTTTCCCGCTTTCGGAAGAGAAAGACGTGATGTAGGTTGATTACTAACCGATTAAGACTAGGGTTTGCCGGTAAGTAGGCCAAACCGTAGAAGTTCTAATTACTTCCATGGCCCAACTAGGTAGAGAGAAAAATTACTCACTTCTTCATTAGATCAAAAGATAGTCATTCTCTGTACGTTCTCCCTGTTCTTGTCATGATTGCAAAACGCAGCATCAGCACTAAAGCATGCACAAATGACTATTTTGATTGAAACAACAGTCTAAGTCTCAAATTTCAAGAATCAAACAGTTCCTCGCGAGGCCCTGCCATGTGAATTTGAATCACTCACACTCACACCGTGAGGGTTCGGGCGTTACTATAACTTTGGGAGAGTCTAATTGGATGTAACAACGGGAGATGGTGTGCTGATCTATAGCGATTTATCGGGCAGTCCCTTTTGTTTTGTAAAAAAATATTGCTTTTTCAAATCGAATTTTTTTCATTTTGTTGTCGCATAGGAGCCAATGAAGGCAGAAGGATGGAATTAACATTTGCGTCACAAAGCTGGTGGATGGTAGTATTTGCAATACCACCGTTAAAAGAGTGCTCTGTTCTCAGTATGTGTGTGTTGTTTGGTGCATTGAGTTTTCCGATAAAAAGTTTTTTTTTCAGAACAATTGTATGTATGTATTTTTCTTTTGCCAAACACAAGGTGTCATTTTAAATTAGGACATTGCGAACGTGTAATGCATTAACTTAGTCGAGAATCGACACCGCAGTTTTCATAGTAAGGAATAGCAAACAATTTAATTTTGAATTAAATCAATATTTTGAGCTTTTGTTTGCAATTAAATTTTATCACCAATAAAAGAAAATAGACCAATTGCAAAATGATCAGGAAGTTAGGTCTACCAGATAAACTGTACCGAACCTTTTCGGTAGCAATGGCAGAATTTATTGCTGAATTATTGAATGCATGCGTACGAGTTTTTCAGATTAGTGTTGTGGTGATTTCCACGAAATCTGTCTTCTCAATATATCAGGTATAGACAGCCGGCTTTGCCACGTTTTCCCATAACAGATTACTTCCGTTGAAGTAGATATATTAACGGAAGGTGACTTTCAGTGGCTCTTAAGCTGAATGCATGAGCATTGACAATTACACTAATTGAACTAACCATGCCAGTAAAGTTAACATACCTGCATTGAGGTGTTTTTTTTTCAAAACAAGTAACGTTGCATAATAGCTCGACTGTTTAGAGTCTTAAAATGGATTTTTAAATGAAGTTTATAACGAAAAAAATTGGGGCCCCAATGAGGACGACGCCTTTAGCCCCAAACACCTTCAAATCGTTTCAGGTAACGGGGTTTTCAAGAGTTTTAGAGCGATATTTTCGAACCCGTATTTTCGCACTCTCCTCAGTCTCAGTCAAAGCCTTTGTGACACAGGATGCGTGCTATCGCTTCGAACTGATTTCCGACAAAATTAATGATTTCTACGTGACATTGCTCCAAGAACAGCTTTGTGAAGAGTGTTGGGGGTTGTTTTTTTTACTTTGATACTACATGGGTATATTTTAACCATTTTTCATCATCCATTTGTTTTCGAACAATCAGATTTTCCAAATCAGTCACAAGCTACAAAAGATTTTGCTTGTCCCGCGCGTTTCACAGTTTACAGTAGCTCTATGTCGTCTTTACTTTCCGTGACCTTCTGCTAGCAACTCCTATCTAAGAACATATTTCAGTCCACGTGTGCGTAATATCGCTCTATTTGGAGGAAATTTGCACCTCACTTCGGGCAGGTGCGTATCCAAGGTTGTGTCAGGGGGAGGGTTTTGGTGCCATGGGAGGCACGATGATGAGGAATAGTCTAAGGATAGAGAGAAAATACCGATATTTTAGGTGTTTTGTGCATTGCAAGGTTGGGTCATGAATCATATTACCCCCTAAACCCTACCCCACCCCTAAACCCTCCCCGTGGTAGCGCCACTGACTTCGGGTGAAATTCATTCGCATTAAGGAGCGACCACTCTGGACACTCTTTATAAAGTGAATTACACTCTCTCGCTTTTAGAGTGTGGTATGTGTTCTTCATAACTGAATAGTCTATACCTGGTGGTTTCCTTGTAACGGTGAAGTTGCAGGAAGTTGTTGAATTCAATGAATCCATACATGTACATGTGACTGTATTCTCCTCCTCAGGAAGGTTTTCTCCAGAGGCATGGGAACAAGTCGACACCAGTTCCCCATCCTCAAGATCACTGCACCTAGGTGAGTTCCACTCGGCAGGTCCATCCTCATCCGTAATAATGATGTCATCTGGGCATGATGATTGAGTTGGTGCTGTTGGTAAAATTCATCAAATTACAGGTTTCATACAGAGAAATATGTTCAAAGTAGGCATTTCAAAACGGTTTAAAGTTTTACCAGAAAAATACAAAAATTACTTTGACGACCACGCAGACTGTTACTATCACTGTATTTAAAAAAATCGAAATAATTAAATGAATATTTCAAGACTAACTTTCTTCTTTAAGGTATTTAAAAATCATGTTGATTGCCCTTGGGTTATGGGAACTTTGCAGAAGAAACTGTGAAGAAACTACGGTACTTATGGAGAGTACATTTCCATTTAAGGTTTTAAACGTGTACATTGGAAAACGTTGGTCAATGTAATCTGGGAACAAAGAAAAAGGTAAAAAAATCTCAACTAAATAAAACAGTGAGCAACATGGTTCCGATTTTAGCCGTTTCCAACTTCAAATGTTCTCGCTTACGGATTTCTATTCTGCAGTTGTGGTCCATTGGGTTCCTTCCCCTCAAGCAAACACCACACACAAAGGCATCGGGTTTTATTTTTGAACGTTTTGATATGAATCAGTTGGGGAACTGAATCTGGAATTCTTTGGTGAGAAGCGGATACTCAAACCCCTAGACCAAGCGCATGGTTTAGAATAAACGCTTGGTTGCTGTTTAAAAAAGACTTGTCCCAAACAGCCAAAGGAGGCAGATGTCTAGTAGTATTTCCAGCAACTGCTCAGTTTCCGTACAATTGCATAACTGTGTCTTTCAAATGACAATAATAACTTCATATAACAAGATAAAATGTTATACCCCCCCCCCAAAAAAAAAGAGGGGAGAGAAACCTAAAATTCCTAGTTCAACCTGTATGGGTATATCGTGTTGCTATTACTGAATATCCAATGATGTAATTTTACCTTCGTTTACAGGGTTCACAGAAATGACGAGGGCGCCCTTTACACTGAATTTCACCCAAACATCATCGGCAGAAAACCGTTCTGTTAGCACATACTCATCTATAATTCCGTTCCTTTGTAAGAGAGGAGGAGATGTTAGTTGGTCTTCACCTACTGCCAAATTAACGTCCACATTGCGTCCTTCCGTCCACAGAAAAATGAAGTTAATTAAAAGATGGGTGCTTGGGACGGAATTGGTGAAAATGATGGTATGGCTGAAGTTGCGAATTGTGCGTGTCCATCTGTTTGTTACAGTTACAGTACCTGAAAATATAAAGTGAAGAGATGCATTTAGTAGTTGTATTAAAAGAAGGGGATAGGTGACAACAGGATGTGGAACGTTAGAAGGGTACTTCTTCTAAGCATGTTTGTGAAAATTGCATTGAAATCCAATGTGTGGTTCTCAAGATATGAGCACATAAAGTTTCCCTTTTTCAACAAAAAGAGAACTTGGAGCAAGCACATATGACATCATATCCCCACTTTAGTGCAAAGTCTTTTGTTTTTCTTTATACTTTAAATTTGTTTTTCTCCTCAACAATCCTATATTCTGAAAATTTGTTTTCATAAGTGGCATGAGAACTTTACAAACTTTGCACCCCCCACAGCGAGGTCCTCTGTCTATTAACTTCAAGGTCAACATAACAGTCTGATAAAAGAAAGGGAAACAAAGCGTTCCTTGTCAATGTGAAGAAGTGATATAACCTCCCTTGCCCTCAAACTCACTTTGGAACAAAATTCTACTGGGTTAATGTACTGTTATCTCGAAAAATACATGTCCGATTCCAATGGAACTTTCACCACACTGCGTGGATTTGGTTCCTTTTTCATATATAAAAAATTAAATTTTTGCTTAAACTTTCACTTTAGGAGGCAGGATATTTTTTGCGCTTAATGACATCATGAATAAAATTCAAAATTGTTTTTAATGACATCATGAATAAAATTAATTCGATATGAAGCGTTCAAAGTGTGTGTCTGGGGGGACCCTGGCCTAAATGTTTTCCCCTGTCCTAGCAAAGTATCCACAGCGGCGTAGCTACAAATTTGTGCGAGGGGTGGGGTGCGGGTAAGCATCCAAATTTTACGATTTTTTAAGTGTGAACGCCTCTGCACTTCAGATGTAATTTGCAGTGTGCGAAGCGCGCAGAAACTTTTGTTCTGTTTCGAATGTTTGAAAATATGGAGCTTGTATTGCAGAAAAGTTTTTATTCTGAGTTTCCTGCGAGGAAATTGAAAATTTGGGGGGTATCCTGTTGGTAAATCTGAGATTGAGCGGCGACTAAAGATCGTTACATAATGTTATCCAACGGCTACGAAATAGGGCTCCCCGGGGAAAGTTTTTTGATAAAATATGGAAATTTTATGAAAGAAAAATTATAAAAATAGCACTATAGCTACCGTTGTCACTTAATGATCTCGTGTCACATGTAGAAAATTCTGTGTCGTCACCTCCAGATCTCGGAAAAGTTAACCAAATTGCTAAATGTTTCAATATTTTGAGTTACTAGGAAACTCCAAAGGTTTCAAAACATGGTCTTGAATGGGTGGGTAATCACTTCGACGGACTATAGGTCAATGTGAATTTAAATGCAGGGTACACTCTAGAAGTAAACTGAATCACAACGAAAATTGTGAAAGTTTACGAAAGACTTGTACAAACGTTCTTATAGTAAGGAACAATTTTTGATAACATAGGGTAAGATCCATAAACTGATCAAAGCACACTTCAATATTTAGAACGACACCTCATCATACACTATCTGCAGACAGAGGATGGATTTGTACCTTTAATTCCAGATTGAAGTCTAAAATCTAGCAATTTAAAATTCAGTGTGATTTTACCTCTCAAATTATGGTCTAAATACGACATGGTGGGATCGCCGTACGAATGTGTGATGTGCTCTTGTCGAAAATTTGCATTTGAAATTTCCAATTTTTCTGAAAAAGCTACAAGCAGACTTTGCACAGAGCCATTTTCCTTAAAATGTGTTTAGCCTGTCAGGCTGGTCATTCACTAAAGTTTACAAAAGTCATTAAAACATAGTAGGGGACGATTTCTTTCCTTCAAATTCCTAAATGTCGTGCTCCTTCATAACCACGCCTGTTGCCTATGCACTCGAACAATTGCCATATTCATTGAGACAGATAAATAACGTTTGCTAAGCAAGTGAAAAATGACATCAATGTCAGCAATGTAGAAAGGCATTTTAGAGGACGATTGAAAAGATGAAATTCATTTTGCAACTTTTCAACCATATATTCGTTATCCTTTCTCACTAGTATTTACATCAAACAGAAGCTACGCTGCTTTATTTCCTTATTTTGATCAAAGAGATGACTTGCTATTCATGTGCCCAAAATACTAGAGACAGCTGAACCAAGTTGAAGAAAAGAGGATCGAGATATTCAATTATCTTTGTCACGAAGTTTGCTGTAAGAATATTGAGAGGCACTGCATTGCACTTACTATACTGGCCCAATAGATAAGTAAAAAATGGTGTAATGTGGAAGAAAGTCCATTTTAAAGGTGTGTTAGCTATCCGCTATTAGGCAATGTTAGGGGCAAAAACAAGATCAAATAGCTCATGGCGTATTGGACGTTGATCCCCGTTCAGAGATCGTTGAAGAAACTAGAAATGTGGTTACGAAAATCGTATCCACTTACTGTCCATGATTGTTAGTGCTGTGCAAATGTAACCGGGCATGTACTAAAGCTCGGAATATCGTCCTTTTACGCTTTGGGGCCGATGTAATGTACCTGAACATAATCAATGCAGTACCGTGTTGGTTGCTTGTTGTAGATATCAACCGTTTGTTGCTTTTCGACTCGGAATCTCGTGATGCACATGAATTAGGCAGGACTGAACTATTTCTCATAATGCTTATCAGACTAATTGAAGAATCACCATGCACCTACGCATTTAAGCTATTCATGAAATGCCGATGTAATGGCAGTGGTCAACCGGAAGTCGCAAAGTATGCCTACAGTACTCACAGTGGCACTGCAGGTAGGGTTACCAGGCGTTCGGTTTTACCAGGACACGTCCTGTTTTTAGTGTTCCGTGCTGCTGCCGGGCGGTTTTGTAAAATTACCGCCACCATGAGTGTCTGGATTCATGGACTTAATGATCTGACCGGTTTTCTTTAATTTTGCTTCAATCAAGTTAGAGGAAACGCTAGTAAGAGCTACAACTTATGGCACCATCTTTGGATCTAGACACCATTCCGGAAAGTCAACAAAGTTTCCAAACTCCCCACCCCACCACCCCTAAGTTAGACCTCTTCACCAAGCAGGAGCGCAAATCTCTGTTTGAGAGTGGGGGGGGGGGGGCGAAAATCCTTGTGATGTGCCCATTAGTATTTAACTGTGCACGCTTGGGGGGCACCACAAAGAACGAAGCCCCAAAGGGCTCCTGGTGGGATCCAGGGGCAAAGCCCCTGTGGGGGTCCAGAGGGCAAAGCCCCCGGAAGCTCTTGTGTTCTAGCGTTTCTGAAGCTTCAGAAAAACTGTTTTCGATCGAAAAAAAAAACCCGAAAAAAGGTGACCATATTTTTAGGTCTACTTATTTTTTTTTTTTTTTTGGGGGGGGGGGGGGCAAATTACGATTTGGTCCCCACTTTTTCACTTGAGGGAGCGAAGGCTCCCCTCCCCCCCCGGGATTTTCGCCCATGTCACCAAGGTGGCGATGCACGTCCTCCTTGTGAGAAAATACTAAGGCCTATGATGACACTTAGTGCAGAAAAAAGAAAAGTATAGACCCCTATGCTAATTCTGAGAATGACCATCATCCTGAGAATGATAAAAAACACAAACAGCCGTGGGTCTTGGGCGTATTTCATTCCCACAGATATACAGGTACAGAGTGATCATGGGAAAAATTGGTCGCCACCGTTCGAACCAAAAGATAGCACGGCCACCGAGAAGCTTTAACTTTTTTGCGTGATTTGACGACAAACTTCGAATCCTGCAATGTTTCAAACAAACTTTAATTAGACGTGAAGGGAAATTCATATCACATCATTCAATTCGTTTGGTAATTTTGATCTAAAACGTACGACATTATTTCCAAAACGTAACAACTTTTTCGCAAAATCTGTCGATTCTAGTCTCTGACAAAGTCCAAATTCTTAGAAAAAACATACGTGGGTGATCATGTATTGTCACCGACTGCCAGTGCTAGACCCACCAAAAGCTAAGCATAACCATGAAGACTCCCAATATACATTGAGAGAGCAGACTGCACAAACGTCCTATAAGTAGATTGTCGCTGCCGTACCGCACATGTTATTACAGCGAGATGACTGCCTGCCGTATCGCTTTGTGCAAAGAGAAGTATTAGTTCTTATCTTCTCAAGATGATACAACTTGCATTTGACAAGCCTAAGTCAAGCCTTACGTAACTGCTCACAAGAAAGAAATATAACACTGAAGAAAGTTAACGCCAAATGCTAATATTAATCATTAAACCTAGTAGACAGTGGGCCATAGGTCAAATATATGCTTCTAAATTGGGTTCCGTGACCCACCTCAGAGGGTGGGCATGAAAAGGGTGAATTCTCATGTCAAATGATGTTACAAATGACATATATTTGTTCACAGTCACAAATGTTGCACATTACCGAGAAATGGGGCATTAAAGTTAGAAGCACGTGAAGGGCGCCCTCTAATTTAATTAACTAGTAATAACTCCAATTGTGTTACTCCGATTGACATGAATTTTGGCAGGATTGTTCAGAATTTTCATAGCTATGCGCTCAAATAAAAAACGTAGACTGCTAAACAGCGCCCTCTATTAAAATGTTCATTCATGTGTTTGGGAATATAAGCTCTTGTGGGTTAATTTTGTGGGTTAACAAATTGTGTTTCAAAGGACTTACAGGGCTCAAAATATTATACATAAGTACAGTCAAAAGTACATTTCCCAGGGAGCAAACAACAAAGTTCAGTTTGAAGAGTGCCCTCCATCCAATACATCTTCCTATCTCCCTATGGGCTGAGGTTTGTTGAATATACCCATGGTATTTCCCGCCTGTCGTAAGAGGCGACTGGAGGAACAACAAATTTGGCTTTAACCATACATGAAAATAAATTTAAACTTTGAACTGTTCATTGAGTTGACTGACACTATGTGACACATTTGTGTTGGTGTGTCGTTAAATCTCATCTTACTAACTATTTGTGTAACATGCTTGATCTTTTTAGAAATTGCCCTGGACATTTGGGGTGGATGGGTTTCTTGATTGGATGTTGCCATTGTATTGTATCAATTGTGTTCTTTATAAGGGTTAGGGATCAGGTCAGGCATTAGATCTATCATTAGCCCGTTTGGAAATTTCTTGTTAAACAGTGCGCACCTCCCCGCCATTTTTGTTATGAGGACTATTTCAGAGAAGATAAAGATTTTTTTCGACCCACTAAAACAGGAGTGTACCTAAGTTGTAACACCTTAACAGTTGGAAAACTCCTCTTTTTCAGCTTTTACTGCTCTCCTGCTTCTGACAACACTGGTTCAGGTCGTTTCTTTCCATTTCAAACAAAATAATTGGAAATAGACAATAGAAACTTGTTTGACCTTTTTCAATGGGCATTGTCCGGTCTACATTGTGGGCTACTGGCCTGAACATGTACGCTCCAGGGCTGAATCGGGTAGCAAAAAATCGGAACCCAGTACCCGTTTTTATTACCCGATTAGGTAGCAGGTACTAGACTCATAAAGGGGAAGTTTAAGCAGAAATTTAATTTACATAAGTGAAAGAAGAACCAAATTTGCACAATATGATGCAATTTCTATTCAAAGTTCAGTCATGTATTCCTTGAAATATCGGTAAAAGAAGTCGCTAGATTTGTGTTCCAAAGTAGGCTTCAGGGCAGAAGAGGTTTTATCACGTCCTCACTCAGGAATTATTTCTTCCTCTTTGTTTTTTAAAGCAAATTTCACTGTCATGTTGAAAATAAGTATTAAATTGACCTTTCAAAACTTGATGTGATCTTCTTCTTAAGAATTAAAGGGCAAAAGCAGTCACCTCAACTTGAAGTACAGTAAAGTAGTAGACTGTGCTGTTTTACAATTGGAGTGATGTGACAACATTATTTCCCTTCAATGTGTGATTTACTGCTTGATTTACCCTGAATATACAATACTGAAGTCTGAAAATATGATGAAAGATACTTCTAAGAGAAATTAGAAGGAAACTGTCATGTTTAGGTGTTGTTTCAAATTATGTTTGGGGGAGCTGCTCTTTAACCTCTGAAGTTTGTAGCTTTCACAGCCAACAAGCACATTTATATGGTTAACTGAATATGAACACAATATACACGATAAACAAATTTTCAGTAATCGACCATGTACCCACCCATCTCAGCCCCTGTACAAACTATTCTACACACGTGTTATGTCGTGTGAACTACAACAGGTTGTTCACGCAAATTTACCAACCAGCTACAAGTAACAAGTATTGTTACGTCCGTAAGGCATATTTACTGCAATATGGCTGTGGACCTATGAACAGCGAGAGCAGCTGCCGCAGAGAAGTTAGTGTGCATATTTCAAAAGTCTCTGCATATTTTAAACTTTGACTAATCTGTCAACGTGGAAGCCCAATGCCTCCTGCGTTTGTGGTCCTCATGCTCTATACTACCCTTGCATGTTTCCTAGAGTGAATGGAGCAATATCATTTCTTTAAACTTAACCTCAATCCTGAATTGAGCATCTTTTTTCACTCAGTTTAAGATTTCAACAGAAATTACTGAAAATGTATAGTCCCATTTGTCCTGGAAAAGAATTTCCCACACAGTCCTGCAGTACTGTACTAATTTTGTTAACTCGGTACAAAAGTTTTAAAGTGTACCTCATGTCTAAAAAATCAAAAATATATTAGTAAAGGGCATGGAAAATGAATTCTAACAGTGCAACTCCCATCTTCATAGAACATTCCTGTGCTGGGATATAAAATGTTGACATATATCCACTTAAAACAAATCGGTTCATTCCACAATAATTTGTGACTTACTCTGTTGTACAACTCATTACCTGCTTTGTTTCCCTTTAAAATTAACAATGTTTTAAAAATCTTGAACACTGCCTGTTTTCTTACATAACATCTTGCATGGAGAGGGCTTAATTTATTACATCACCTCATAAGAGTAACAGTTCGATGACACCTTGGTACAAGGTGCAGTAAGTTTTAGAAAAAAAACAAAGAAATACAAAGACTGTAATTTGAGTAGTAGAACAATGACATCACAAATTGTTGAGCAATGTACCATTTTAAATTGAGTGAATAAACTTCAACATTTTATATCTCAGTTCAGGAATGTCCCATGAAGATGGGATTTGGACAGTTAGAATTCATTTTTCATGCGTCTTAAATATTTATTTTTGAATGTGAGACTTTCGATGGAGATAATTTACTAAAAGAGAGCAACAGCAAATTCTGAAAGATCCTAGGGACAATTTTGGTAACATATTTTTTTGCCTTCTGGAATTTTTTCAAGGGTTGATTTTGTTAGTTTGTACGGTGAATCACCCAATGACCAGTGTTTTTTGAGTGTTAGTCTACGGTGCCTCTGCAATAACTGTGTCTGCTGTACATGGTTTGGTTTTTGAAATAGCAACTCCACAGGAAATGGTAAAAAGGAGAGCTGCCAATTAAGTTTATGGTTTTCAGTCATCTCCAGTTATACTGAAGATGCTGAAATCATTGTTGGGGAAAGTGGTGGCCTGAACGCAGACAACAATCACTGGTTCTAAAACTAAGAGATTATAAAAACAACTAATTGCCACTTGTGCCACTGAAGTTCTTGTCGCTTAATCACTCAGAGAGAAAATGGGATGAATTATAGTTCTTTCAACATGCCATACCTATTCTACACTAGCCTATAGATAGGTTTATTTTTAAATTAAACACCACAGAAACACTTTTTAAATCACTTTTCCATGCAGTATATGAAACAAGTTTGATGCCTTTATGAATTTTCTCAATGACATCTCAGGTTTTGCCACAGTTTAAGTTAATGGTGGAAATCACTGGTCACAAAATTTGTCAAAAATTATGTAAAAGGAGTAGCAAATCTGGTACTGAGTTGAAAAAAATACTTCTTTCTTCACATAACTCAAATCAGATTTTGATAATAAAATCTTTCAACTCATTTTCAGAAAATTCCTATATAAGCCTACTATTTGCAACATCAAAATCATTACTGCAAGGCATTCACCGTGTAGAGTTATACATAAATTTCAGTTTTTTTCTGAATATGACTGAGCCCATTTGTTCATATTTTGAACACATTTGGATTTATTGTAGCCTAGCCAACAGTAAGTTTGAAATTTCTAAATTTCTACCTCAATTGGTGACAGATAAATGTAATGTTGCACTTGCAGTCACAAATCGTCTGTGGGGATGGAGGCACATCAGTCCACAGTCTGCTGGCTGAGCATCATGGAAAGATACTACGTACATACAGTATACCTCAGCAATATCACTATGGGCTTAAAATTACAAAACTAGGTTATGCACCTCATAAATTTTGACTGGTCTGATTCATGCTAATGTGTATTTCATTCTAGATACGCAACTAATATGCACAGATTATTAACATATCGCTAGGAATGTGTACTTATAGTGTTCATAATTTTTTATTTGCACAAGCTAAGCTTTTTTTGTTTTTTAGATGATTTTCCAAACTGCCTTAATCTAATTGTTATTACACTGTTGTGTGCTAAAAAACACACATTGTTGTTCAACTGTGACATCAACCAAAGCTGTATGGTTACTTCATACACATCACACATTGGCACAATAGCAAAAACCATTCTGCAGCAGCACACAAAGTTGTTCTGTGGTTCACTGGTTTGTTTTTCCTACTCCATTACTTATGCTGAGCACCAAGCATAATGGCAGTAGGTTCCATTTTTAAAGTCGTCTTCGATATAACCAAGTCAGGATTCTAACCCCAGAGCTTCCGGCTGCAAGTCATGATCACATGTTCTTATGACTAGGCCATGCAGTTGTTTGGTCTTCCCATTTCTCAGTCACTACTCTAATCTAAAATTAGGCCTAAATCAGAATGACATTAGATATAGGATGTTAAACAGAGAAAAGACACTGAAAGGGCCATTTCTGCTATCTGAGAAGTATGTTTTTGCGAAATTGTTGTATATGCCTCAAGCCAGCAGAGCTGACTAGGCCTAACTATACTTAGGCCTAGGCCTATAGACTAAGTTAGATGTAAGCCTGGGGGTCTAACTAGGTCTGGGCCTAGGCCTAGGTATTTTCAAGATTTATGCCCCACACTCACATCTTTCTACCTACATCCCTGATCACCAACTTCAGTCTCTGTGCTGTCCAACAACTTCCCTATTTTTCAGGATGTTGTCAGTAAACCTTGAGTAGCGGGTCCCTGTAGAATCCACATTTAATGGGTGTAACGTTAGCGTTTACTAGCCTAACGTTATTTAACGTTAGCGCAATCCTGTTGTTGACCGGGGAATTTTCTTTCTATTACAGCATGTTCACCCTCTAAATCTTTCCATTTTCCACACATTCAAAGAACGTCGACCGCGTTGTCTCTGAAAATAGTTTCACTTCATTTACTTTAGGGGAAACACAATAAAACATCGAAGGTCTGATTTGTTCGTCGGTATTTTCATTTGTTGTGGAGGCGGCCATTTTGAAAATAGAAGTGTTCTCCGAAATGGTCTACGTTTCCACGTACAAAAATACTGGGTCTTCAAATAAACTTCTAATTTTTTTTAAATGACCTAATTATTCTTTGAATGCCTCTTAAAGTAAATCATGGGTATAATTTTAGACTTCTATTGCATTAAAACAGATAAATTATCTTTAAAAGGGTCAGTCACATTTCTTTCACCGGAAAAGAATTTTCAATATTGCTTGAGAGTGGAAAACGTGAACTGCCCCGCCAATAGAATGGACGAGGTTAACTATTCAACCATCGATGATATTTTCATAATTAGCTTACAATCAAATGTGCAAGAGTTAATCTTGTGAAAAGATACCAAAATTCTTCTAATTTTTTGTGAAAATTTTGAGACTCTTTTCATCCCCACCCTCGTTACTGGGTCACGGAATGAAACGATAAAGGCACACAGATTGCAGTCTATAGGCCCGGATGCGAACAAAGATGCCAAGGTTGTTCTCCGAACTACAAGCACTTTCGAGATACGACAGTGCAGTGTGTGTGTGCTCTGTGTCACAATACTACAATGCTCTTTAGATAAATCGCGTTTAGCGTCACTGTGCGCGATATACGACAGGTGCAACGTGGGAATGCGGCCTTTGTGTGATGAGCAAGCATACTGTGTACAAATTTGACATACTCAAGCATTCTTTGCAAAACAATTACATAAATGCCTATATAAAACTCGTTCATTTTGGCCCATATCATAACCAAAAAGAGACCATGAAGTCTCGTTTCTGTCTACATGACTCATTCTACATAATGAACTCAATTGCAGAGCAAATAACTCACTGAGAATCAAGAAACATTGAACGAAAGAACTGTCCCTCGAAAATGAGAACCGTGCCTAAGGTACTGTCCATGACGTCATGGACAGTACAATACTTCTGAAAAATGTACGTCTTAAGTAAGGTCAAAAGATATTGTGTATCACGTCCACAAACTCACTCTGATATTGTGAGAAAACTGTTTTTGTATCAATTAATCACGTATTCTGAGGAGTAACCTTGAACACTGAACATTTGAAGTTACTCCTGTTTTACTTTATTCAAATTGAAATTGGTCTTGAAACGATTCAATATTTTTCAATTTTTTGTAAAGGGTGAACACAAGCTACGTCCTGTAGTTTGTGATAAATTAGAAAATAAAGTGGCCACATAGTTTTATGCTGGTAGGATTTATGCCAACTCCAGACGTTGATACGAAATAGTTCGTTTCGTTTGCGTTTGATTTTTAGTCTGTAAAGCTTATCTTCAGTTCAATGGAGACAATTGAAGTATCTAGAGTAAAGTATGTATTTAAAGCCGCTGAATAATATTTATTTTTTATAATTGTGGTAAAGGTCGAATTGGAATCTGAATTGCAACTCTCAAAAAAAGCTGGTAAAGTGATTTTGGCATAAAAAGAAGAAACTGGGCAATGGGATTTTCCATGTTAGTAAGTGAATTTCAACATTTAATATTTAAACAATGGAAAAAGCCATGACAATAGAAGTTGGATGCAAACGATTAACTTTGCAGCTTCTTAAATATAGAAAATTGCAGACGAAATGAATATAAACTTCCAGGGAAGTCCCAACTGTTACAGTGAAGATTCAGGCAAATTTAACTCACTTTCGCATCCAGATTCATCCTCATCGGTAGAACACTGAGGTTCTCCGTCACAGAGCCGTTCTTCAGAAATGCATTTGCCTTCAAGGCATTTTATACCTCCACAGGCTGTATAAAAGAAAGGACGCACAGTTCATTTTGATAGCTTCAATATAGACTGCACTAAAGCCTAAATATTTTGGAAGAGTAAATATAGTTCAGGCTACCCTAAGTAGCAACTAACGCAAATTTATTACGATATATTGGCCAGTTCAATGGGTTCTTCGAAATTTGACATTAAAGTCTGTTGATGTCAATCGTTGACAGGTCACTCAGATTCCTTTTCTCCTGTTTTTGGTCAAACCTTTCCCAAGACTGTTTAGTCAATTATTATGTAAAGGAGGGCGTGGTTCCTTTGATTCAACAACAACAACAAAAAAAAAACTCCATATATCTCATGATAGTTCCAGATTCCAGGGTTTAAAGTTCGTGACAAGTATCTCGTAAGTCTGGCATCAGCTTTTCTATATTTTTTAATGAAGGACGTTGTTCCAAATTTGAATTCCAATAACTGTTAAACGTTAGTATTGCGATAAGGGTATCTAGCTTTAACCTAAGTGAACTATAGAGGCTTTGCAATTACGCCACGGAACGGCCATACTGGAGGACAATCATGTCAAATACACGTGGCTTAATTCCGAACGCACTGAACAGAGTGCACTTTGGTATGCACGGTGTGTACACATTCAACGAGCAAGCGCGTCCAGTGTGGTTTACTACGCAGTTTCATGTATTCCAGCATGGCCGCTGGAGAGTATTATGACGTCATATGAAAAGCCTCTATTGTAATAGACCTAAATGTCTGAAAATAAAAGGGTCACCGTAATCCTGCCTGTTTTGTCTGACTTAAAAAAAAAGGGGGGGGGGCTGGGTTATGTACACAACCAAGATAAATTAATGAGAATTTCGAGATGGGTACAAGGAACTTCCATTGACTTTAATTGGACTTTACGAGTGCAACTTGAAACGGGGAAATACGGAAATAGAATTTTACTTACACTCCTCATTTCGACAAGATATAAATTTATCGTCCAATGCTGTTCCCGAGATACACACACCATTTCCACAGTCAGAACCGTTACACTGATCACCTACAAGAAACAAAGAGACATTGATTAACTAAAAAGTCCGATGGCTTTGTGATTCCTAGAAGAAAGGCGGCTTTGTTGCTTTAGTGGTCGTTTTGAAGAATAAGACCAGTTACACAGCTGTGAATAACATTTCCCAGGGTTTTTATACAAAAAAGGCCTAATCTTCTTAAGATAATAAAATCATACATTAGTATAAAGAAATGTATGGCATACCAAGTTTGAAAATGCATTCATAACTAAAAACATCATATTAAATGGGCATCAGCTTTTGTCCTCTGGTGACCTCACATCCTCTAACATCAACACACCAGATAGAAAGAGGTAATATGATTCCTACCTTGAAAAATACTTTACACATTGCTTTCATTGTAAAAAGAAGGGTTTAAGGTCACAACATGATTAAGTATGTTATAGAGATACTTATTCTAAGCATGTTGGTCAAATTAGCATTGGAATCCGATGTGTGGTTCTTAAGATACGAGCACGTAAAGTCAGTGGCGTAGGAAGCAATATGGAAGTGGAAGGGGGTGGGGACAACTCTGAATCATGGACCTCACACTTCCCATTGACCAAAGGGTACATTTATTATGCTTGATCTTAATCCCTTTTTTTTCTACGAGCAAGAATATTTTTTTAATTAAGAAATTCTGATTCTTCTTAAGTGTGAACATTGCTTAAAACAAGCGTAAGTAACGGCATGCGGAGCTCTCCGAAAATTTGTAAATAGAGAGCTTGTTATGCAGAAAATAGTGTAGATTCAGGGTTTCTTATAGGGACATTTGATTTTTTTTTATTGGGTGGGGGGGGGGGGGCTATCGAATAGTCTGAGTTTCCGCACGCATATATATCCGAGATAGCATGTCAACTGAAGATCGTTGTTGTTACAGATGTTACCTAAGTGGTGCGGATTGAGGCTTTTCGACCACATTCAAAAAGCTCCCACAACTTTGTTGCGTTTTAAGACAAAATATTAAAAATTAAAAACCTATATTGAAAGAAAAAATTAGGGAAACGGCTCTGTAGCGGCTCGGAAAAGTTTACCACTGACTGTTTTTGGGTAATTACTCACTGCATTAAGGGTTGCAATGAAGGGCGCATGAAGCGCGTGGAAAATTTTGCCTTTTTATAACTAATCGTTACAAATATTGAGTTTTTATTAGAAAGAAATCAGAATTTTATGAAGGAAAAATGACCTCTCCCATAGACAATATGGTTTGTTCTTTTCATATGATAACTCTACAAACTTTGAAATGTATCCACAAGCCTATCTTGTCATAGTGTGTTCACAATTCCATACTCTTTGTAGTTTATCTCTAGTTACCTCAGATAAACTTTGACCTAAACCAAAAATAGTAGTATTCATATAACTTGGGACTATAACAGTCTTTTGAAAGATGATAAATGTTCGTATTTCAAATTTACGAGGTTTAGGGTGTTTTGAGGTCTGGTGAACCTCAATGACCATTGTCCTCGATCACTGTATCTTGGTTCGCTGCAAACAGTTTTTGTCCAAACACGTTCTCTAAAACGGGCACGAGCAGCGAACACATACGTAATCAACGGTATTGACAACAATCAATTTCACTCTTCTAAAATGGAGGACCTACCTTATAGGCCCATACGCAACCTAACGTAGAATCCAGAGTTACATACGCACACGCACACACACACACACACACATATATATATATATATATGTATATAAAAGCGATGAAAAATAGTGAGTTACACAAATAAGAGCACAAATTTCCAATACAGAGAAAACAGTGTATATTTCAGGCACGCCTGTGCCTTTCTTCAGCACCAACAGTGAAGTGAAAATAATATAATGGAGACCTAGTACACTGTGCCTAATGGTATACTTTTTGCAAAAGCTCATAGTCACGCTTCACCACGATTGGCAAACGGAAAATCACTCAAAACACCCAAATCCAAGTTTTAACCATTGATATGGGTTTTAAGCTTCATAATCCACTTACTCGCGGACCTTAGTCTATTGTTGAGAGTGGGGTAATTAGAGCCTTACAGGACACACTTGAGATTGGAGAGGTTGTGATTACATTGATTGAAATGTTTGGCTACTGGATAACTGATGGCCTTATCTTTAACTGTCTTTTTGTGGTTGTTGAATCTGAACCTGAACTTTGAAGCTGTTTGACCAATGTAATTACCATACACACACTTATTACAAAAAATCAAATACACGATGTTGGGGGTATCACAATTGAAAGGACCAGGGCGGATGCGGGCATTGGTACCGGGAGGGGTGAAACAGGGGTCAGTGATAAAAAACTACATACCTGACATCTAGGCTTTCGGCATTTCCGGTTGCCCGTGTCGGACCTACTGGGAAGCCTAGAAGAGGTAATTATGGATTTAAGGTTGGGGGGTTGCCTACGGGACATGAGAGGGGGGTCTTTGAACAGATCGTGAATGGAACTGTCCGATTTGAGAATTTCAAAGTCTTGACGTAGCACTTTGAGTAACTTGTCAGTTCGACTGGAATAGTCCACAACTAAAGGAATACGAGAGTTAGTGGAAGAACAGATACGTTTGATTCTGATGCACTAGGAATACACAATGGCTATCTTAAGGCTGTATGGGTGGGAACTCTCAAAATTGAGATAAGCATGAGAATCAGTGGGCGTGAGCGTGGTAACAAATATATCGTTACGCAGTCCAACTAGTACGTCTAGGAAGGGGATTTCAGTATCGGAGAACTCCGAGGTGAATTTGATGGTAGGGTGAACATCGTTACAGGCTGTTAAGAAATGACGGAGCGCATCTACTCCTTGAACCCAAGTGAAGAAAATATCATCGATATATTTACAATTTACAATAATTACAGGGCTTGAAAGGGCTATAAGAGAGGATATATTTATATATATATATATATATATATATATATATATATATATATATATATATATATATATATATATATATATATATATATATATATATATTATTGGAAGAATTTGCTTTGGTCCAAAACGTTACTGGTGCCAAGTCATAAAAAATATAGAGCGAGACAAGAGAAAAATAAAAACTCGACAGACGTCGCTACGCGTTACTCGAATATTAAGGTTTAATCAAGCTTTCGGCCAGTAAGTATCGGCGTTCTTCAGGATACTATATAGGAGAGAAGGGAGAAGGGAAAACTTAGTATTTACAGCAGCAAAAATAGAGAAAATAACTTGAAATCGTGTGGTATTGATGGGCTAGTGAAATCCATGCTCTAAAATTCGTGAATGTAATAATTTTACAGACAGCATATCTTCACCCATGCAGGAGAATTTTACTTCAAATTCCCATGGGGTGCATTGCGATTGGGAAGCATTCCCCATTGGAAGTCTTTTCCATGTGCAAAAATCCTTTCATATTCCTCTCACCACTTTGCTCCTTTACTGAGTACACTGAGATAGCACAACAAAGCTTCCTTACGTAGTCACACTACATGTTCATTCAGGAGAGTCTTCTGGCACCCTTTCTACAATTTCCTCGTCTTTATAGAAATATAGAAATAAGCAATTTATAAAGTAGAAATACCCTGAAAAGGGCCCCGAATCAGGATGGATAGGATACAGTCTCGGGAAAGCAAACTGATTGATTTTAAATTTAAAGTACAAGAAATAAATGTGTTTGCAAACATAAAGTATGTTGTTTTCAAGTCAAAAACCACAAGTGAACTTAAACTTCAATACGCAGAATGGCAGTGCTTGTTAGACATGTCCTTACAGGCTGAAAGAGAGGACCTTTTGATTTGATTTGCTAGTTGAAAAAGGTATATTTCCCTTTGACAAAATCGAAATCTTAATCTAATTCACCCTTCTTTGCGTCATTTCATGATATGATTGCATCAATATCAAAGCGCTTAAGTTAAAAGCCTCACCACTAACTTATTGATAGCAAAATTTCCTCTATGCAGTTTTGTTATGTACGTACCAATTTCAGGGCGATTTATACTTCTAGCAGTTGCAACAAAGCCACGTTCGTTATTACTCTCATCGGTTCGTATTCGTACCCACATATTGGATTGCGGCGAACGTACAAATGTTGAATTATTGATTCTTCCATGTAAAACCACCAGCGGATTGCTGCTTATGTCCATCCCTTCACCGACGAACAAAAAGTCATAGGATTCCTCCAAGTGAAGGTCAGTAAATTCAAGTTCCAACCCCATGTCACTGCTTGTATTTAAATACCAAACAAAATGGTGATTGAGAGTGTAACATTCGTCCACGTAGATCATTGAGCTGAACTCTTCCTCTGAGCTCACGGAAATATTCACTAGTATAATATAAATAAATAGGTAGGGATAAAGTTATCAATTCTGCAGATTTGATATTGTACAATTAAAAGAGCGAATGACTTTTTTCCCAAATTCACTGTAGCAAATGTCTACATTTCTGGAAAATCGATCAATAGATACAATTGTCCAGACTGAAAAGTTAGCGTGACAGGACCGGCGAAGCAGGTTGAATTTGAGAACTGCCCACCAACTTTGAAATGTAATTTTTTACCAGATTTAAAAGCAACATCTAAACAAAGACATTACGGATGTGCACTAACTGTGTCCACACGTATGATTTGTAAACTGTCAAATACGATTCTTTTAATACTCGCAAATATACTTGTCTGGAATTTGATACACTGATTTTCAGATTGTTAGAAATCTTCATGGTGTAAAATGATATTTCCATCAAAATTTGTGTAGAACCTGCAAAGATTAAAATTATAGGACTTCCTAATGCAACAGTGGTGATAACCTCAGTTTCAAAGTGTGTAATAGTTAATCATGTTGGGCAAAATACTGTTAGGATGCCCATAACTTTATGAGTATCCAAAGTGGTTGGGGTGATAAGTTGGAAGACAGATCTTCCTGTTTTTTTTCAGATTTAGATGAATACGACAAGGATTAGTCGGGTAGTTATTACGAAAGATAATATAAGAGTAGGAAACGTTTGGCAGATTAAACCATCATACATGATCATAGAACATAACTTATTACTCCAAAGAGTACGTAGGACTTTCGGAGTGTCTATAAGGAATACATTACGATATTAGAAATAAAACTTTCATTTTTTAAAAGCCGTGAGTTCATTTGATGAACTTACTTGTGCACATTTCGTCTTCACCATTGCCACAATTCACAAAACCATCGCAACGATTGCTGTTCTTTAAACAGACACCATTTCCACAATCGAAACCATTAGCACAAACATCTGAGGAGTGTGTGAAATAGAATTATAACCGATAATTTAAATAACTTCCAGGAAGTTAGTGACGAGTTGTCTTTATCCACAACTCTCCAGGAACAGAGATTGTTTTAAAAAGGTGTTTTCTTGCCTGATAAAACTTTTCTCGATAAGATACCCTTTTGACAACTGTTTCAGGTAGTTTTTTTTAACATCTTTGCGTTTTCGATGGGACACAAAAGGCAAGGTTGACATCTAATTCATAAATGGAGAACCAATGTAGAAAAATTAAAACCATCTATCCTATTCCTATTTACTACTTTGAAATTCTTAAGAATTACAAATTTGATGTTTGAAAATTAAGAAAAAGGTTGAATAAATGCTAAATTTCTTTGATTAAAAAATAATATTACTAGTAGCGCTTATTGTGAACAACGGTTGGTTCTTGTTTTATCACCTTGCTGGCACATTTTGGATTATTTTGTCTTAAAAACAGTGCAAGACTTAATCGATTTCGTAATGAAAATTCCTACATCGGCTGAAATATACATGAAAGTAAAAACAGTGCAGAACTGTTCACCGGACATCATAACTGGAAAGTCACGCCCACTGACGGGCTAAAACACAGCAGGCCCTATGTCGGTCATTAACTGCTTCTAACTAAGCTATTTATAGGACACTTTGTCATAATGTCCGGAAAAAGGGGAAGGGGTTTCTGGTGTCTGTAAAAGCGCTATATATTCCACCTGCTTACCAACAACTTTTCTGCCAACTGGTTTAACTCTAGCTCTGAAGCCTTTTTTGTTCACTGCTGAATCGGTTTCCAAAGACAGACACAAATTATTTCCGGAACTTAATACTCTCGGCGTCTCGTCTGTAAGACTTCCTGTCCATCGTAGTAGTAGAAAATGAGAGGAAACATTCGTTCTCTCATACACGTTTATAAAATCAAAAGTCTCTTCTGTTTCTAACTCATCGAAGGTGAGATTCAATTTAGAGTTACTGTCAGCTACAAAACACCAAGTTCCATTGTAGTTTTTTGGATAAGGACTCGGGTAGTTTTCAGATTGGAAAGTATATGTTGATCCCACGAATATTTCTTCCGCTGAAATAAGAACAATAAGAAATATTTTTGAATTAATATATGGATGCCCTTGGTTGAATTTATTGGAAGTGGGCAAGAAGAGCAAAATTTAAAATTGTGGAACACTTCACGTATATTTTCTGAGAGTTTTGTCGTTCAAGTTAACGAATTTATGACATATGTCATATTCTCCAGACTTGAAATAAAAGGCACTATCCAACGCATATTAAAAGAATTTCGACATAAAGAAAGGTGTAATTTATCCTAAATTTGTGCTTGTGAGCATGGGCGTCCGAAGAAAGTTTTACTTTACAGGGGGGGGGGGGGCGAGGGCAAGGTCATTCATGGCTGATTGAATTGTTTACACTGTCTAAGCGGGGCGTCTGTCAAACAGCCTATATAGGTCTATATCCATTACTCAATTATGAATCATACCCCCCCCCCCCCACCATATTCACCTTGTGTATCCCAGTTACATCCGTGTGTCGCCACTTGAGATCAGCACGGGGCCAAACCAAGACCACTGCATTCATCAATAGTCGGATGCCATATGCACACTACATACCTGACAACTAGTACAATTTTGGCAGAGTTTTTTACAATTACAAATTTCCAATAGATATCGCGAATGATGGTGCCCAAATTACGATTTCACTATTCAGCTTACCATCTTCTCTTTTGCTATTTCTGGTTAAATATCCGCATATTTCACGAATAGAAACTGACGCTGTGAGTGAAGATATTTTGATGATTTAATTTCATTTTTTTTATTTCAATTTTTAATTAATTTTTTCACGTTTGAATTTCCGGGGTGGGGAGGGGGGGGGGCTTGCCCTCACCCCTTCTGGACGTCCATGCGTGTGAGCGACCAGAAGGCAATTATATATATGATGTTTACATATTTGTTTCTAATAGTAGCTGTTTGATTCTTTCAGCAGCAAAGAGACGCGGAGTAGAGGATGGTCAACGGCGGCTGAAATCCGTCGGTAAAATAGTTGTAACAGGATCAGGGTTTTGAATGTGAAAGTTTGATTTATGATCCGGAAAAGCCTGTAATCACGAACTGGGTGGATTTTATTTCTTATCAAGGGGAAACGTTTCAAAGATCAATGAGCGTGCAGTATGTGTTTAGTTATGAGACTCAAAAGGGGGAATCACAGTATGTCAACATATATCTGTATTCTTCATATTTGAAACTTGTTGTTACTTCTTTTGCGTCTGCACTCAGGATTGGAAAGGCGAAAGTCCAAAGGACCTGAGACTACGCTTACTCAAATAAGGGATGATGGTCACTTTCAATAGGTAGTATATATACGGTATTTTTCTTTATAAAAAACGAACGTGCCACGTCGTTGTGAGGAGGTCCAGACTAGTGTACTTAAACTACGATACAAAAATCATGTGCACCTCTTTTTAACTCATCGTGAAATGATTCCATATTATTAGACTCATAAAAACTCGTTGTTTGCATTTTCAAGTTGTACAGAGGTTTAACAATTAATGATGTGAAGAACAGGTCCTCTTTCTGTAATTCATCAATACGTTCTAATGGAAAGTCTTCTTTGAACTCTACAGGCTGAATGGCAAAGGGGTAGTTGTTAACCCTTTACCGTTGTTTGGGTTCTTTTGGACCCATGCGGAGAGCTCGGCTGTCACCCATCTTTACTGTTTCACGCGGAGCTCGAAACTGCGAGTAGCTACCCGAAAATTCGGTCACAACAACGAGAGAGACAATAGTTAAAGGTCACGGGGTCAATGGCCTACGGAAGCCGATGCGGGGCGGGCTACGTCCGCTTTTCCGCCCACTCCCGAGGCGCGCAAATATGCCCCGATCGGAGCACAACGGTAAAGGGTTAAGGGACTTTATATTCTGCTATCGGCGTCATTGGAAGTCTACCTTGACTTTAGTCGAGGTACTGAAAATAGCAAGGACAACAGTTTGTGGCTTGTTGAGGTATGAGGTTTATTTGAGGTGACTGCAGGGTATTCATCGACGAAATTTAATCTTTCCAGCTTTCATCCAGTAAACGGAATTGGCACCTTTTTCCAACCAGGAAGTTGTATTTGACAAATCATCTCACTGTTTAGTTTAACCCGAAACAGCTTCATCTGTATCTTTCTCTTGCAATGAGAGTAATAACAGTTTAATTAACAGTTGTCTTCAAATGTCACATAGAAATGCCGTTGGTACAATGCAACAGCCGACTAGTTGCGAGACGTGTTTCATTGCCACTCCCTGGCAACAACCGTGATGATATGGCCTGAGACTTGAGTAGAAATGATGATCACATTACAGAGTTTTTCTTAGGAATAAACACTATATTGTTGAACATGTGTAATATTGAGCGGCGATTTTGATTGGAATTGCTAAGACTTAAACGCAGCAAAGCTGCAAATATTGCTACTTCAACAGCCTTCATTCAATACGTGTAATTAGAAATATTAAGTCAGCTGAAAGATGAATCCGGGCAGCAAGTGATGGTGTGATTAAGTCGGCCACAGGTGGGGTCTTTTACCTTTTAAATCATACAGATTCCGTGCTTACCTGTCTCAAAGACGGTATACACTCAAGTGTATTTTAATCCCTTCAATTGTCCTGAATATGAGGGTTTGAAATTCATGTAGACATGATAAATGAACACAATTGAAGGCTGATTGACCCCACTGGTAGCTGCATGCAGTCACCAAACAAAGGAGCAGAATCTTGGTAATGTATAGGGCAAAAATAAAGGGACATATTAGAACAACAGGGAAATGCTCGTAAATATCTGTCAGTTTTTTATACGTTACCTCTTTGTCTGTAAATTTTGCTACGATCTTTAAAGTGCAGCATAAAGAAATGTAACGAGTCATAACTCGAGTCACAAAATTCCAAAAGGGAATAGTTCTAGGAATTGTATCATGATTTACATCATAAAATATTACAATGGCTCAAGTCACTGACTTGACTCGAGTAACCCTGAAAGTAGCAAGTGACTCGACTCGAACGGCTGAGCATTACAAGAAGGCTGTTCGACATTAGTTGAATAGCTATGAAAACAACTGGGATTCAAATGATATAATTGTTTTCGTCTGTTTTAAAAGGAATAGTACACTCCTAACCACAATTATGGGCAGTTAACAATGACGAGCGATGCAGAGTTGGAACCGTAAAGTGATAATTTTAACACTATAAAAGAATATCCAAATGAAGTCTGTTGAATGACGTCAGGGGGAATCCCCTTTTTAATTTCAACAAAACATGAATACAGACTTTGATTTAGAAGTACCTTTGAGGCCAACTTTATGCGATTGGATTTAACGACATACCAACACAAGTGTACTAAAATTATGCTAGCTAGAAGTAAACTTCAAATTAATGTAAATTTACATGAAGGATGTCTGATGCTTCAGACTTAAATCCTTCGTCTGCTGACCTATGTTAGAAATTGTTATTGCCCTATGTGGCACTGTGTAAGGACGCTATTGACATCGCACGCCCGCTATTGCTGACATAAGATATAAGCGAGGCCGATGAAGTACAAAACGTTATTCCAAAATGGTACCAAGCCCACAGCATGCGTTCAAAACGCAGTTCAATCCAAGGAATCACCGTAGTAATAACTAATGCACAGACATTATGACATTTGGTGGCATCACGGGGGGGGGGGGGGGGACATGGGGGATATTTGCCCTCTCATATTTTTCCTTGCCCCCTCCCCAGGTGCTCTTATGATAAATGTGGCTAACTTTCCAATTGGTCACATGCGATACCAAGTTACTGTCAAACCGTTTTGGAAACACCTTCACCTCCAGCATATCTCTACAAATTTAAATAAAAATGCAAATGCAGTTGGACAAAATTTGTTTTAAAATTACCGTGATTAGCTTGAAGTAGGAACACGAAGAAGACAGGAAATATATTTTTGGAAATAGTTATTTCTTTTTAAGCGCGTGCTACTGCAATTAAAACGATGACTTTGGGAGATTAATAATACTGTAACAAAATATTTAACACCGAATTTGTAAATAAACCATGCTTCCTTTTAAGATTTATTTTCCTGGAATAAGAGTCCTTTGTTGAACATGGGACGTACTTCCTTATATGTAGTAATCACTCGAGACTGTTAGCTGGAGCGTTCCACAAGAATGATTTATCTGAGAACCATTAAAATCACGGCTTAAAGAGGAAATAGAGTAACACTACACACGAACCTTACTTTTAAAGAAATGTTAAAAAAAATGAACTTGAATGGCAACCTAAAGAGTGTGACAGCAATTATTTTTTATAAGTGTTTAAGCCCCAGTCTAATAGATGACCCGAAAAGCCCGCCTTTCCCTTTTTCACTGCGTAAATAACGCAACATATTTGATGATGCATTTTCATACTTTTCACTTACTTTTATAGGTTAATGTGTGTACCACACCTGCAAAGAAATCCGTATGCAACTTAAGAAAGGGTAACTTTAACACTAGTGTACTTCATTCGAGGAAATTAGCCGACAAACAACAGTAAGGCTACAAAAGGTTTCCGGTAGTTTATCAGATAGGACTAGAGGATACACCAACACAATACGTTTTACAGTGTCAGCTAGAATTGCAGGATATCAAAATTTATTCATCATTTCATGTATAAGACAGTTCCGTTTAACAATCTGGGACTTCCTCTTAACCAAAAGGACATCTAATTGCACCCAACCCCAAACAAAATGCTGGATAAGCATCTTTGCACAAGCTGTATCCCATCGAAAATTCATTCGTTTTTTGCACCAACTCTTTCACCTTTTGACTCTGACTGACCATTTATATAATTTTACGTGAGTTTTGTTTGTTCCCCATACTATTGTTAATTTAAAACGTTTTAAAACACAAGGTTTTTTTTTTACAACTACTTCGAGTGACATGGAGATGCTAAAAAATGTCGGCCCGTTGTAGATGACTGAGATGCAAAATGACTCTTAATGGATCGATATGAAGGTAGTCATCTCTAAAAAAAGAGAGTATTCCCAAATGTCTGGATTTATTAAAGCAGGATGCAATTCGTTTGTATGAGGCGGTTTGTTTTTACTCCAAGAGGGTCATGGCTATGATGTTTAAAGAAAAGGATACGCTAGCACCTACCTAGCTATGTATTAATTAAAATTCAACCATAAATTTAAATTTTGGAAAGGGTGCCTTCTGTTAACCCAAAATGGACCAGGAGGACACTCTAAAATCAAAAGAGTGAACTTAGTCATTCTTTGATAGAGTGAAAAGTGAGAGTTCGCGCAATTAGAGTAATTAGAGTAATAATTCACTCCCAGAAGATTGAAATTCACTCCAAAAAGGAGTGAAATTCTCTTGAACGAGCGAAGTTTCACTCAATACAGTGCAGTGCCCAAAGTGATCGCTCTTAAAAAAAGAGCGATCACTGTAGGCACTCGTGGAAGAGTGAATTTTCCCTTTTCCTCTAGTGAATTTTACTCTTTTTGGAGTGAATTTTACTCTTTTTGGAGTGAACTTCACTCCTCTTGGAGTGAATTATCACTCTGATGGAGTGGATTTACACTTTTCACTCGATCAAAGAGTGACTAAATTCACTCTTTTGATTTTAGAGTGTACGATATTTAAAAACAAAATGTTATTTTATGTCTTCGCAAATATCTCCATAGTGTTGTGAATTACATTTGGTCTGCATTCAACAAAATTACACTTGTTCATCTCCGTTTACACTATAATTTATACATTACTTATAGTGTGAAAAAGATGATTATTGTTGCTTCAAATGAGTCAGTACTTCGATGTTGACACTCTAGAACAGACCTGCATTTATGGACAACATTACACTTGTACTCCAGTGCAAGATTAATATTAAGATTAAAAGCACATTAAATTGTAGATATGGTGATTATGGCTCAAATAATGAATGTTATTATAGGTTTGGTGAGTCTTTTGATAATTTACTTGAAAGTCATTTCAACCTAGGGTCTCATCTAGTTTTGAAAGTTGTCTTCGGGTCACTCATCGATAGGACCCACATCCTTTGTCTTTTTTTTTTTTTTTTAAACAGGTTTCTTATATTCTATGTAGTTTACAAATACCAGCTGGGAATCTTATGACATAATCAGGAAATAGCAATCTCCATTTCAATTTCATCTCATTTTTTCTAGACTTATTCTCATTTTTAACTTCACTCCATGACAGTCTGCTTTGTCTGTCAACTAGGACTAGTAGAATTCAGTTTCAAGCTAACGGTAGGCTACATGTCTGATTTTATATACCTCTTATGGAACGCTTTAAATATGGTACACAGGTTGTGCGAATACTACATGTTAACCTAAGCCATTGTTAATTAATTATTCTTAAATCCATGTTTATTTCTATATGAATTAATATAATAACGTCTTCTGATATTACAGGGGATATGGATTAGCACAGTAGACTGCTAAAAGTGGTATAGAAGACTGCCCTCCTTCGTGAATGGCTCTTGAGATTCACGTGACATCATTTGTTTTTCTTCTGTTGTAAAATTTATAAAAAAATGTTAACATTAAAAATTCTGAAGTAATCGAAATTTATGAAAGATAACTGGAAGAGTAATTATGAGGCAAATTGTTTGATAGCTCTTGCTTCAAATTAATTTGAGCGACTGTTCTTGCCCTTGAGGCAATTTACGCAATTTTCTTGCGTATTGAATACGCTAGAAAATTGAAACTTCCGTGTGCTTCCCCTTCCCTTCAAGTGAGATCATTTGTAAGGGTATTATAGATCTGGTTTTGGAGTGAATAAGATGTACTTACCAAATATGATCAAAACTAAAACTTGGTAAAACACAGCTGTCTATTACAAGGTCACCAAGGTTAAGGCCAGGACAGTCTTCCTACACAACTTCGTAGTCGAAACAAACATTTTGATTTATCAATTAAGTAAAATTACTGGACCTTCTTTTAATGAAGGTATCACTTCCCAGTTTGCCTTTACTAAGTTTGGTATCGACGTTTTTTGTGTTAGTCTTATCGAAGCGCCTTAATCTGGAATGGGCAAAAATAGTGATGTTTGGTTGCTGTAACTAACACTTCATAACCCACTCAAGACAATTTCAGTATTTGTTAAGTGCGTCCAGTTTAAAAAAAAACAAAAAACACTCGATTGCGCTTCTGAAAATAAAGCGATATTTTGAGTCAATTCACATCCTGCCAATGTGGTGGACAGGCTCGACACCAAGGAGCAGGGCTCGGGGGGGGGGGGGGTTGAAGTCCACATGACCCAAGGTTGTAAAAATATAATGCCGAAACGCAAGAGATTGGTTGATATACTTTTTTTTATTGCGTTTCAAATACGGGAATTCTCATGTGGAGCCTTGCTGCTTTCTCTACGGCCACAACTTCCGAGAGGAGGGTAACGGTGGAGTTACTCTTAGAAACCACTTTATAAATTTTTCACTGACTGAAAATATCTTTTCCAGCATAATTAGCATTCCAACTTCAAATTGTTAAAACCTCTCAATAACATGCTTCCATAACTGGGTAGTATATGAATAAACACATAAGTTTGTGTTCGACCCCTCTAGCTTGTAAAGACATTAAATACACGCGAGTTCTCTCATGACGCGTAAGGAAAAGCTAAGTGTGGTATTACATTCAGCAAGAAAATGTAAACAAGTAGACCTACCAAGTGCGAACATAAATTGGACATCTGCTGGACTGAAAGGTTAATCTGCTGGCAAAAAACATAAAAATAAAAACATTTACCTTTTAGAAATTTCAGAAAGATGAGCTCGAAACACACAAATGAAATACATTTCAGTTCCATAATGGTGTTGATTGAATTCCTTTTTAGTTAACTGGAAAGACGTTCCTTCGAGAAGCTCATGCGCTGTGAAACTGTTTAACTCAAAAGGGGGTTTGCATTTTTAAATGGCATTTTACACGGTACGAATGCAAACCTTGGTTACGCTTGAACGCATGATTGATTTCTTTCAAAAGTCTGTTTTTTTAGTACATGAGGTAACCTGAAAAGCAACACAGCGTTAACGTGAGAGAAGGATGTATTTACCACTTGTGGCACATTACAAAGAGAGGTTCAGCTGATTTGATCCAACATTCCGCCCACTTTATTATGCGATCCTGAGCATGTTAATGAATACACATAAATATTTATGAAAATTTTGTTACTTTTTTCCTTGACTTACCTTTTAACATTTAGTGCCATACCTAACGGCGCGTACTAAATATTTAATGTGGTTAAAAATTAAAAGTTTCTTCTAAAATGCGATGCTGATTTCAGAAAAATGAAACAAGCATTTCAATGTAATTTTTCCGTACCCTATGTGTTCTTACCTATGACGTCATCAGTTACAAACCCAAGATATTTAGACACTTATGTTTCGATTCATCAAATTTGAACGTAATGAAAGTATTAGAAATTCTTTCACAAAATTCTCCCACAAAAAAAGTGAGACTAATTTTTGAATGTATCTTTTTAAAATATCACGTGGTTTCATAACCATTCCAAACACTGATATGCAAAAAGGGATTTGAGCTAGTAGACGAGTTTACATTTTATATTTACGTATGCGTTAGGAAGTTTCTTTTTAGGTCAGTTAGTAACAAATAAAAGCATAGGTACGATGCGCCGGACGCGAATATCATGTTTTTTTTAGGAATTTGTACATCTGTTTTCAACTGGAAACGTCACAACTGTTACTCTTTGACATTAAACCTAATGCTCAATCAGAGGTGGCGCCCGGATTTGCCCGACAGGGGGGCCAAGTTCCCCGACAGGGGGTCCAGCATTTTAAGGCTCCGACAAAGGCGATGAGTTAGTGCCGGTAGGACGTGACTCGGCAGAATTCGAGGCGCGCGTAGTGCGCCGACATTTTTGGACACTTTTAAGTTTTGAAGATTTGAAAATGAAGAGCTTATTATATTGGAGAAATTTTGAAATTTAATGAAAGGAAATTTGGTTTTTGATAAGGATATAATGAAAAATTTAGGTTTTTTAAGTGATATGCCTTTCAAGAGCAAAATTAGGTAGAACTCGGTGTGATTCACAGAGTTGGCTTTGGTTTATTATTTTACGAAGTATCCATCGAAATTGGAGTATTTTGCCACTTGTAACAGTTTAAAGCTTATTTTTATTTTTGTAAGTTTATGACAGATTTTGTTTTTATGGAAGAACCTGACCTTCTTATAGCAAAACTCAATTTGGGGGTGATCTTTAGTTTTGTTGGATTCACTGAATATCATCATGCAGATTAAGACCCTCGGGCCATATTGGAAAATTTTCCCGCCGAAAAATGTTGTGCTTCCCATTTATTTGAAGTTCTATTTTTTACATATCGACATAGTCGCACTAGAGCGTTTCGATTTGGGAGGCAGCAGAAGTGTCTTTTTGTCCGAAGAATGTAATCATGCTCGAAATACCAGGTGGAGCGCACCGGATACTTTGAAAAATTGAGATTTTCCACACAGCAGGAAATGGCTTTTTCCAGGCTCGTAACTAGAAACTAGGTCATTATTTTGAGCCTTCTTTGGCAAGGGAATTTTCACTCCATAACATTGTCCCAAAACGAAAAATAATTTGAAAGCATGCATTGTTCTGATAAGTAAGTAATCTATTCGACCAAAACACTATCTAAGCGGATCGCCACCATCAATCGGCGCGTAGTGTATACAAAATGTTTGAAAAATTTAACCCTTGATACAGCCGGAAATGGCAGTTCCCCCACTTGTAACTACAAATGAAGCTTTCCTTTTACATGGCAAGGTCCACTGAATAGATGAAATTTTGAACCTGACTGCCCGAACTCTAGGCTTTTAATGATTCTACTTCCAACGTATTTGAAAATCCGTCACGTTACAAGGTGCCGGATTCAAATGAAATTTCAGTCAGACTTTTGGGGGGGGGGGGGGGAGGCATTCTCACACTAGTTTTTATCATTACGTGTAGCTGAAAACGGGTAGAATTCGGCTGTCGGGGAAGACCAGATGGCCGACTATTGGGCACTTCATGCGCATGAAAAACCTATCGCCGGTTTTTGTAAGGAAAATTCGGAATTGTGAGTTTCCTTGAAGAAGAACATGATCTTCTAGTAAGCAAAATCAAGAAGATTGTCCAGGTGACTGAAGTTTATCAGGCCCACATTTTTTATCGTGGGCCAGTAGATGAAGGTTCCCCGAAGAAATTGGATTTTCTCAACAACACGGGGAGGGAAGCTTTTTACAAGGGGGCATGACCTTGCACGCACAGACTGAAGATGGGAAAAGGGATAGAAGAGCAAGTGTGAAGTGATTAAAAGCTGATTCAGATATGCATTAAAATAGCGTTACGAAAGAAAAAATAGTTCATGATCACCCATCCACTAACTTCAGTCCTTTACGTTTTTAATTTTTATTTTTAAGCCTTCCCGAAAAGTTGCCCTCCTTCCCCGACGGGAGGGGGGGGGGGATAGGAAAAGGTACATGTGCGTGACTTTATAGTTTATCTTTTATTCCTAGGACAGGACCAGAGTGGAATTGCTTACCCTCAGCCGTAAGGGATTCCCCATCTATTGAAACTTTTAGAAATCAAATACGAATCTTTGAGGAGATCTGAATCTATTAATCCGATCTAATTGGCTTGTCCGCTAGCCGTTACTTACCTACAACCGGTTATCCCGTTTGCGGAGAACTGCCTGTACTATCCAACCAGAACCAGAAGTGATTTAAAATCGTTTCCCATATGCATTAAAATAGCATTACAATACAAAAAATGCGTTCAAGAGCACCCATCCAGTAATTTCCGTCCTTGTAGTTGTCCTTGTAGTAGCCTCCCCGACGAAACCGTCGGGGGGGGGGGGTGGCCCGGCCCCCCTCTCGCTAGCGCCACCCCTGTGCTCAATACTGCTCATTGAAAAAAAACTGCGAACTAGTCTATAACTACAAAATTTGCGTACTAAAACAATTACTAACTTGTTTATTTGATACCAATGTTTTTACACCAAATGAAATGGGATAAGGGTTTAGTCGGCTGCACATTTTAACCCACGCACTTACATCGATAACATACACATGCAGCTTATTGAAAGAAGCCATGCTCACCAAACGAGATTCGATTGAATTGGCCAACTTTGAAATTTGTAACTCAACACAGGGTCCAGTCCAGGATTGTGGAAGAGGGCCAAGGTGTCCTGCAGTGGTCGCAGTCATCAGAGTCCTGGCATTAAAACTTAAACAAAAATAAACTGCCCTTTAAAACTTGAAATCATGTCCTGCAACATTTTCTGAAAAAGGGGAGGGGCGCGGAAAGTGTGTATTTTACAATGAAAAGCTGCATGACCAATTGGTCACGGAAAAAATATACACTTGATTTCTTCCTGCTTAATTACACAATTTGATGATTGACAGACAGTAATACTCCATGCAAAGACATTTAATCCAAGAAACCCTAGCCACAGTTTCCAGAGCACCCAGAGGGGGTTTTGATTACAATCCTGCCCAAAGTACCGTGAAATTTTTTGCAACCTTAGTGGACCAGAAGCTAGGTGAAGTGATAATAGACCTCCAGCAGTGGGAGTCTGGAAACTTAATATACCTCACTTAAACAATAGATTACTGAGGTTAGAAAATCAGATTTATTACCGCATTCAAAACAGCATGATGGGGAACGGTGGAGGATTTTCAAACTCTGAAAGAATAGTGGCTGTGGTTGTAGGTGATTGGGGTGATGTTAGGCTGAACATTCTTGTCCTGAAATACAAAACCTTTGCTATCCCATTGTTTTGAAGGAAGTGACGGTTTAGAGCGTTTTAGAACGTTTTAGATCGTTTACCACAGTGGAATGGCTTTTCCGGATTGTATGACTGTACTATCATTTTGCTTTTTCGCTTGCCATGCGGAAGAACCATTTCATTTAGTCAACATCAATCAGATGATGTTTGGTCAACATTTTGAAAGAATCTATTGAAACTGAAAAGTAGGCATTACGAATGTGTGCATGTGGTTCTGAGAATCCAATTATAATACTTGATTCCGGAAGAAAACACGTCGTATTCAGTCAGGAAGCTGACCTTGGGTCACCAAAATATTCTGTTGGTCCAAAGAACGTCACATCCGGTGTGAACGTCACATCCGGTGTGAAGAGTCAATCACGTGACGTGTTGGAGTAAAACAGTGGCCGTCGCTCAGTACAGCAACAGTGCAGACATATAGGTTTATTGTGTTACTGTACCTTGTAAACAACCTGCTGCCTGTTTTAACATGTGGATAATGACCGATTTTTATTGAAATATCCAGCTTTCATGATCCGATGGTCTTACGAGAAGTTGTCGCGGCGGGATTTCACTGTTTCTTTTGCGAGATGGCCTTAAAACGCATTGGCCAGTCTCGCAAAATAGGTCTACCCCGATAAGGCTGGGTCTTTCGCTGTTCGTAAGTGAGTGTTTTTTGCGCAAGTACCCATACCCACCAATAGTAAAAGGTACGGTTTTTCAAAATTTTGGGCAGTTTATTTTCCTATGCAGCATGTACATTCGGATTAGGTCTCGAATTTTACCTCTGGTCTCGGTCTCGACACCGTCTGGTCTCGGATATGCCGGTCTCGTCTACAACACTGATAAGTGGCTGCATTCCTAACAGTTTTGCTAGTAGCTGTTTTGCCTCTTCCTCCGGGTGAAGGGTGAGGTTGTTCAATTTAATAAAAAAAAACGCACAAATACAGTTGCATGTGGTAGTGACGTCATCGGGATAATGACTACAAAAAGAACGAATACAGGTCGATTTCAATTTTTGATTATTTATTTTGCATATATATAGAGCAAAAATTACTAAATTAACACACCATGTTTTAAAGAACGTTCATACATATTTACCATATCTTCAACTTCTTCGGCATCTAGATTTGCAATTATTTCAAATTTTACTAGGTGCCGCTAAGTGACTCGACATGTCATGTGTATAATTGCATCAGTTGGTTGAAGGTAGCATAACGATGTAAATTGCAAGCAAAGCCTTTGACCCGTTACCTAGGCACAGTAGCCTTGTCACGCTTCCAACTCCACGCTTAACTGGTATTGAAAACGTCCCGACTCTATTGGACAGAAAAGAAATAAACCTTCAGCCATGTTTGCGAATATAAAAAAAAAACAAGAATAACATGTACTACACAACTCCACGTACCGCTTGTCAAGTTTGCAGAATGACTTGCCGTGCACTTGTTAGCAATGACATCAAAGGAGTTGTTATTATTTGCCCACATTCCGATCAATGACACTTTTCACCATACTTGAGTTGCAAAGAAAAGGGTGTCCTCAACCTTAAAATTTAGAAATAAGGGGTCTGTTCGTGTACGGTGGGTTGGATGCAAAATTGTAGTGCATTTGTGAATGAGTCAAACTAATCATGCAAAATACTTGAAGCTGCGCAAACTGCCTTATAGTTTTTTGGTTGCTATAGGGAACTTGAATTCTGCAGGACAGAATGAAATTTCTATCTTTAAATGTGTTCAAGCTTGTGAATTAGATGTAGTAAAATGCAACTTTTGATGGGTTTTTAATGTTTTTTTTTACTGTATAAAAGGGAAGGCTTTGGGTCTGATTAAGCGATGTATTATGTTATCCAAGTACCTTTGCTTTTGCAAAGTTGTGTAAAGCTGTTAAAATTTCAAAATTTTTGATATTGTTAAGTGCTTCCAAATAACCGCATTGATAGTTAGTTTCAGCATGGTGCCCCTCTAAGACTGTTAGCTTGGGAACGGCAAAAGACCTCTTGAGAGCTCCCAGCAATTACAAACAAGATGCGTTAATGTGAAACTGTTGTATGACATACAAATAAAACCATAGTGAATTTTTTTTTAAATTCATCTTTTGATTATATCCCAAGTTGACATGATGAAACTCTCCTTTTTATGTTTTGGAACATCCCCAATTCTCTACCTGAACACTTTCAGTAATATATACTAGTTTGTTGACTAGGTATATAAAAAAGTAACGTGACATGTGGGGTAGCTGACAGACCAGTCAAGTATGTGTTAATTGGCAGTAATTGCTTTTTATTCAGCGTGAACTCGATGAAAGCATTTATCACTCAGGATTGAGGGCACAGTTATGCGATGTCGGTTACGGTACCAGTTATATCTCACACCACGTTAACGTTTGTTCCCACGATGCATCTTTGTTCAATTTATGGGAAGATACGCACTGTGTAACAAGGTTTTTCTTGACTGGTAGTTGCTTTTGAATTGTATCGATTGTGTTCTTTTTTTAAGGTGAGGGATTAAGTTTGGGATTAGGGCTATCGTTAACAAATTAGGAAATTTCTTGTGAAACAGTGCGCATGGCTCCAATTTTTCAGGAGCGATGTCACAGCATGAACTTGTACCTCTATATTTAGGGAAAAGTCGTGAAATTGACATTACGCATTTTAGTAAAGGTCCTTGTCCATGAAACACGAGGCAAAATAATCATAGTATTGTCATCAAATCTGCCTTAATGGTACTTTTGGTATGGAGTTTAGGAGGAAAATAAATGCGAAGATACCACATCAAACACTGAACATTAACAAACCTTTTCGAAGGATTTTCGAAGTTGTTTATAGTCTCCTAACGGTTTGTAACAGAATATGGTTGCAATTGGTCCATACTTCAGTCCACGGTTCACCCCTAGAAAGTACTAAATTCTATTCCCCTCCACGTCTTTTTTAAAAAAGAAAACATTAGAAATTGATAAGGTGCACGTGAGTTCTGAGCAGGAGCCTCCCATGCCCCTTTGAAGGTACTAATATTCTGTGAAGGAAACTATAAGGAAACGTCATTTTCAAGGACTTTCACGAGTGGTCCTAAAGTTGTTTTCGTTGTTGAGTCTTATTATTTGAGTGTTGCGAAATAGAAACCCTTGTTGCACATTTATGGGAAAATTCCCAACACTCAGCAGCAAGTTTGTTCACAAGGAAATATCTTGCAACCATGCAATTGAACCAAGAATCATTTGGCTAACAATAATAGTAATAATACAAATAAAACGTGCAAATAACTTTCTGTAACCTATTTTGTATCCCGAGGCGTTATTCAATTATGATCAGCTCATCTTGTGACTAAGCAGCGCATGTCCAATGGTTGTTCAATTATGTATGACTACCTTGACTAAACGGTTTCTTCATGGTTCAATAAACAGCTTTGGCCTATTGTTTTGTTGTTTCCTTGCCGATGGTGTTACGAATCAATGGAATCTAGCAAGGGTGTGTGTACACGTGTGTGCATGAATGAATAGGTGTTTGAATCGATCTCCGCGTGACTGAGTTGTGTGTCAAAATGTGTGTATGAGCATGCATCAATTTCGTCTTTAACTCTTCCTGAACCCCACATCTGTACAGGTACCAGCTCCCTGTTGTGAGGTAGCTGACCATGCATAATCACATAATCATAATTTGTAATAGATGAAGGTCAATGGTAAATGGGCAAAGATCACGGTCAAATGTCAAGATTTGCCTCAAATTATCATTTGCTATCTCTTAGAAAATGGGTGTATTAACTTGTTTCTGTAATGCAGGATCATGCGCGAAATAAAATATGTTTTCGGGTGACAAGCTGTCGTACTTTGAAACTTCTGGATACACGTTTAACACAAAACTACAAACTTTCCCTGTCAAACCTCATGTTTTGTCTCATACAGTCCTTATTATAACAGATTGTAAGTAGTGTTTTTGTGAATGTAAAATTTTTGGCAAAGCAGTGCGTGACAAGTACCCAACCAGCCAGTGTCAATGAGAAATACCGGTTAACTTCCTATAAGTGACTACAGATGGCAGGCATACATATGAAAACACTGGGGCTGAACTAATTGACCCAGAATTTTGGCAAGAAACTGTTTGGCTAATTAAGTAAAAAAATCCACATGTTATTACAAATAGTACAAGATTTGTAATTAAAATTAGTATCTTGGGTTGGTCACAGGTAAATGAGGAAATGTAGTCACCCCAACTTGAAGTAGTGTAGTAGACTTATTTTTCATGATTGGTTCTTGATTGTCATGTGACGACATTTTTACAATCTAATGTAAAATTTACCATTAAAGTTTTCCATTAAATATGAAGTACTAAAGTTCTTAGTACAGACGAGTCCGGACAGCAAATAATGGAGGTCTGATTTCAGTCGGCCATTACTGGGGTCCATCACCTTAAATCTTTGTATTTCCTTCCTTATCTGTTCCTTGGGTGGTTGTGCACTGAAGTGTATCTTGATTTTCTCAACCTCACTGAATATGAGGATTTGAAATTCACGTAGACAATAAATGAAGACGATTAAAGGCTGATGGACCCAACTAATGGTTGCCTATAGTCACTAAAACAAGCGCTTACCGGGTTGGTCTATAATGAAAGATACTTTGAAGAACAATAGGAAGAAAACTGTGAAACGTAACTGTTGCTACAAAATATGTTTGATGTTACAGCTCTTGCTTTTTGAAAATAGTGTCGTTGGTCAATGTGGCTTGAACATGATGCGAAAATTGTGAGAGCATCTCTTTCAAAAAAGATTCAGTTCAACTTTGGTCTCATATGTTTTACAAAATCAACATCATGAATTAGTAAATTTTGCAAAAGCCCCTTGAATTCATCTTTGAAGCTCAATTATGCAATGTATTGGTAGGCAGATAATAATAATATATCACGAACCGACACTTCATACAGGCTGCTGCTGGTACCCTATATATTCGGAGCGATGCGCACTGTTTAACAACAAATTTCCTAACTTGCTAACGATAATCTTAGTCCCCAACCAAATACCAAACCATAGCAAAGGATACAATCGATACAATACAATGCCAACTTGAAAACCAATCAAGATACACCTTCTTAAACAGTGCGCATTTACCCGAGAAGGGGCTATAGCCATGTCATGCCGTTTAACACAAAACTACAAACTTTCCCTGTCAAACCTCATGTTTTGTCTCATACAGTCCTTATTATAACAGATTGTAAGTAGTGTTTTTGTGAATGTAAAATTTTTGGCAAAGCAGTGCTTGACAAGTACCCAACCAGCCAGTGTCAATGAGAAATACCGGTTAACTTCCTGTAAGTGACTACAGATGGCAGGCATACTTATGAAAACACTGGGGCTGAACTAATTGACCCAGAATTTTGGCAAGAAACTGTTTGGCTAATTAAGTAAAAAAATCCACATGTTATTACAAATAGTACAAGATTTGTAATTAAAATTAGTATCTTGGGTTGGTCACAGGTAAATGAGGAAATGTAGTCACCCCAACTTGAAGTAGTGTAGTAGACTTATTTTTCATGATTGGTTCTTGATTGTCATGTGACGACATTTTTACAATCTAATGTAAAATTTACCATTAAAGTTTTCCATTAAATATGAAGTACTAAAGTTCTTAGTACAGACGAGTCCGGACAGCAAATAATGGAGGTCTGATTTCAGTCGGCCATTACTGGGGTCCATCACCTTAAATCTTTGTATTTCCTTCCTTATCTGTTCCTTGGGTGGTTGTGCACTGAAGTGTATCTTGATTTTCTCAACCTCACTGAATATGAGGATTTGAAATTCACGTAGACAATAAATGAAGACGATTAAAGGCTGATGGACCCAACTAATGGTTGCCTATAGTCACTAAAACAAGCGCTTACCGGGTTGGTCTATAATGAAAGATACTTTGAAGAACAATAGGAAGAAAACTGTGAAACGTAACTGTTGCTACAAAATATGTTTGATGTTACAGCTCTTGCTTTTTGAAAATAGTGTCGTTGGTCAATGTGGCTTGAACATGATGCGAAAATTGTGAGAGCATCTCTTTCAAAAAAGATTCAGTTCAACTTTGGTCTCATATGTTTTACAAAATCAACATCATGAATTAGTAAATTTTGCAAAAGCCCCTTGAATTCATCTTTGAAGCTCAATTATGCAATGTATTGGTAGGCAGATAATAATAATATATCACGAACCGACACTTCATACAGGCTGCTGCTGGTACCCTATATATTCGGAGCGATGCGCACTGTTTAACAACAAATTTCCTAACTTGCTAACGATAATCTTAGTCCCCAACCAAATACCAAACCATAGCAAAGGATACAATCGATACAATACAATGCCAACTTGAAAACCAATCAAGAGACACCTTCTTAAACAGTGCGCATTTACCCGAGAAGGGGCTATAGCCATGTCATGCCGTTTAACACAAAACTACAAACTTTCCCTGTCAAACCTCATGTTTTGTCTCATACAGTCCTTATTATAACAGATTGTAAGTAGTGTTTTTGTGAATGTAAAATTTTTGGCAAAGCAGTGCTTGACAAGTACCCAACCAGCCAGTGTCAATGAGAAATACCGGTTAACTTCCTGTAAGTGACTACAGATGGCAGGCATACATATGAAAACACTGGGGCTGAACTAATTGACCCAGAATTTTGGCAAGAAACTGTTTGGCTAATTAAGTAAAAAAATCCACATGTTATTACAAATAGTACAAGATTTGTAATTAAAATTAGTATCTTGGGTTGGTCACAGGTAAATGAGGAAATGTAGTCACCCCAACTTGAAGTAGTGTAGTAGACTTATTTTTCATGATTGGTTCTTGATTGTCATGTGACGACATTTTTACAATCTAATGTAAAATTTACCATTAAAGTTTTCCATTAAATATGAAGTACTAAAGTTCTTAGTACAGACGAGTCCGGACAGCAAATAATGGAGGTCTGATTTCAGTCGGCCATTACTGGGGTCCATCACCTTAAATCTTTGTATTTCCTTCCTTATCTGTTCCTTGGGTGGTTGTGCACTGAAGTGTATCTTGATTTTCTCAACCTCACTGAATATGAGGATTTGAAATTCACGTAGACAATAAATGAAGACGATTAAAGGCTGATGGACCCAACTAATGGTTGCCTATAGTCACTAAAACAAGCGCTTACCGGGTTGGTCTATAATGAAAGATACTTTGAAGAACAATAGGAAGAAAACTGTGAAACGTAACTGTTGCTACAAAATATGTTTGATGTTACAGCTCTTGCTTTTTGAAAATAGTGTCGTTGGTCAATGTGGCTTGAACATGATGCGAAAATTGTGAGAGCATCTCTTTCAAAAAAGATTCAGTTCAACTTTGGTCTCATATGTTTTACAAAATCAACATCATGAATTAGTAAATTTTGCAAAAGCCCCTTGAATTCATCTTTGAAGCTCAATTATGCAATGTATTGGTAGGCAGATAATAATAATATATCACGAACCGACACTTCATACAGGCTGCTGCTGGTACCCTATATATTCGGAGCGATGCGCACTGTTTAACAACAAATTTCCTAACTTGCTAACGATAATCTTAGTCCCCAACCTAATCCCAAACCATAGCAAAGGATACAATCGATACAATACAATGCCAACTTGAAAACCAATCAAGATACACCTTCTTAAACAGTGCGCATTTACCCGAGAAGGGGCTATAGCCATGTCATGCGGAAGACCGGTTTTGTTTAAAATGCGGTTTGGGTAATAAACCTTGTAATTGCTTACACTCTAAGCGGAATAAAATCATGATGTAGTGATACACCTCTGAACAATAATATAACCCTACCACCTCCCTGATATAACATGAGGCAATATATTAAGGCAAAGAAATTCTCCAATTCGATAAGCTTTACTTTGACAAAAACAAAATGAGGTTTACAAAATATTGAACATTTTAAGAGGAATCGGTCCGGCAAGATTTCAGGCAATTACAAAAGAAATATAACATCACATTACAGTAAGAAACCTGTTCAAGACCTGAAAACTTGGATAAGAAATACACTTGAAAACTTAAACTCAAGGCCTAAATAGCTCCAGTGTGTAACAAATTAAGTAAGCAAAACAGATGGAATGGAGAAAAAAAAGAGAAAAAAAGCCAGTCAAGAGCGGGAACATCACAAACGGAAGACTTATGCTGCATATGTCTATAGGGTATCTTCACTTAAGTCACAAGCCTCGTCCTTTTGACGGGCAAAATTGTGTACTTAGCTAACTAGTGTAGAGAGCTGAGAAACAAGTAATGTTCCTTCGTGTTAGTCTTTCACTTAAAGGCGTATCCTGATGGTCTTTTACCTGGGTTCCACACCATGTCCTTCAAACCCTGTCTCAATACCATTTTCTTAACCCAAGATATCCTCCTTAAAAGACTGGGTATTTTTTTTTAACAAAAATACCTCTGCTTTTCAACAAAACATCTGGAAGCTTTATAATGTGGGCACATTGCCCCAAATTCCTTTTGTTTTTCTTTATAATTGAACGTCTTGTTTGTCCATGAAATTCGATACTGTTGGAATGTTTAAATATCTTTCCTGCAGATCCATGCAGCATTACCCTTCACCTTACGTAGAGTACAACCAACAATGTTGCTTAATATTGCCTGCAGCAGAATCAATATTATAAATATATTGAATGCAATGTCAAATTAATGTGCCACGATTAAATCACAGATTACCCATGATGCACCAATCTCAAGAAAAATTGCATTTCTTTAAAATCTTCTGAACGCTACATGCCACTGAGATGCAGTTTTCACCTCCTGAAAGAGACGAATTTTCTGCATATCTTGAAGTTAACGAAATTTGTCTCCAGAATATGCCTTTAAACACTCTTGCTCTTTGCCCGGAAGCTGTCAGGGCACACCAATTGCAACGTCACGTGAAAGCACTTTGTATGTTTAAAGATTGGCTTCAGTAGCTGGTTAGGGTTGTTATCGTTTGGTTAAGTAACTCTTTTAGGAAGCAGAACTCTTTAAAGAGTATTGGGGTGCTCGCGCTTACGTCCCTGGTTGACATCGGTTGTCACAGAGCATGCACAAAACACATAAGTGCCATGTTAGGTGTTGCGCGTGGTAACGCTTGAGCGATTGCATGCAGAAAATTGACCACTTGGAATTTACCATTTATTGTGACGATAACCTAAGCGCGCCTTACATTTTGACACCTAGTAGTGACTCTTGACGGCATTTGTTTGTTAACACTGAATTGTTTTAAGTGCTTAGTTTCGTATCTTAGCTCTTTCCAAGATAGTCGAAGTGACACTGGAAAAATTACCGGAGAAATGGCAAGAAAAAGGTGTAGAAAGGAAATAAAAACGGATATGCGGGAAAAGGAGCATTATAGCATGAACTAAAAAGGCGTTTAAAAATATTTGAATGATAAATTTGAGCTTCTAAGATAATGTGCCTGTAATCGTAGTATAGTGAAAAAGTAACTTTATAAAGATCAACCTACCGGGAAGCATAGCGCCTTTACACGAATGCCCTCTAACTCCGACCTTGATGTATTATAACAGCATTTAAACCCGGACTTGCCCTGAATCAAATAATGCCTGTACTGTTCAGACGAAACGCGACTAACCCCAACTCGGTGACGCCACCTACTGTGAATGGAATTCGATTTTGGGGTTATATGGAAGCACCATGAACCCTTGTCCGCGAACTCATGACTCCATCAATGCTACGGGATTCAGACCCTTGGGCCGTCCCCGCATTTTCCTAGAGTCTTCCGTCCACCTATTTGATACCCCAGATTTACGTGTTTGGCCAAACAAACTTATTTTCGACTTCTTCGTCCGGATGCCATAGATAGAAAATTACTTTAACATTATATTATTGAATTCATCCGAGATATCTGATGTTTACGATTATGCATTTCATTTTGCGCAATAAACACGTATGCCGATACTATTACAGCTGTATAATGACACAAGTCTACCTTGATCTATTCCCAGCGAAATACTGGTCAACAGTTCATCTAACCTGAAAATCTTGCACTCGGGAAACACATTAACATTATAGCAACGGAGTTCCTTCCTCCAGGCCAGTAGTAACTTTGTAGCAAACAAGTTTTCAATCATATTGCATCCTTGTAAGCAATCCTTTTATAATTCAAGTTGTGAAGAGTTAGTACGTGGGAAAATACATGAAACAGGCTGCAAGTCACATTGCAGTTACACTGTAGCTAGGCCCTACCATAATAACAACCTTTTTAAGCACCTCTCAGGTTATTGAAAAAAAATACTGCACCTACGTTGCCTCGGGACGTTTTTAGTTGGCCCTTAGTACGGTTTAATACACCACGAACTCGAGTTGCTTTCAGGCGTAAAAAAGACCAATTCCAATCCCCTCTTACTCCGACTTACCCCGAAAGGACTCTCCGGGTGTTTGCTGGAGTAAGAGATGATTCGTGTGAACGACATATCAGAGAATTCCGCCCTTTTTACCCTGATTCCCGAGTCACAGTGCAGTAATGTATTTTTGGCGGTTTTCCTTTTCATACTGGGAATTAACCTTCAGAAATTTTAGGATTTTCTACCTCCGAATAAAATGTAAACATAATCTAATTCAGTGACTAAGTAAGTTACCAAGTGAATTTTGAACCATGATAATCGGTCCAGATTAAAGGCAGTTATGCACGGAAGTTTAATTAAAAAATGCTGGCATAGATTAAAATTTCCAGACCAATCGGTCAACTTATTAGTATTTGGGACAAAACACATCAAATAGGTACTTCATGTCATTATTTTTCATTCAGCAGTGATGTTTAGACTGTGAACACCTGGTAAAAATCCCAAGGTCAGTTTGTTATTCCCAGTTTTCTGTCTTTACAAAATCTTCTATCGGACAAGTTTTAAATTGGCAGGGTTTCTAATGACACATCATCAGAAGAAAAGTATGACTATCTATTCGTACTTTACATTAAGGGTCACACTAGCTTTTTTTCTTAATCTTTTGAGCAACAAGCAGAATGAAAAAAGATTCAATTTTTCAAGTCTTCGACATGACCGTGCAAGTACTCAAACTCCAGATGTCCAGGCTGCGAGTCGGTTGCTCTAACTACTAGATCATGCATTCGGTAGATGTCAAATAAACAGTTAAGTGTTTTGCTTCCATTGTGTAGCTATCAGTATGATAGAAATAAGTCATGAAAGTTTATTTATTGGTAAAGATTTCATATCAACTAAATACCTCAAAAGAGAAAGTTAACGTTAGTTACAATGGGTTCAATGGGAAATTGGAAACGACAAGGGCTGTTAGTCAAAAGTTATCTTTGCAAAGCATTCAAGGGGAAATATTTTTGAAAATATTCATCACGTGTATCCACTTCATGTTAAAGCTAGTGTGTAATAACATGATTGCTAAAGCTTGTTCAAGTCTGTATTTGATGAAGTTACTGGTTAAGTGGGGTAGTGATTTAAAGTCCCAATTCTTTCACCTCAAACAGTTCCAATGAGAAAATCTGTCCGCTGGAAGAACGGTGGAACGAACTGGCCGACCAAGGAACGAACTGGCCGATTTTTTGAAGTCATTTAACCCCAAGAAATTGTTTGCTGAGTAGGCGCAAATATTTAACCTGCACTAAAAGCAAGAACTGACCTTTGTTCTGTTGCTGTTTCCATGCTAAAAATTTTCTATAATTCCACCAAATCTGGACCGATTTTCCTGGATTAAACTTCTTTTTAATATCAACTGATCCATGAAGTTCAGTTTTGGCGAATAATTTTCTATACCAGCGAAAATTACCTCTTTATGCTTCGAGTCACTTGTTGTCCACTGCAAGTGAGTAAACCGCAAAAATGTGACATCTGGAGATATAATCCCTAGAACAGGCGAAGGCAATTTTGTCGTTCCTTCAAGGACGAAATCTCTAATGCCAATTCTCCTTACCTTCTCACTTAAGCCCCTCCCACCATTGTATGACATTCATCCTCATCCAGACACAATCTCAGTCAATTCAAGGGTGAGTGTAGAAAAGCTCAATGTGTATAATCAAAGCACTTTGAGAACAGTTCACGTTGTGTTATACAAGCTTTGGTACCCTGCACAAGGAATTAGCTGCCACTCAAAGAGCTGAGCCAATTGAGAATTTCGGTAAAGCCTAAAGGAATTGTAGTTTTGGGGTGGAAGGATTGGCCCTTTTAGGCCAACGTTGCTTAAAATTGCTATGTATTCATAACTTTCATATCAACCGTACCATATTGAGAAAATAACATATTACATGTAGATAATTGCATAATATATGTTGACAATGGCAGATCAACCCAATCCGCTGAAACTGAAACAAAATGGTTCCACTTTCTGTAAAGGTCGAGAGTGAGTTGATAATGTAAAAGCGGCGGTACTTAAGTATTCTTAGCCTTTTCTTTTAGTTCGAAAAGTTCAAAAAGGCAAACCACGTATACAATTTACATGGTAACTTCTGAATGGGTACTTAAAAAACGAAGTTGAAGCAAACAATTAATTTCCGTATGTGAAAGAGGAACCAAATCTACACCATGGGGGTGAAATTTCAATTCAGATCGGACATGTATTTTTATTGAATTTATGTCTCATGTGATTTAAGGGCAGCAGAGGTGATGTCACCTCCTCCCATTGACAAGTAATACTTTAATGCCGTTTTAGACTGTTGTGCTGGCCTTGAAGTTAAAAGGGATAGAACACCCCTGTGGTAGATGTAAAGTTTGTAAATTTTCATGCCACTTATGCAATCACATTTTCATAATATTTATTTATTTAGGAGAAAATTGGTTAAAATTAAAAAAAAAAGGGAAAGAGTATCCATTATTGTGAGGATTATGATGTCATATGTGCTGGCTTCTAATTCACTTTTTGTTGAAAATGTGACGATTCATTTGCTCATATCTTGAGAACCACACATCGGATTTCAATGCAAGTTTTACCAAAATGCTTAGACAAGTGCTCTCTAACATAACAAAGGCTTAACTGACCTTTAACCCATCTTTTCAGTCTTCAACCTTTGCAGAATTTTCCTGTTTTCCACATTTTCCGAGTGTTATCATTGTGTGTGTAGGTGTGTGCATTTGTTAGTGTATTTATTGTTGATTGGTGAGGAAGGGCGCAAAACCTTTGAGGGTTAGTACTCTAAGCTGTGGGAACAACAAACATGATGGTGTCGTAGACCTATTTTATTAAAGCAAACCACAACAGCTGGGTACTAATTCTTTCACGAAAGCTCGTATACTTTGAAAAGAGTTAACATTGTTCTGAGCAGGAAGAATGCTGCATATCAGCTAACCCTTAAGTACATTAAAGAGAAATCCCCCATTGTTCTTGGGCAATATGTACACAAGGAAGTAATGTGCTATCGTTCTAACATTATAATACCGAATGTAAATCAATTTTTTCCCGACCGCAATCTTTCCAGGAGGTGCTATGGCTCAATAAATCTTATGAATACAGTTAATTTTTCGAGACCTGTTCACCGACACGAATCAGATCTCTAATCGTTAGACACACATTTTCTTCCTTCTTGCTGCACTTTCCTTTGTCAAGTGATATTTACGCTGATCTTTGGTATCTTAAAGTTTGTAATGCAAAGGACTTTTTCCTAATGAACATTTTGAGATTTTGAGAACTTGTGAAGTTCCAAAACAGATGTCTGTCATGTCTGCTCATGTATTTTGTTACATCCTGAAAAGTTAGATGATGAACTTTTATTGGGCAAAAAATGAGGTTGAGTTTACATACGTTTTAATAGGCAAAGTTGCACGACTCTTCTTGCAGCCAAGTAAACATCTATTGATATTTAATCAGAAAGCCAAATGGCTTAGTGTTGCCTTGGGGTTGAAATGTAAGTCTATTTTTCATATTGACAGTGTTTCTTAAATGACCAAAGCAATAGTGCCATTTTTAATACGGATAATACAAATGATGCAACAAGTAGAGACCCATCACAGTTAGTTAGTTTCATTGACATATGGTGTTTATCTATGCGCAAGCACATTCTAAGTATGAGATCTCTCACTTCTACACCTCCTGAAGGTATCATGTTTGCAGTTTTTTAAACCTTTAGACTTCTTTTGAGCCCCAATGATCTTTCAACTTCACCAAAACTGATGGTGTTTTTTCATCTGTTCATTACGGAGGAGGTTCATGCGAGGTGTGAGATCCGTAGATGTTAACCATATTATAGTAGCGTTCATTTACTTTAAACAAACAGTCACATGCATGAGATCCCTCACAGTTATCCAACCTGAGATATTTTGTCTACAAGCATTCCCCAGGTTATTGACCATTTGAACTTTTATGACCCCCAAAGACCCCAGATGACCTTTGACCACCACAAACTATGATAGAATCCATCTACTTAGTATGGGCAGAGCTAAGTCAAAGCGTGAGACTGGTCTTACTGTTGGTCGCCTTGAGATAATGATGTGTATACGAGGTTTTAACCATCCCACCAATGATGACTTCAAATGACCTTTGACCTTGACCAAACCAGTAGGGTAAATCTACGAGGTATGACCACTGCACATGCTAAGAACAATGATCCTTCAAAGTTATACAACGTGAGATATCGTGTTCTACAAGAAATTAACAAGGCATCAACCATCTGACCTCCAATGATCCCGAATGAGCTTAAACCTCCACAAAAACAATAGGGTCCATTTAAACAAGAGAGGCAATGTACAGGCCAAGTAGAAAATCGCTCACAATTATCCAACTTGAGATATCGTGTTTACAAGAAATTCATAAGGTTTCAATAAATTGCCTTCTAATGACCCCAAATGACCTTTGGCCTCCATCCATTATAAATTGATTGTAGGCCAGCCCACTCACGTATGGGCACCTGTGATTTTCCATACGTGAAGCTTGAATACTCAAATATTCAAAACACCCTTCAAGCGTGGAGACCTGATCTGCCCGTCAACTTCACGACAGAATTAAAAAGCCAGTTAAATAATGTCCGCGTTTACCGACTCTAGAATGAAAGAGAGATCCGCAAGAGTGGTTCATTGCTAAGAAAAGGAATGCAGATACACCGTTTGAAGCCCTGGTAGACCAAAACGAGTAATTCACTGGTGTGTTTTACTGCCGTTTTTTTTTTTTTTGTTTACATTTTGTACAGTCCAGCGTCTATGCTGTCTCTTTGTTTGAATAAGGGCGAAAACATTATTTAAAGGTGGGTATCTGCCAACACAATAAACTAAAAATACAGGTATATCACTGTATTATCATGTTTATGTCTGAATGTTATACTAGTAGTAGGTTTGAATTTTTTATACAGTATCTAAGCATTTAAGCAGGTATTTAATCAAACTTATACTTCAATTCAAATGCCAGAACGTACCAGCAGTAAGTTCTTTAGTGTCTTTTATAAATTGAACAGTTTGACTTGGTATGAAGTGATTATTGCATATTCATAGTATTTCCTTCGTTCGAAAGACCCCGTCGATCCCTTTGTATAAGTCTAATGAATATGGTTTCTGTTGCCAGGAAACTGCTAAATGAATATTCATCTACACTGAGAACAAAATTTTATAAAGAAACTGGGAATATTAGCATTGAAATAGCTGTATGAAATACGTATGTATTGGAAACAGTGTGGCATAGCTTCTTGACTTAAATACTCTCGGTCCCTATGTAAAATTTAATTATATTGTCAACAAATGAACATGAAACTTTTGTTGGGACTGTAATCTTAGTAAAAAGCGAAGTTCCAAGCAGATTCAGCTTTCTAACAGTTGAATAAGCGAGGTCAGGATATTAAGCCCATTGACTAGGTGTGTCAGCTTGCCACAGCAATTCCCGCATACGTGCTGAACGAGTGCCATGTATGGGATAATGAGCCGGTGGATTTGTAAGGCAACAATGAAAGGGTCCATCTACTTAGTATGGCCAATGCACAGGCCAAATATGAAATTCCACATTGTTGACCTCCTTGAGATATCATGTTTACAGCATGTTGACTATCTGAACTTCTGGTGACCTCAATTGACCTTTCACCTCCACTAAAAACAGCAGGGCTCATCTACTTGGTACGAACAATGAGATCCTCATAATTATCTAACTTGAGATACTGTGTTTGCGAGAAAATTCCCCCAAGATTCTTGAAGAAATTTCGAAGATAAAGTGTGAACTAATAAGCAAAAGCTACGTGGTGAGATGCTTTTCACAATTTAGAACCTGCAGTGCATTTTTTAGTGTTTACACTTTAATTTATTTCTATTTACCTAACTGTGGAATAGGGGGAATGTTTTGGCAAAAAAGTCAATGTTAGGGGCGAAATGCCTGTCCCCTTAATGTTTACACACATTGTTAATGGGATTACTCTACTTTATGGTAAAATGCATATGATGGTACATAAAATTCGCAATTACTGCATTAATATTAACCTAATTAAGAACAGGTATTTGTAAACGCCTATTTAAAGTGGACCATTGAAATTGCATTTTTTATCCCTCATTTCTGTTAAGATGGTTCATAAACATGAGGGGACGATCAACATTGCGTAGTTGCCACCAGGACTCATCAATTTCCCTGCTCCATCCAAAGCTAAAACGCAGATCTAGTCGGATGTATTACTCCCCAGATAGCTACAATGCTGTCGCACGCTGCACAACTAAAGAAAGCACAATATTCTGCATGCAACTAGGTCTATTACACATTGTTCACTGAATGCATGAGAAGTCCACATGCGTACGAGCACAAGCAAGTGCATGTCGAGTGAGTTTACACTGTGCTGTACTAGTACATAGCTAGTGTTAGATATATTTCTGGAGGGAGGAAGAAACTAATAAACAGCCATTGTTGTTGTGCTATACTCGCGTCAGACGACGATACACGTCAGACGACGATACGGCAAGTTCGAATGTGGAACCGTCTTGGCATGAAGGTAAAATTATTTGTGTGTGCTCATTTCGCTTCAATCTCCTATTGTTGTGTTTTTCAACACCGTCTAAATCGCGTCCAGATTGAAACGGTGTGGTGGATTTCACAACAGATTAACTGCAAAATCTGACAATTGCGACGGTTAACAATCTGTATCAGAGGTATCGGAAATTCCTCCCAAAGATTTTTAATCTTGATGGGGGTAAGTTATGCTTTCGTGCCCTTTGTCTTATCGTTCCCATACTACGAACATTTGTACGCCCTTTCCGACGTTCATACGCTTTACCTTTTTGTTGTCCTGTTATCAGTATTTTCTGGCTACAAATGTAGGAGAAAGCAATTGAATCCATCTTGCTTGCCCCGCTTTCGTCCACTTTTATCTTGACCACATTTGAAGTAAAACAGTTTTTGCGAGGATGGCACCTTTTCGCATCTAGGAAATATAAACTTAACATAATGTCACATAGGAGAGATGTATTTTTGCAAAGCAATATCTACGTCACTGCCAATATCTTCACCAATCGTTGTGAAAGTGCATGTCGTTTTTCCCGAATAAACTTTCCAATATGCTAGAAATTACATAATAAGGTATTCGTTGCAATAGCTCTTATTTAACACACAGGGTTTCACAAATTTCAATATACACAGTGACAGGCTTTTAAGAAATTTCTCGTAAAACAGCCCCAATATTTTAGTCTAAATTTTAGGGCTAGTCGGTACAGTTCCCCGAAATCGACTTGGGTTCCTTCTCTTACCCTGGACAGGTTTTCAGTTCCTACAGTCCCCCATCAAAATGTCTGGCTACGCCAGTACCTTTGTGGTATATTTGGACCAGTGCTAAAGGAAAGTTTAGTGCAAAAACTTCAAAAGCTTAAAGTTTTCTAAATTGTTAAAATTTCCTTTTAAGAAATGGCGCTCTTTTATTAACCCAAATGCTTAATGCTAACCAACAGGACTATAGATTATCTTAGCATGAAGCTGAAAGAGCTCTTTTTAGGCCCACGCTCTCAGCATGTTTCAAAGGTAGGTGTTTCCTTCATCATTTTATGATTCTCCAACCTTTTTGTTAGTGGCCTATATCTAACACAAAAAATTTCATGCAGCTAAATAGTGTACTTCACTTAACCATATGATAATGTAACACTAGGAATTAGTGATCAAAGAAACGGTTACGGTATTTTTTATACAACAAAATTTATCATGTTTTATGAAAAGAAGTCAATGTTTTACCTACATGAATTTATTGCTCTGATTTGCAACAATTTTTTTTTACCTCCAGGCCGGGCTTAGACACGTCCATGTTTGCTTTACTGCTATTTGAATATGAGGGATTACATCATTCTTAAATCGACTTAATGTCCATGATTTGATGCAAGTAAAAAGATTTCTGAACGTGTTAGTAATGATTTTCTCTTGATACGAGTTAGGAAATTAACTAGAAAAAGAGACGTGAAAAGGGGCATGGTATGTGCATTTTTTAAAATAATACTAACGGCGAACAAGGTTCATAAAGTTAGTACTCGAACCCATTAAATTATTAATAATTTAATAATCATTAATAATTAGTTTTCAATGTGGAATTGAGATCAATTTCGTTCTGGGAATTGTTTTGATCCATGCGTAAATTTCATTGCCAAGTGTAACTGTAAGTTGGGATAAGATTGTGGGTGAGGCAATTTTATGCGAGGTGATGATGTGATAAAGCTAATTGGCTACCAAAGTTAGGGTTTTGTGGAGCTGTGAAAGAGTTTGTGCCAAGCACAGACTTTCAAAAAATTGAAAAAGCAAAAAAGGCATAGGCTATTTGTCATTTGTTTAATGATAAAAGTGTCTGTCTGATAGCAGCTGCGTACGACTGAGTTGCCAAAAGTGTGTGTCTGTGTGTGTGTGTGTGTGGGGGGGGGGGATAAAATTAAGACAAACGTACAGACAGCAGGTAATCTATGCACCGACCCTTGTCAACATGGCATCAATTCACTACAATTAACCCTAACATTTGTCTGGTCGTGACCCTAGACAGCTCCATCCACCCCAAACAGACGCTTATCCAGGAATTCTGACAGCGGGGACACCGGTACCTTGCAGGAGACAGTTTAAAGTATGATGTTTATAGTCATTCTGTTAGTATTGACACCAAGTGATAATTGCTTTGCGGGAACCACATTCTCTAGCCTACCAAAGGCAGTACGGGGGAACGTGCGAGCGAAGCGGGCAAAAATTTCACTTTTCTGGTTGAGATCTTAACTCTGGGTGATAATCTTCCGAATGTCAGGAAGAGAGGTCTTAAAATTGGTATTTTATCATGACTTTGCACACAGCTAGAATTCGGGCAGTGGGACTTCGTGGACTTAGTGTACTGAAGAAAACCTCCTGGTGATGGGCTCCAACTAACTTTGAGCCTTTCCAAAGCTTTAGCTATCTAGTTCGCTAAAACTTTCGTTCTCAAACAATTTATAAGTGGAACGATAGGTTGAACAACTTCCAATTCAGATTTATTCACCGTGCCTTAGGAACGAATAGGCTGTTTTGTTTAATGGGAAAGGCTGAGATGGATCTTTGCACGTTTTGTCATATTGAAACCGAGTCCTTAGAGCACCTGTTCTGGTCATGTCATGTTACCTCAAGTTTTCATTTAGATTGTGAGTTAAATTATTTTGGAAGGCAGTTCATTTTTTCTAGAGGGGACCTGTCCTTCGGACGAATATATGTTGGTTATGATCCTATAAATTCTATCGTTTTGCATTGTAAATACTATATCTATAACTGTAAGCTCAATAATTCCCTGCCAGACTGCAACACTTTTCCATCAAATGAAATTTACTATTATTATTAAAGTCGAAAAACATATAGCTCTTAACAGAAATACTCCAGAGTCCCGAAGACAGATGTATAAAGCGTTACAACGCTGTCTCTCGCACTGCATCGGAGACATGGTGATCTGTAAATTTTGTGTGTAAAAGAAGTTTATGGGTATCCTTTCCAGGTTGCCGTTGTATGTTTACTTTATGTACCTTGCTTAAAACTTCCCCTTTGTATTTATGTTTGTAAAACAAGCGAACTTCTGATTTCCATCTAAAGTTATTGTAATTTTTAAAGTGTATATAATGTTTACCATTGTCCTGAATGATATTGAACCGAATCTATTCTATTTATTTAATATAAAATGCACACAATGGTTATATTGAACGTTATGGAAATAATTGCATATAACTGACATTTTATGTAAATACCGCATTTTCAATATTGAGATTTTGTAACATTCGCACTATTTGACCTAATTTTGAATAAATGAGATGGTCAAAAAATAAAAAAAAAAGTTGAACAACTCCACAGTACGCCGAAAAGTTTAGATCTGGGGTTCTGTGAAAACAATAAAAATACATAACTCAGTGACCGGTGGAAAATTTGGGTTTATTGGGTTTTAGTTTTCTTCTTCATCCCAGCAATTTTAATTTCCCAACTAAATTATTACTCACCCTTAAAGCCGTCTTGACCCTCTTGTTCAGACAAAAAACTCTATTACATCGCTCATGTCTGATTTGGCATGCATGAAAGGTCATACTGTTCATGTTGTTTTGTACAATGCACCTTTGGTATTTGACGGCAAAGCCAAAATAGGTGAAAAGATGGATAAGTCCCTTCCTCTACCATGGACTCCGTGTAGAGACACTAACAGTTTCATACGTAATATGATTTTGCATTTGTGTTATGAATCTTCTTAAAAGAAACAAAATGACAACAGAAATTCTTAACGCCTTGGATGATTACAAATTGTATATCTTACGGATAACACCAATGATACGAAAGAACAATATCATGATTTTAAAACTATACATTCATACAACCAGGATCTTTAAAACTGATGTTAATTTTTACATAAAGCTTAACTGAAGATGAATGCGCACAAAGAGCACGGTTTTTTTTATTTCTGCAGATGGCGATTTTTTAATATGCGTTATCCGAATATTTTTGCTACAGTTCACCCTTTCTAGATTTAACGACAAAACTTGCCAATGTACATACAAAACATCCCAAAACGTAAGTGAGGCGACCGCCCATTGCCCTCTTCCTTTATGCTGTAGTGTTCAATAGACAAAAAAATATCGTTGGTGGCTGGCAGAGGTGTATGGAAACACTTGATCGGGGAACGTATCATGACTACACCGGACAAAGAAACCATTACGTTAGGAAATTAGTACGAAAGGCCATTGTAACAATGGAAGGGGATTTTTTCAAAGGAAGTGTGACACCAAAATGGAAAAGTTGGGTATTTGCTGCAAAAAGCTTAAAAAATCAAGGAAGTTGCTGCAATGTCCATCAAAACTGGTTAAAAATTTACCATTTTACAGTGTAATGTCTGATTTGTTCTTAATAATGCATAAACATAAGCTTAACATGCAAATCTTGTGATGTATAAGGAGGTACATGCCATTTATGGCTAATGTTATCCTTTGTTTTTACAATCTTCATTTCAAGGACGTTTGTAACATAAATACGCCCTGGGGGTTTAATTTTGAAAGTTGAAATTGTTTTCTTGAACACCATCTGTATCAATCACCAAACCGTAGACAATCTGATGAGTAATTAAGAGATAATTAATATAGGGTTAACAAAAGAAAAGTCAACACTGTGTAACACTCCACATTATTATTTTTGCATAAGCAAAAAGTTGTTTCAGAAACATTGAAACTTTGAAGAGGAGTATCTTGAGAACGGTAAAATGTATTGACATATTTCCAACGGATTTTTACTTCGGACACCTTGCTTCTTAACTACCAAGCAAGTTCGGGCCTTTTTGGTGACATGTCGCACTATCTTTAAATAAAAAGCGCAACCCAAAAAGGTTTGGACTTTTTGTAAGCTGAAGAAGTAAAATTAAACCTGGTATACCCAATTTAAAAGTGAATCAAGCTGATGGTGAATCTATACTAACAATAACTGATAAAGATTAGACTTGGTTCCTTGCTAATTTTTTTGCGGTTTTTTCATCAAAGAATCTGTTCATATGATATGAACAAGATGATGAATAAGTTCCACGTTTTCTATTTACGTAAGGATTTGAATGTAAATTAAACACCAGGTCCCGAAGGGCTACATCCGAAGACATTTAAAGCTTGAACTTGCTCAGGCTTTTTCTGAACATTCGACTAAAAGATTTATTCTCTTTCCATGCAGTGGTAAAGTTCTAGATGCTTGGAAAGTTGCCAGTATTACGAAAAAAATTACGATCCCAAGAAATAATAGCCCAGCCAGTTAATAAATGTACTATGTAAGCTAATTGAGCAAACAATTTCATAATTAATGGAAGACCACATAGGAACGAAGAGTTTTAGTATTAGGTGGTTGTGAGCGGTTTTATATTTCTGAGAAGTAAACAATACTGCAATGATTGTAGGTTATTGATGTGTGGAGGAAAGGGGTAGATAACGGTGGTTTTGTAAATGTTTTATGAATGGACTTAATAAAGACCTTTGACAACGTTCAAATTTGAAGACGTTAGGAGATACTCAAGGCATTTGGCTTAAAGGGAAATATTATGTTTGTTTTAAAAGGAATTTTCATCCTTTTAAAACCAATGTTTATTGACAAAGGGTTATTAAACAGTAAAAAGAAAAAAGGCAGTTTGGTAGTCTTCTTTTTAGAAGATAAGTTTTCCTCAGATAGAAATCTAGTTGCTTGTTGCTCAAGAATAGTTCGTTCACCCAAACTTACAACATATCAAAAGATGCAACTTTCAAAACTCTTCTTGTGCATAATATTTTAAGAAAACAAAGCTATTTTTGGGGTATATTGTTGAGGCATATGTATACATTTGTGGAAGAGCACATTCTAGAATTATTATTTAAGGCACTTGTAGAACCGCTACGTCTTTTTTCAACGTGAAATTGATGTTCTTGTGAGTGTCCAGAAGGGACTCACTGGGTTGATTCTATTCTTTAAGGATTCAAGTTTTCGAAGACGCTTAAGGAACTTAAAATGTCATACCTAATGTATTATTAATTTAAAAGTGACATAATTGAGTAAATTCTTTCAGGTGTGTATGATAGAGATGTTACTGACAGAAGTATTTCCCAATTTAACTGTAATTATTCATACTAGTGGTCATATTCCGAAGTAACATGAAAAATTTAGTGTAATCAAAATAAGGAAAATTTACACTTTTGTAGAATTTTGAAATTTATCTTAAATGCACAAAGGTTGGTAAACCGGTGACATCTTTAAATTTTGTACCCTCGTGTATTTTCTCTCATTAAACGTTTAACCCTTTTCACCTTTTACTACGGTTTTACTACGGTTTCACCGGGTTTAACTGCGTTTACCGGGTTTTACATTGCGACAACGAACTATCATTTAAAGCTTCCTTCATAAAAATCTGCTAACGACTTTGCTTGATGGATGGAAGTGATGGCTCTCAATCTAGCATTTATTCTGTTTGGTGTTTTTTAACTTTCTAGAATAGTAAGTAGATTCGCCCCCTGAACTGGAAGGATAGACATCTCGTTCAGGTCGTATCGGGTTGCCACTTCCATTATATACTCTGATTGAGTAATCGGAGATGGTTTCGGCTTCATCCGCAGTGTGACGAACTTTTCTTGCTGGACTTTCAGGAATCTCAGATATATAAGTATAAACCCTTGCAGACTCAGACCGAGTAAGAGGTTCTAGAGCCACGTCTTGTGTAAAAGTCGGATTTGAATAACCTGCATGACCCTCATTTAAAGATAAACGATTTTCATCATTCTGCCTTCGTCTATATGACATTAAACAAAACACTGCAAATAGGCCTACGAAAACGAAAACAACAACAACCACCACGCCGATAATGAGTGGAGAGCCTGGATGGACCTCAATACCTGAAAAGGATGGAAAATAAAAAGAAAAACAAACATTAACTATTGAACTATTTAAGAAGGATAGAACCTGAGGAGGGAAATCGAACCCTTCTTTTCTCTTAAACAAATTATATCGTGTGCGTCTTTCACATGTCGATTTATACATGTGAAACGTAAGCTCACGGTGTAAAAGTAATGAAACGATCCGCAAAAAACGGATGTGCATTGCCAAAACTGGACTGAAATGTAAGCTTGCATCTGTCTTCCACAACTGTTACATTGGTAGAAAATTTCTTCTTTTAGTATCTTACTGTTAGCGTGGAATAATGACATTAACTTGTTTTCCCTTCGTTATTTTGAAGTTACACGAACTATTCAAATTGAGAGTATCAATGAACGTGCATATCACTGTGGTTTCCCCATAAATAAGTATATCCCTGATGAAGGCAAGCACGTTGATATCAATTTTCCATCCTCCTGGTCATAACAGGAAGGTGATGTCCACTCCACGGGACCGTCAGCATCCCCAACGGAAAAGTCTTCTGGGCATGACTGGTGCTAAATTTTAGTCTGAGAAAGGTATGAAATTCTTAATTGAACCGATTTGATAGATATGCTGTTTATGGTCTGATCCCTCTAATAAGAACATTTATAACTCCAATCGCAGCATGACACACCAATTGAACATATTCAACTTACGCTCAACTTGGGCCGTAAAAGTCCTTTAAACCATATAACCCCAACTTTTCATCTCGGTTTCCTAACCTGGTAGAAATGAACCTTCCCATTCCTCCTCCCCTGTTAGTTGTGTTAATTAAAACATATTCAAATTTTGCATCTCTTTCTTGTAGGACTGCTGTATAAGTTAAAACATTGGCGTAGCTAGAAAGTTTTCCCGGAGCTGCCCCCAAATTTTCCGGATTTTTTTTTAAAGGGTGAACACCATGTCTTTGGGGAGGTTATTTGCAACCCGCAACTCTTTTTAAGCAAATGTTTGAAAATATGGAGATTGTATTTAAAAAAAATATTCTAGGTAAGTCTGAGATTTCAAGGTGATCAAAGATCGTTGTTGCTACACAGTTTTATCCAAGACCAACAAACTGAGGCTCTCCGACAACATGTAAAGAGTCAAGAGAGGAGAAAATTTGGAATTTAATGAAAAAATGTGAAAGAAGCACTGTAGTTGCCGATTTCACCTGAAACGGCTACATTAATATCTTAAAATTGCAAAGTGCGCAAGACATTTTGCACTTTTGAAACAAAAAAATGTAAAAGTAGAGTTCTTATTCGAAAGAACTCGAAATGCCATGAAAAAGAGAGTTCGGAAAACCTCACTGTAGTTGGGGCCACAAAATGCAAATTTCCTAATTGTTCATTTTTCAGAGCCCCTCCTGTAGCTACGCCACTGCTTGAAAAGCTTGAAAGTGCACTAACAGGCGATTCTGTTTCGTTGAGAGAAGGGGAAGGTGTACAATTAGCCCTAAACATATGGTAGCTCCATAACTACATAGACCGACAGTTATGATTATCGCAGATGAGTTTAGATCCTTTATTCCCAAATGGTTGCTCCAGACCCAGATATAGGTCCACGTCCAGACCTGGGGCCCACAGATGTCGCTAACCTTGCAATGGATTTTAAGTAGTTGTCTCTTTCAAATTGGCTTGCACTTGAATCAAGACTGCAATATTGTTTTTAATTATCTTATTCTGTTTTGAGTTGGAAATTAAAGGAAATTGCAAGGAATTCCAACATTCTCAACTACAGCTCCCCAACTGCCTGGCCTTGCTTGAAGTGAACGTTTTGTCCGGCTTGCGTCGCTAATATCCCCATTTGGTTTACAAATTCATAATCATGATATTAAGCGTGTTGGATGAAAATGAAAGATAATACGTTTTCATCTCATTAGTCTTCCCACTTAGGCTATCACGGTATTACATCAAATATTTACACCATCCTTGCAGAAATTTTCTGATCATGTCTTCTGACTGGCTCTGTCTAGAATCCCAAATCATGCCATTTGGGTCGCTTTAAAACTAGATGGGAATCATTGCTTTTGACATCTTAGAGGATTTTCATTTTTACCACATCCACATTTTACCACACAAAATCACGTACTCACTTCACGACCTTTGCAAACTAAAGTAAACTGTCTCCCTTATAAGGGATGGGGGGGGGGGGGCAGTTTTCCACAAGTTCAATTACGACAACAGTTTCATAGCTGACGCGGTTGAAAGCTGTTTTGAAATGCTTTCAACCAAATGCTAGTAAAATGTTTGGATGGGGCCATAGATTTGTATAAGTTAGCAAAAGTAGCTGGAAGTCACCCATGCATAAGCAAAGTTACGGAAGATCAAATGTTATGCTATCTGAGGCATACAATCTTCAAGGATTACAAGGGACTATGTTAGATAAATCACTCCAAAGGACTAATCCATCTCATGGTTGTTTATTTAAAATGTTTCATCTTTGTTCGCATATGGGAATAAACTGCATGGCAAAGTATTTTGAAATAGTTAAAAAGAACTAAATAACAGTTAAATTGATGTACCTTGTTTTACAAGGTTGGCTGAAATTTAAAAACTGCCTTTAACATGAAACTTAAGCCACAAAACTTGGCCCGACGACCTTTGTGTTAACACATATTCTTCCACAGTTAAGTTTCTTTGAAAAGCGGAGAAGTCAGCTCGTTTTCTCCAAGGGTTAGATTCCCTTCAACATTATTACTCTCTGTTCTAATAAAGAAAAGGTTTAGAAAAAGATGGGCCTCTGTTATGTTGGTCGTAAAAATAAGAGATTGGCTGAAGTCTCGAAGTTGTCGTTCGTATCGACCCTTAACCGAAATCGTAACTAGAAAAATAAATAGTGAAGAAAAAACTGAATTGCATTCTATCAAAAAGAAGAGATAAGACCTTATAGCGTAAACATTTTCTTGAGTTCTATAAAATAATGAGTTAATTAGTTAGATGAGATTAATTGACACACCAACACGAATGTGTTATTTAGTGTTATCTAGATAAAACGGTTTAAGTCCATCTCAATGAAAAGCTCACCTGAAAAGAAAGTTTGTCCCTTTTTGCGCAAATTATTTAGCTACAGCTTAATTATGATTTAAAACTGATAATGTGGCTAAAACGCAAAATGCTGATAACCTTGATGATTTAAAACCACAGACTTCTACATTTTCCAAGTAATAAGAAGGCTTTATCCGTGTTATATCATCCTTTAAACGGGCTTGATTTTCTTTCAATGCACTTTTAATACATGTCTACCGCATGTGTAACAATCTCACCAGGAGGAATTTGACCACCCCTTCAAATCCCAGAGGATTCCAGTATCTTGAAAACTAAGGCAAAGTTTACAGAGTGGATGTCATTAAAATGCGCTGTTTCGTAATGTAACCTTTCACCTTGTACCTCACCTTTACAACCATATTGATCATCACTTTCGAAACAAATCGGTGGTTGGTCACATACATCCTGTTCGGTGGGAAAACATGATCTTCCGTCACTGCAAGTAGTTTGACCAGCACTTAAACGGGCTGTCGAAAACCAAGAAGGATTTGAAATTAATTGCAAACCTGGCTTTGACAACCCTCTTTAATTCTAAACAGTGAGTATATAGAAAAGGAAACTTACGAAAGCTTTGTAGTGCCACCTTTAAAAATAAATCTGTATTGACAGATTAATAATCTGTTAATACAAATTAACAATCTGTTAATACAGATAAGTAATCTGCTATTACAGGTTGAAAATATTTGAAACGTAGGTGGCACTAAACAGGCTTTCATAAAAACGTGATTAAGAATGTACAAAGAGTAAAAATAACTGATAATGAAAGTTTACCTCCAGTCAAAAATTTTAAAAATGTATATTTTATAGACACGCAAAACTAATTGTAGTCATTGAACTCCCACTGTCATATCTCGTTCCACTGTTGAAATATATTGAAATTTATTTAACAAAAAACAAGTTATTCAACTGCACAATAGTTTGTGACTCCCTTGTTGTACAACACTCGTTATCGCTTTGTTCCCCTTTTTATTAGAAATGTTTATATCACCTCGAACACGTCTTGTTGGCTTGCATAGCTTTTTGCTCAGAGAGGGCTTTATAAATTACATCACCCTATAAGGGTTGGAATCCTTTCACATCTTGGTACTAGTCAGAGTAACTTACATAAAAAAATGCAAAGATTGGACTTTGAGTGGTACAACATTGACATCACAAATTATTGCACAATGTATCATTTCAAGTTGAGTGAACAAACTTCAACATTTTATATCTCAGCTCGGGAATATTTTATGAAAATGGAACTTGGACTATTAGAATTCATTTTTTCTTTAACATATTTTTTGACAGTTTTGACTTGAGGTACTTTTTAATGTGACAAGTGTAAACAATGTTGATGGGTAGTTTTAAACAAAACTTTTTTTACATGTAAACAAGAACCAAATCTTCTCAGTGTGGTGAAATTTAATTTCAAACATTTTTTCGAGATTTCAGCAAATGCAGTTTACAAATGTGTGACAAGGTAAGCTTGAGGGCAGCATATTAAACCACTTACACACAATGAAAAGGAATACTTTGTTATCTTTGGTTTTTTTTGTGGTGTTGATCTTAACGTTCATAAAAATAGGATCTGCACATAGGGATTACAAAGTAAGAAAATTTTTCGCGCAACATAAACATGTAATAACATTTTGATAACATGGGAATGTTGAGGAAAAAAAAAAAAACCAAACAAACAAAAACAAAAGACTCTCCATTAATGTGAGGATATGATGTAATTTTTGCTTGCTCCAAGTTCCCTTTTTGTTGAAAATATGACAAGTTTACTTGCTCATGTCTTGAGAACCACACATCCATGCAAATTTCACCTTAATGCTTTGAATGAGTACTCCCTAACATAAAACATTTTGATATGGCTTTCAACCCTTCTTTTTAACCAACCTATGATCACTGGAAAATATTCCTTGTTCAAAATTACTTCGCTATGTACTTTTGGCATTTTTTTCAGTTGAGGTGTATACATGCTAGATTTCTACGCAACGACTTGATAGGAGCGCTACGCATCATGCTGATATGGTCACTTTACAGATTTTTTACCAAATTTTACTTTTATACTTTTCTTTTGAGGCCCTCTTTTTCTCACGAAAGTATTATCGAAATCAGGTTAAAAACTCCGAAGTTAAGTGAACTTTTTAAGTGGACTTGGTCCCTAAGCATAGTAGAACGAGACCTACAAAAAGTCCTCTTTTGGTGTCGCTGTGGAGCAGTCCAGTACGGTTGGTAGTGACGTGGAGCCTTCAGCTAAAACCAGCGTCTTTAATGTCTCTTATTTAATCCTTAACTCGGCAGAAGAGCGGCTACTAAGTAGGGGTATTTAGCTTTGCCCTGTCCCTCTCCATTCCGATAAACTGTTATTACAAAAAGATTTGGATGCTTTTAAGAGACGGCTACGTCTTTTCGAGACCTTCAACGCTGGATGTAGAAAGAAAGACGAGGAGTCTAGTCACTTAAAGACCCCACGTTTTTAAAATAAAAGTACGTGGTCACCCCGGAAGGAAGGGACAAGTTTCTTGACTGCTTTCTACAATCCATTCAAACGGAGGTAGATGATTTTCGAATGCCTAAATATGTGAAGGATTACTTGTCTAAGGAAGAGAGGAAAGCTTTAACAAATTTAAGGAACAACAGAGATATTGTCATAAAGCCAGAGGACAAGGGGCCAGCTTTTGTTGTTCAAAAAACTTCGTCATATATCCACACTGCTATGTTAGACCTAAACGATGCCAAAGTGTACCGTGGGAATGATTCTGATAAAACACCGGAGGCAGTTCAAAAAGTTTCCTACTTTGTTGAAAAAATGTTAAGTGATGGTGATATTGACGAGAAAACGGCGGAATACCTTGCACACTGGACGTCAAAACATCAAGTTACTATACCCTACCTAAAACACACAAGGACACAGACGAAAATGGCTACCTTAAGAGGAGGGCCGGTAATTTCAGGAAACGGTTGACCCATCGAAAGACTCTCTGAATTCGTAGATTTCTATATTAATCCGGAAATGTGGAAATTGGACTCTTTTGTTAAGGATTCTACGGACGTTCTTAAGTTAATCAGTTCTGTTAACAATAAAGGCCCTCTTTCTTCTAATGTTGCTATGTTCACCATAGACGTAAAAGCTACGTATCCTAACATGCCAAGCACTTGGACATAGAGGGGGTGAGACTAGACTTGGCCAAGTCTCTCGTGAGTGTTCCACGGGGAGTTGACGTGACAACTTTCTCTTCAAAATCCCCCTACTCCAGCATAGCACAGAATATCGTATTTTCCTTTTATCTAATACGCCCTCTATCGGTCTATTAATTCTATAGTTTCTCAACGAGAGACTTGGGGCAATTGGTTTCTATGACGTCATACTAATGAGGCTATTTATTATTCATCTTTAAACTGTATCAGCAATACCAACCAATCAGCATTCTCAAATACAAACTTTAGTATCGCCCAATTGAAGGTTTGTATAGAAACGTGAGTGAATAATATTAAAGACCCTGATCATACCCATAATAATTAAATATTTAAATATATCTCAAATTATCCTTTCATAGATATTTAAGCGTATAAGGAGTAATTAAATTGATATCTCTCGTGGTAAAACGAAAATACGATCGCTCTTTATAACCTTGAAAAGTAGTATCGTCTTCCATTGAGGCGTAGCAGAAAACGTAATGTTTTTGAGCCCGTACCATAGTGGAATACTCCTAAAATGGGAAATTCGCATGATGTAAAACAAGTGATGCAATGTATGTGACAATTCGATCTATCCTGCGGGCACGAAATCGGAGTTTACAGCGACGTAACACATTGAATTAGTACTTGAAGCAATTATGCGAATTGATTACAGACAATAGCCATTGAACTGTTATTGTCAGATTGTAGCCCACAAAAAATGAACAGTATTGCAACGAACGAAAACGTCTGAATCCAAAAAAGTACTCAACTGAGATTACGAGATTACAGACAGATAAGTCAAATGGGTAGGAGAAGAATATGCCGTTATTTGATGGATGAAGGACAATTTTGCTGTCAAACCTAAGGGGATATGTCTTTAGTCTCATCTCTTTACTTCCCCGTCAATCATGGTCCCCCATCCTTGATACTACTGTAGTAGCAGTCAGGCGCAGAGCCAGGACTGTGTCATCGGGGGAGGGGGTTGGTGTAATGGGGCACTAAATGAGTGAAGAATAGGGAGAAAAACCGCTATTTTAGGTGTTTTTTGCATTGCAAGGTTCTGACCACCCCCCCCCCCCGGGGGCTATGCCATGCACTGGCAGCGGTGGTGCTAGACTGTCAAAACTGGATGGGGTGGGGACAAATAAAGGGCACAGGATAATGTTGGGGGCAACAATTTTGGACGGAGCTCCAAACAGAATACAGATCCCAAAGCATTCATTCCCATTCAGGCTGGAGGTAGGCATGTTCGGGGGGGGGGGGGGGGAGAAAACCCAAAAGCTTGCAAGGATATTTCTCAGTATGAAAAAAAAAGATCTGGAGAGGTATATTATTTATTTTTTTCTGTGTACTCAGTTCTTTACTGACCTAAGTTGGGGAGGGACACAGGCCAACATCTTGGGAAGGAGGACCTGGGATTAATAAGTGGCCTTTTTATGATAGCCCACTTCACTGATTTGAGGGAGCTCTGGGGCAAATAACTGATGCGTGGGGAGAATATGGGTCAGCTGCCCAATTAATATCCCTAACTGTGAGCTACCCACATGGTGGCCTTGTTAATCTAATATAGTTTTGTTACGTGTAATATGCATTGGTTCCCCGTGGCATTGTTCCCTTCATATTTTTAAGTGCATGCCCAATAACCATATCTCTAACCCAAACCCCTATAATACCAATGAGTTGATTGGTTGGGGAGTGAGACATGGGACTTTAGAGACAGGGGACCAAAATGAGATGGAATATATGAAAGTGGGATTAAGAGACATGGGAACAATATACCCTATGTTATAAGGTAGAAATAGCCAGCCATCTTGTAGAGTATTGACCACAGCGATTCTTTCATACAGCCAGCAGGACTAACTAGGTATGACACTTAATTCAATATAAACATGTGTTTAATTTGAATCTGATAATTTTTATTCCTCCTTTTACTGATTGCCGCCAGTCTCAAACAATGACAAGTAGCATAAGACAAGACATGCATAGCCTACTGAAACAGTGATCCAAGCTCTGAGAAAGAGAGAGATTAACATGGGTATTCTGCAAATCTCTCAGATTATGTATCATGTGGGAGGCACGGCTCGATTTTCTTGGTTGTGCGATTGTCCGGGACAACTAAAGTTCCATAGTGACAACCAAAAGGTGGAAGAATTATATTCCAGCAGCTTGCTTTAATCTGAATGAAGAAGTATGTTGTACATGCTGATTGATCAACTCGTCACAAAAATTCCCATCATAGTTTCACACTTCAAGTGCCTTTGTCTTGCAAAAATTCTATCATTTCATTCTTCCAAACCATTTATACATAAACGCAACTACTGTTTTGTGCTGTAATTGATCAAAAAATGTTTCGGACACAAAATGTTTTGGACAGCCAAATTTTCTTTAAGACAACTAAAAATATGGAATTGGTTGTCCACAACTTTTTCTGAAAATCAAGGCCTGAAGGTAGGCCTTTACCTTCCCAGGACCATGAAGGACAGAAATATCTTGTCTCAGAGAAGCAATTCATAATTTTAAATCCCACCTGTGACCTTACATCACTTAAATTAAACACTCTATCTGCATGGCCTGTCTGGTTGCAGTTTTATGGAGACCTAGGTCTCTACCCACCCCCACCCCCCACCTCACCCCTTAAAAAACTAAGTTGTCCCTGAAACCATTTGCATAAGCCTGTCACTTGTAAGGCTTTGGCTGAGTTTACACTGTCTCAAGAGGTTATGGAATGTAGAACTAGACTGTAGTAATGCAAGTTCTACAGGTACTTACCTGCAATGATTTTTAACAAGGCTGCATGTGCTATGCATTACAGTAGTTGAAATCCTCCAATTAACTTAACTGTGATGATGGGATTATTGCTAATCCGAAGTGATCACCCAGACGCATGTCAGAATGATGCTCAGTTACAGATGGTAATGTATAAAGTCTCTCTCCACTTGTCACATTTGTGCAACAGTTGCCAGATTGTTTTCCATCACCCTACCCACAAAGACACAAAAAAATCCAAGTACACAAAAGTATTGCAGAGGCTAGTAGTGGTAAGGACATGCTGTGTATACATCATACAAAGGTGCTGAGAAAATATCCCATAATTTGCACTTAGCTCCTCCTATTCTTTCTCCACCAACCCTCCACAAAAATGTTCCTTAAACTAGTGAGTTGCTATCATCATACCACATTTGTATGTAAACAGTGCAGGTCTCAATAAGCTCAATAAAACTGGAAACATTTCTCAATTTCTCAATCTCAGGAAGCTGTATACTACTATAAGACTTCTACGGTTGTTGAAATAATCATGCATCACATCACACCACCTCTATTAATAAAGAATTTGTACTCACTGTACCCATGGAAGTGGCTTACTTTATTAAGCAAAATAAAAAAAATTAACAAAATTCCTGCACTGTATTAACTAAATCATACTGATTGTTGAAAGCATCTCTTCTGTGAACAGCTACAGTGGTCCTTGTTTTTCTACTACAGCAGTTGAAAAATATTTTCTTTAATGTTTAATTGGTAGGTCCCTGTTTAAAATGTAACTCTATATGTACCAGTTATTGCTTTGGAGGACAAGTGCATATACCAATCACGACAGTCAATGATAATTTCAGACTGTTCTATAATTAAACACCACAGTTGCACCAACTGGTTGTACTGGTACTGGTATCAGATGATTGTCAAGTGCAGTCTATCTCTCTCTTCAAAATTGCAAAGAAACATTTTCCATGCCAAAGATTTTATTTACATAGTTCATGTAACCACTCATTCCATGTAAAATTGGAGACAAGATACTGTAGGTTTTCAACACATACACTATACATTCCATGCCTAATATACTCCATGTACCGTGCTAAGCTTGGTGTTAAATGTTTAATGTACTGCATAGCCTGGTTGCCTGCTGACTCTGCCAAAGATGGTGGCTTTGCAGGATGTACAGTCCCACTTACTCCAATGGCTCAAGTTCTGTGTAAAAGAAAAATGAAGGAGAATTAAGTACACTTTAAAATGTTCATACCATTCACACTTGAAGCAAATATTCCACCAAGGAGACTTGATGGAAACACTGCACGATGAAACATCCAGTGCTAGCACTAGCGCGCTAGCACGTCCGATGACCTAATTTTTTTTCTCAGATAAGTACAAGAAAATAACACACATTTAGCCTGGGCTACCTCGAATTTATGGTATCAAAATCTTATATAACTTCAGGTTGTACCATATTCTTTGTGTAGATATTCACATTCATAAGAAACACAACCAGTGCAATTTACTCTACTGTAGCTGTTCCTGAAGTTACAAAATATCGGCAGTAGGTCTACATATGAATGCTCATTTATTGTAAATTATGCTAGGGCTAAAAAGTAGCAGTTGTACATTTCATAAAACTTGTCAAGTGATCTTTCAGTGCCTGGGAAATTAAAGACCCAATTTTCTCATCCCAAACAGTACCAATTCTTTTACTGAAACCTTCTTAATTAAACCCCACCCTCAATTGTCTAAAATTCACCCTCATCCAGACACAATCTCATATTATTGCATCAGGGGAAAAGAAAGCTCGATGTGTATAATCAAAACACTATCAGAACGGTTCGTACTGTGTAATATAAGTTTTGGTACTCTGCATTGTTTGAATTAGCAGTCAATCAAAAAGCTGAGCCAATTGAGAGTTTCTGTTACCCTATACTAGAAGTGCATAGTTTGGGGTGAGAGGATTGTCCCTTTAATTTCCTGGTTTTCTGCAGGATTGACAATCTCTCATACAGTAGCACAGTGTTACACCTAGCTTGTATAAAGCAATTATTTTGTTAAGAAGCAAAACTAGTCCCTTCTGCAGGGTTCCTCTAAAATGTATGCATGCAACTCTCTGACTAAGTAAAAGCCTGAACAAAGTTGTAAGCAAGTTTGAAGAATTGTTATAATGAAACCCCTGGGTAGAATTGGGGGAACCTGAATTATGCAAGGCCAAGTAGAAAATGCCTTTTACCTTATTCATGGGTCTGGGACAATTGATTTCGAACTATGTAGCTACCAATGCCCCAAGTCCTGTATGTTGTGGTGCTTATAGCTGTCAACTAAAAGGGCCTGGCTGCAATAATCTTGCAATGTCATGAAGATTTATGCACTTATCAATTGCAACACTGACACTTCCTAGACCTGGGGATGGTCGGGGCTTGCCCGGTAACTTTATTTTCGAAATTGTTAAATCCCCACACAGAGCCTGGCCATATCCAAGCTGGGTTGGGTATACACTGATCGAGGGTAAATCCCCTGCCAAGTCCCCACTGCCAGCTAGGCACTATGCATGTCACCAGAAAAAGACCTGCCAGATTACCCCGGCCTTCGGATCCAGACTGATGGAGTGAAATCCTAGCACACTCAAGTTTTGGCCGGGTGGAGACAGAATGACTGTAAAATCCGTCCCCAGTCAAATCCCACCCCTGGGTCTAGGAGACTAGGCCGGGGTCGAAGTTGCAATTGGTAAGTAGCCGAAGTGCATCAGTTTACCTCAATTATACCAGCATGCTGGATATGTCTTCTTCAATTTGCAGACTCCCAGTAGTTCCCCTTGCCGTCCTCTGTGCTGAACAGTGCCTCATCATATTCATTAATCATAAGTTATAAAGTTGTGAAATTCCTCTGCTACACTTGCATATGTCCAACACGGTCAAACTTCATTGTTATTGCAGAGCACTAACGTTACGCACATCAAAAGCCCACTTGACAGAACATTTTCTAATTCACACATTTTCTATGCAGTGTTTACGAAGTATCATTATTGTTAGATCTCGTAGTATATACTTATACTGTAAGCGTCATTGCCTTCTCTGCGCTTCGTGTAACTCAACCGCTAAAGGTGGTCGATCGATAAATTTACTTCTTAAATCCTGCCGGTAATCAAACTTCGACGTCTTCTTGGTGTCCCATACATTAATAAAGACTCTTTCTAAACCCCTGCGAATGTCTTTGGGAATAATTTCAGATGTTATTGCAAAGAAAATAGTTGCTTCATCGGTGCGGTAAGGGCTCTAAATTTGTCGACTGCTAGCATTGCTGGCTGACAGACAGATATGAATAACAAGGTCATGTGTCCTAATATATGTTTATTCATACCACGATTTACAGACTGCCAACTTTGATTGGACTAGATATAGAGAAACTACTACATATTATTCATCTTAATGAGGGATGAATAAAGTAAAGGAATAACATAAAAATTATGACGTCATAGAAACCAATTGTCCCAAGTCTCTCGTTGAGAAGCGATACCTTTACAGACCGATAGAGGGCGTATTAGAAAAAAAGGCAAATACGGTATGCTGTACTGTGCTGAAGCACTGGATTTGTGTAGAGTTGGTGTTGTCAGCTCCCCGGGGAACACTCACGAGAGAATTGGCCAAGTCTAGGGTGAGACGTTCTTTAGATCGCAGATCGATTAAAATTCCATCCACTTAGAATTTACTTGATTGTCTCAAGATTTGTCTCAATGGAAATCATTTCGAATTTAATGGTGAGTTCTTCACACAAGTTCATGGTACTTCGATCGGACCTAAAATGGCACCAGGCTATGCCTGTTTAGGGATGGGGCTGGTGGAGGAAAAATTATGGGATACTTGTACTCTGAAACCGTTAGAATGGTGTCGTTATATTGATGATATTTGGGGTTTGTGGCCACACGGCAAAGATGCCTTCACCTCTTTTATGGAGGTTTTGAATAATTTGTATCCCTCTGAGTTAGAATTTTCTTACAATTTAGATTTCAATTCTATTCCTTCTCTTGATATCCTTATTAAGCGTACTGAGGAAGGTCTCTTAAGTACCGACTTGTTTCTTAAGCCTAATTTTAAAAGTCTTTATCTTTGTTATGATTCATTTCAGAGTCGTAATACCCTAGATAACATAGCTTATGGACAGGCCCTTCGTATTAAATCTATCTGTTCAGATGAGAGGGACTTCCATAGGAACCTGACCAAGCTTCATAATGATCTCAGAGAACGAGGATACCCTAGTGCTAAGGTTCGCAATAAAATCAAAGAGGCGGATGAAGTGTCCAGTGACAGCCTCCTTAATCCCCAGTCTTCTGCCAAAAAGCAGAAGCACCTTTTAGCCGCTATAGTCACTACTCGTAATCCACGACTCCCCCCTTTGTCCAAGATTATCAAGAAACATTTCCCCATTTTACAAATGTCGGAGACTTTTAAGGTTAACTTCCTAGTCCCTCCTGCGGTTATTTACCGACAACCTCCTAATTTAAAGTCCCTTCTTGTTAAGGCTATAAGTTTTTAACGAGTCAAGCAAAGGATGTTTTAAAACTCATTCCAATCGCTGTGTAACATGTACTGCTGTTAAAGAAACTAATTTGGTACAGATTAATTTTACAGGTCAAAAGTTCAGAATTTTTCACGACATTACCTGCGATACGGAAGGACTCGTTTATCTTGTCAATTGTTTAGATTGTAAAACGATATGTGGGAGAGACAGGCGGGGAGCTGAGGATTAGGCACCGTGGACATAGGCAAGAAATACGTAAAGCTAATACACCCCTTGGCAAACATTTTCAATCCTGTAGAAATTTTGAGCTCATTGGAATTGAAAAGCTTATTCACAATAACAAGAACACTCGAGAAGAAGAATTGCTAAAGTGGATTTACCGTCTTAATACCTTTGATATAGTAGGCATGAATATGAAAGACGTCAGCCATAGTGTTAACAATAATCTTCCGGTATTTGCTTTTCACCTGTATTCGTTCTTACCCTATGTGCTGGTTTCTGAGAGTATTTTCAGTGTGCTTTCATACGTGATCAAGAAAAGTTTACCTTTTCAAAACGTCGTGGCGCAATTTGTTACATTGAAGACTTCTTTACGATCCAGCTAACATTCTCGTCTGAAAAAAATTTTTTGGATTGTTTTTGATATGTCGTGCGTCCGGTGGCTTCTTATTTTCATCTTATATATATTTATATATATATAAATATATATATATATGTATATATATATATATATACATATATGTAAATATATATATATTTATATATGTATATATATATATATATATGTATATATATATATATATATATATATATATATATATATATATATATATATATATATATATTAATATATATATATATAGTAGGTCGAAGTTGGTAGATCGAAGTTAGAATGTGTAGGTCGAAAGTGTTATAGAAATGAATTCGATCATGAATTTTATACCGATCCAAGATAGAGTATAAACTCTTATCAAAGAAGGAACGGTTGAAGAAAAACACCAGAGAGAAAAATTGAGCCGCACGGGGGACCGAACCCACCATCCTCCGCTTTCCGGGCAGAGTGTATGACCACTATGCTAGAACAGCTCGTGATTCACAGAAGCGACAAAAGGCTATAAATACCTCGCGTGAATCAATTTTCTCTCCTTGTTACCGTGGTACTCCCCAGCGGGATGAATAATCAGTTGTCGCTTCTGTGAATCACGAGCTGTTCTAGCATAGTGGTCATAGACTCTGCCCGGAAAGCGGAGGATGGTGGGTTCGGTCCCCCGTGCGGCTCAATTTTTCTCTCTGGTGTTTTTCTTCAACCGTTCCTTCTTTGATAAGAGTTTATACTCTATCTTGGATCGGTATAAAATTCATGATCTAATTCATTACTATAACACTTTCGACCTACACATTCTTACTTCGATCTACCAACTTTGACCTACTGATTATTCATCCCGCTTGGGAGTACCATGGTAACAAGGAGAGAAAATTGATTCACGCGGGGTATTTATAGCCTGTTGTCGCTTCTGTGAATCACGAGCTGTTCTAGCATAGTGGTCATAGACTCTGCCCGGAAAGCGGAGGATGGTGGGTTCGGTCCCCCGTGCGGCTCAATTTTTCTCTCTGGTGTTTTTCTTCAACCGTTCCTTCTTTGATAAGAGTTTATACTCTATCTTGGATCGGTATAAAATTCATGATCGAATTCATTACTATAACACTTTTGACCTATATATATATATATATATATATATATATATATATATATATATATATATATATATATATATATATATATATATATATATATATATATATATATATATATATGTAAACATGACGGAGAAACTGTAAAACAACGGTGCTACAGAATTGAAAGGCTGGATCTCCGAGGAGATAATACAAATAGCGGAAGGCTAGAATTTAGATAAATTAAACAAATTAAACAGCCAAAAGGTTTGAAGTATATATATATATATATATATATATATATATATATATGTAAACATAACGGAGAAACTGTAAAAAAACGGTGCTACAGAATTGAAAGGCTGGATCTCCAAGGAGATACAAATAGCGGAAGGCTAGAATTTAGATAAATTAAACAGCCAAAAGGTTTGAAGTGTATATATATATATATATATATATATATATATATATATATATATATATATATATATATATATATATATATATATATATATATATATATATATATATATATATATAAATATATATATATATATATATAAATATATATATATATATATATATATATATATATAAATATATATATATATATGAAGAGTGAAATATAAACATGTATATGCAAGTGAAAATAATTTATAATATAAAGAATAAATCAAACTGAAAATCTGCCCCGACGAAAAATTGACCATCTCCACTGGGACTCGAACCCAGACCTTCTGCTCTACGTGCAGACGCCTTACCAGTTTGGCTATGAAGCCAGTCCTGGCTGTTCGAGTTTCCAGGAAGGAGTCAATGATTCGCCGAGAGGGCGCTACACAGAGTTGTGGACATATATCCACTTCAAACTCCGATTGGCCTTTTGACAGAGATCACTTCTGGAAACCAGATTGATGCAATCAGTCTGAATCACCGCATAATACATGGATCTCGCGAAGAGATACGAAACTGTAAAGAATGAAGGGTGAAATATAAACATGTATATGCAAAGTGAAAATAATTTTTAATATAAAGAATAAATCAAACTGAAAATCTGCCCCGACGAAAAATTGACCGTCTCCACTGGGACTCGAACCCAGACCTTCTGCTCTACGTGCAGACGCCTTACCAGTTTGGCTATGAAGCCAGTCTTGGCTGTTCGAGTTTCCAGGAAGGAGTCAGTGATTCGTCGAAAGGGCGCAACACAGAGTTGTGGACATATATCCATTTCAAACTCCGATCGGCCTTTTGACAGAGATCACTTCTGGAAACCAGATTGATGCAATCAGTCTGAATCACCGCATAATACATGGATCTCGCGAAGAGATACGAAACTGTAAAGAATGAAGGGTGAAATATAAACATGTATATGCAAAGTGAAAATAATTTTTAATATAAAGAATAAATCAAACTGAAAATCTGCCCCGACGAAAAATTGACCGTCTCCACTGGGACTCGAACCCAAACCTTCTGCTCTACGTGCAGACGCCTTACCAGGTTGGCCATGAAGCCAGTCCTGGCTGTTCGAGTTTCCAGAATTAGTCAATGATTCGCCGAGAGGGCGCTACACAGAGTTGTGGACATATATCCATTTCAAACTCCGATCGGCCTTTTGACAGAGATCACTTCTGGAAACAAGTGGACATGCATTTCACCTCGGAAGGTTACATGGAAAGGTACCAGCCGTGTCGTCGAAAGAAGTTTGTGATTGGGAAGCTCGAACCAAATGGTTGGCTACACTTTTCTCAACTCTTAATACAGTGATGGGGGGTTCCGGGAAAACGTCACGGGTTGAGGGGTCTTGTCGGAGTAACTCTACATTTTTGTGGATAGTGTGTAAAATAGGACGGACCGAAGGGTGATAAAAAATAACTAAAGGAATACGTAGATTGGTACCAGATTTGCTCTTTCCCTCCAAGGCTTCCTCTCTGCTGGTTCCCTCAATTCTACGTAGGTCATTAGAGAGGATTTTTGCAGGGTATTGGCGTTTTACAAAAAAGGACAAAATTTCTTCAGAGGCAATAGAGAAGTCAGAATCTTCCGTAAAAATACGTCTGGCTCGCAAGACCTGGGAATAAGGGATAGATTTAATGCAAGATTTGGGGTGGACTCTTTCATCCAGGACGCTCTTTTTCGTTTTTTGATTTGTGTTTCATCCTTCGCACTCATGTTTTCTAAAAGTCACTTTCGTTCGGTTCTGTTTTTACAGCGATCGCTTCGGATTTGATGTTTGTCGTGTCCAATTGTTAATGTTGGTTGTTCAGTTTGGTTTTTGCCACCTGATGAAGGGTTTATACCCGAAACGTCGTGGAGTATTCCGCAAACTTTTAAGCACTTTTAACTACCTCTTTTCGACCTATATATATATATTTATATTTCACTAATTCGGCACTTAGGGGGAAAGTTGTTAAAAAAGGCGACCTCAGAAGGAAAAAAAATTTGGGGCGAAATATAAGTTTCGCGGTAACGTTTCTACCCACATTTTCTATAGGAATACATAAACGGACAAGGGCGCCCTCCTGAATTTACGAAGATGATACAATTACTTCAAAGTTGTCAAATTTACGGACACCTAGCTGTTAACACAAACGGATGGCTGGGCATTGAAATAACGTTGTTTATATATTTAGACGTTAGGGCGAACACTTTTTGTTATGTATTTCATTGTTATTTTTTCGCCCTAAGTACGCGCAGATATAACAATTTCCCCCTAAGGTGGGAATAAGCTCTCTCTCTCTATATATATATATATTTATAAAAGCGATGAAAAAAGTGAGTTACACAAAGATGACATCATAAGAGCACAAATTTCCAATACAGAGAAAACAGTGTATATTTCAGGCACGCCTGTGCCTTTCTTCAGCACCAACAGTGAAGTGAAAATAACATAATGGAGACCTAATACACTGTACTCAATGGTATACTAATTGCAAAATGGTTTAATCTTGGATTTGGGTGTTTTAAGTGATTTTCCGTTTGCCACTCGTGGTGAAGCTTGACTATGAGCTTTTGCAATAAGACCATCAGGGCTTTCTCAAAACCAGGGCGGTGATTTCGGGTAGTATGTCGCCAATTGAAAGACTCTCTCAATTTGTTGATCATTTTATCAATCCTGCAATGCATAACCTTGATTCCTTCATTAGAGATAGCAAGGATGTTCTTAACAAGATAGAGGCTTTCCACGAGGAGGTTCCCATTGACGAACATGGAACACCGATTTACCTTTTCTTTCACAAATCCAGGGTTGTAATAGGTGTGCAAAGCTGTCATTTTGGAAATAGACCTATTATCTCTTAGAAGGTTATTAGTTCACTGCCCAGCAAAAAATCGCCTCTAACGCTAACATAGACAGCAACTTATGTGAGCTACTTAAAATTCATCAGAAGTTGATACGGAGCCAACGTTAGTATCCCTAAGCAAAAGAGATTTAATGCCCGGCCGTTAACCCATTTCCCACTTATAACCTGGTTTGATGTGCCCCGCATAGCATATGTGTCATATGGGTCTTACTTGTGACCACATGTCAACAGTGGCACATACATAGCCTGCATAGCGCCTCTGTGGCTGCAGCCCGCTTTAGGCTGCCGCTCCTTAGAGCCTGCCGGCGATGGTCAGAAATTCCGTTCAATGGGCCCAAAAGTTGATTGACTTAATATTAATGAGCACTCATCACAATTGGTTTATTTCTGAGGTAGGCGGCTCTCAACGACTAAATCTTGGCAATACTACGATGAACGCAAAGTCGTTTAAACTAAACGAAAAAATTAGCTCATTACGTCCTTTCAAAGCTTTTAATTGAAATGGAAATCTTGATTATGGGCAACGTCTTTCAAACAATAACAACTTTCATCAAAGAATGGAAACAAAAACAGTAACCTTTGGTAAAAAGTATCGAACTGTCTTTTCCCATGGCTCTGGGATCGGTTGTTCTGAATTAACCGCTGTGATGTGTGTATGTATGCTTGCACGGTACCACGCAATACCAGTGTCACAAAACATCGACCACAGTGACTCGGACCGTGCACTCCTGTACAATGGTACAAATGTTTGCCTGTCAAACGAACATTTACAGCCTTGCTTCAACCAATCCAAGTAGAGCTATGTTTATAAAGTTTCCGTAAGTTTTCTACGCACCTGAACAGATTTGGTGTCCAACGCCGGGGGACGTTGACTTTTTCGTGGCGATGAGATAGACGAAAAAATTCGTCCGACCCACGGGCTGGCACATATATTGCACCCTTTTAGTTACGTGGGTAAATACATAGTTCCTAATGGGGCAAAATATGGGCCACTGAACTGCATGTACTTATGTTACTTAGGAAGATTTTGCTGCAATAACAAGAAAAAGAGCTGGAAACTGTTTAAACATCAATTCATTCATCATAAATGTCACCTCAGGCGTTTTTTGATATGTCGAACTTATCAATTATCAGTCTGTTACAAAATATAAACATCCTCTTCATGTGGCAAATACATTGTGAACGACACACTCCAAGCCATAACATCAACAAGAATCTGTAACGCTTAGTATTAAGACGATCATGTGTGCAATCGTAGCTGTACATTACGTAAGGTAAAATTGTAAAACAGCATAAATCTATGCAAGAATTATGACAAGATCATAAAAAAGCTCTGTGTCGGCAACTGTGCGTTGAAAGGTTTAGCAAAATAAGAAAAGTTTCTTTAAATTTTCTCCTGAAATTTCTCCTATGGAATAGTGTCTGATTCGACCTCCGCGACATTTGGCATTAACTTACATAGACATGGGACCTCCTCAACTTGGTCACCGTCACAGTGTTCAAAACCATCACAGTGTGCCCCTTCCGGAATAAACACGCCAATTTCACAATGAAAGTGGTCATCGTCGCACTGAATATCTGCGAACAGCAATGGGTAATAACTTTTGAAGACAGTCCAATTAGAAAAACCGTTATATAGAATTGGAAGTCAACTCGACATTAAAATGATTGTTCGCTTTACACTTTATTCCAGGTATTTTAAATGATATGTGTCTATTGCCAGCAATTTTTATTTCTAAACTGATATTTGAAAGCCCAATACTTAAACCCACCACACAATTGTCGGAAATTCATCCTTATGCAGACGGAATCCCAGTTTATTTCTCCAGAGTAAGTATAAATAAGAACAATGTGTATAGTCAAAACAATCTTAAGTTCACGTTGTGTAATATAAGCTTTAGTACTCTGCATTGCTTGAAGTAACTAACAAGTAGAGAGCTCAGCCAATTGAGAATTTTGGTAAACCCTTATATGAATTGTAGTTTTTGGTGAGAGGTCTGGTCCTTAAAAACGAGAGCTACTTTTACCTTGTCAATGGTAGTAGTGTAGAGATACCCCGGACACCCCCCCCAGGGGGCCGATAGGCCCCCAAAAAAGGAGCCTAAAATGGAGCCGATGCTCTTTCGGTGATGGGAGCCTATGTGGGCTACCCGAAAACGAGGGCGCTATTTGGAAATCAATAATTGCGCAATAATACGATTGTGTTGCATGAGAATATATGAATTTCAGGTTTTTTTTTTTTTTTTTTTTTATTGTTTACTAAAGCGAACAGGTCGTACCATGTTGTTATATCGTCATCTTTTCGTATAGGACTATATTTAAAAAAGGTTTGATCGGCTGTATTCGGCATTAGTCTATATAGTCACATTGGGTGAAATTGGTACTAAAAATCGCACGAGAACTTGGAAGAAATTTTGTAAATGACCAGTTAAACCCTCACCCGTCCCCTTTCATGAAAACCCTTAACCGTGTGGGAAATGAAATTGGTGAGAGGTTCGAAACTTCGCTAAAGGATATAGCAAAGCATGTTACGTATTTGTCAGAAAATGAGCCCAACGATATCCCGAACAAGTAGAGGATAAACATACGATTGAAAAACTCGCACAGTCTGCTGGAGAATACGTTGAAGACCGTTGCACTCAGTGGATCGAACAACGGGGAGGTTGGGTAAGTATAAGATCATCAGTCTGGTTTATGAGGGGTGAAAAAATCTAACCGGTGTTTTAATCGATCCATGTATTCTTTGGTTTTATCAGGATAACTTTTGTGAAACATTTACGAAAAAATCACACAACAGCAGAGTAACTGCGATCAAGATGATGGTGATAGCTAAGCTTGGTGATCCTGACTCTTACTTACAAATGGATGCCCTTGCTTTGAAAGACGAACAAGCACAGGTGAGGATGTATGGTATAAGAAGACCCAATAAAAATAAAAACAAGGACTTACTGTGCATGAGATGTTTAAAAGAAAAATGAAGCATATCCCGACAAGAAAAACCAGCAGGCTAGTTCCACAAGGAGACACACAAACAGGTGAAATATACACAAAATTGCTACGTTTCCAAAGATTTACGGGGTTGACTACATGTTACCTAGCTACACCCCATTAACTAACACGTAAAATGGAACACATCATAATGAAATCGTGGAATCTAGATTGTTGACCAAATTGCAAACAATGCATCTTTGAAAGAATAATTCAAACTCTTATAATATGGTTCAAGCGCAAAAACTCGTCCGATAAAGTCCTTCTGGACATGAAAATTAAACGACTTTGGTTGAGAAGAGCCAAGCATCATCTAAAAGGAAAACAAATTGCTGGTATGGGGAGCAAACGTGGTTGATAAGGCCCTACTGGACAGGAAAAATAAGCACCTTTTGTTGAAAAGAGCCAAGATATCGTGTAAGAAGTGCGTCCCCGAAGGAAAACAGAATGGCAGTACAGGAAGCAAAAAGTAGTCGATAAGGTCTTAGGACAGGGAAAATACGCGGCTGTGGGTTAAAAACAACTTAGATATAGTAAAAGCTGTGCATCCTCTAAAAGGAAAACTAAGAGCTGATATGAAGAACCAAAAAGCTTTCGATAAAACCCTACTGGGCAGGAAAAATAAGCGCCTTTTGAGAAAAGACAAAGATATCATTAATGAGCGGCTACCCCACAATGTACGAGCATTCTGATTCAGATTCTGACAGAAAACCTTACTGTACACGTAGTGTCAATAAAATTTTACTTAGGTCTCTGTCTACGGTGAGGAGGAAGGGTTCACAGTGTTGTACCCCATTCTTGGCGGTGTCACCAACGCAGTTTGTGAGTGTGAAGAGAAGGGGGCAGGGAAGTTGGCCGAATAACTCACGTGTACGTGAGCGTCGTGTCATAAGGACGGGTTTTGCTCACTACTGATGAGTCACTCTCAATCGATAAAACACAAAGAAACAGGGAAATTTCCCGAGTGGCCTGTGGAGGGTGCAACGCATTAAAAACCATCTCTCAAAGCCCTCATATTCGACGAGGTAAATGGGTGTATCGCCACTGAGGGCGCATTTGTATCCATGATATTCTTCCCTCATGGGTCCGCTTAGACTCGAGTCATTACAGTACGGAGGAAATGAATTAGCCTACTGTTTGTTTAGCAGAGGACATGTTGAGTGGAAATTGAAGTAATGCTTTGGGTTTGGGGATTGCACACCATTTCTCTTTCATTTAAGGTCGGCTTTGAAACATCTCAGCCAAAAGGCGTAAGTTTGTTCTGACTGTAAGAATTGAATACGGTACAGTTAACTCATCTCAAGAAAAACAGTTTACACTTATTTAGGTTTTGCTGTATACGTGACGACTGGAATATAACTTTGAGAAAATTAACAGATATACGATAAACATTGAGAGGCTCTCAGTGTGCTCATAGTCGTGTTGCACTTGCTCTAACTGCTCAGTATGCACCAAGTCATGCTCGTCAGCTGCACTGACAAGGCTCTGTACTGCTCGTGAGTGCACCCTGTTGCCATCTCCGCTAGGAGCTACGATCATGTTGATAGGAGCAATGCTCATATTGCTCTTAAACGTGCTCCAAGAGCGCAAGGCAATGTCTGTCGATACACTTCACAGACGGTTGAGCCAATCCAATTGGTTTGTCATATGACATCATCAACATGTCCAGACGCACTCAGTGTTCCCGGACCGGTGACGGGTACGATGTTGCAAGAGTTTCTCTTTATTGTAATCGTAATATTGGAAAAGTGAACTATGACACCATGAACTAAATAACGACACAAAAATTCGTTTGCATATATTTTTCGATTTTGCTTGGTTTATTTAACTTTCAGAACGTCAACTTTTATAATTATCATTCATAATCATCCACCAAAAATTTCCAGCGACCATTTATTCTAGGTTGTATTAAAATATGGATGTAGGATCACATCCTCTGTAAGGTGCGTTTTAAAATGTTTCCAATCGCTTTGTTTATTTCGGTCAGTGCTGCCAATGTTTCCGTGGTGCCAGGATCATAGCCACTGTAGCCACGGCCCTCGTCTTCTTCAACGTCACTATCGGTCTCTTTCTCATCGGATTCCTCTTCGCTGCTGTTGACTTCTTCAGGGTCACTGTCGGTGTTATCCGTGTCGTCTCTGTCACTCTCAGTATCTCCATCCATGGGGTCAGGTCCAGAACCAGTACGAATCGGACGCATCGGGTGACGGTTAACTCATCATGCCATTAGGGTTAAAGGGAAAACACGCTTTAGCAGTTTGATACTATATACAGCATGGTATTGGCAAAGAGTGAAGAGAGAAAGTTACTCTTTTTAGGTGTCTACACAGCCTAAACGTTCGTTATAGCCAGCAAAAGGGTCCCATATTTTGCTCAGCATGCCCCACGCGCAGGAGCATGTGCTCCACTGCGATGCTCCTCTCCGGGATAAAATGATATTTAACTTGCTCAATGACCCGCTAGTTTCTCACTTTAAAACAAACCACGGCAAACTACGTAACCCCTTTCAGGATGTCGCATCACTGCCCTGTTTGCCCGTCCACGTTTACCCGAAGCTTTAATCTCCGTCGCCATGTAGAGAGGGTCCATGATCGCCATACAAGAAACCCAGACAAGAACTCTTTTGCTCGTGATGGCGGTGGTAAATAAGCTAGCGACACTAGGAGTTCCAAGGAGAGTTACCACGCTGGTCACTCCGAGAGTGACACTAACGAGAGTGCCTCTGTGACCCCATGGATGGAGATACTGAGAGTGACAGAGACGACACGGATAACACCGACAGTGACCCTGAAGAAGTCAACAGCAGCGAAGAGGAATCCGATGAGAAAGAGACCGATAGTGACGTTGAAGAAGACGAGGGCCGTGGCTACAGTGGCTATGATCCTGGCACCACGGAAACATTGGCAGCACTGACCGAAATAAACAAAGCGATTGGAAACATTTTAAAACGCACCTTACAGAGGATGTGATCCTACATCCATATTTTAATACAACCTAGAATAAATGGTCGCTGGAAATTTTTGGTGGATGATTATGAATGATAATTATAAAAGTTGACGTTCTGAAAGTTAAATAAACCAAGCAAAATCGAAAAATATATGCAAACGAATTTTTGTGTCGTTATTTAGTTCATGGTGTCATAGTTCACTTTTCCAATATTACGATTACAATAAAGAGAAACTCTTGCAACATCGTACCCGTCACCGGTCCGGGAACACTGAGTGCGTCTGGACATGTTGATGATGTCATATGACAAACCAATTGGATTGGCTCAACCGTCTGTGAAGTGTATCGACAGACATTGCCTTGCGCTCTTGGAGCACGTTTAAGAGCAATATGAGCATTGCTCCTATCAACATGATCGTAGCTCCTAGCGGAGATGGCAACAGGGGTGCACTCACGAGCAGTACAGAGCCTTGTCAGTGCAGCTGACGAGCATGACTTGGTGCATACTGAGCAGTTAGAGCAAGTGCAACACGACTATGAGCACACTGAGAGCCTCTCAATGTTTATCGTATATCTGTTAATTTTCTCAAAGTTATATTCCAGTCGTCACGTATACAGCAAAACCTAAATAAGTGTAAACTGTTTTTCTTGAGATGAGTTAACTGTACCGTATTCAATTCTTACAGTCAGAACAAACTTACGCCTTTTGGCTGAGATGTTTCAAAGCCGACCTTAAATGAAAGAGAAATGGTGTGCAATCCCCAAACCCAAAGCATTACTTCAATTTCCACTCAACATGTCCTCTGCTAAACAAACAGTAGGCTAATTCATTTCCCTCCGTACTGTAATGACTCGAGTCTAAGCGGACCCATGAGGGAAGAATATCATGGATACAAATGTGCCCTCAGTGGCGATACACCCATTTACCTCGTCGAATATGAGGGCTTTGAGAGATGGTTTTTAATGCGTTGCACCCTCCACAGGCCACTCGGGAAATTTCCCTGTTTCTTTGTGTTTTATCGATTGAGAGTGACTCATCAGTAGTGAGCAAAACCCGTCCTTATGACACGACGCTCACGTACACGTGAGTTATTCGGCCAACTTCCCTGCCCCCTTCTCTTCACACTCACAAACTGCGTTGGTGACACCGCCAAGAATGGGGTACAACACTGTGAACCCTTCCTCCTCACCGTAGACAGAGACCTAAGTAAAATTTTATTGACACTACGTGTACAGTAAGGTTTTCTGTCAGAATCTGAATCAGAATGCTCGTACATTGTGGGGTAGCCGCTCATTAATGATATCTTTGTCTTTTCTCAAAAGGCGCTTATTTTTCCTGCCCAGTAGGGTTTTATCGAAAGCTTTTTGGTTCTTCATATCAGCTCTTAGTTTTCCTTTTAGAGGATGCACAGCTTTTACTATATCTAAGTTGTTTTTTTTTAACCCACAGCCGCGTATTTTCCCTGTCCTAAGACCTTATCGACTACTTTTTGCTCTCTGTACTGCCATTCTGTTTTCCTTCGGGGACGCACTTCTTACACGATATCTTGGCTCTTTTCAACAAAAGGTGCTTATTTTTCCTGTCCAGTAGGGCCTTATCAACCACGTTTGCTCCCCATACCAGCAATTTGTTTTCCTTTTAGATGATGCTTGGCTCTTCTCAACCAAAGTCGTTTAATTTTCATGTCCAGAAGGACTTTATCGGACGAGTTTTTGCGCTTGAACCATATTATAAGAGTTTGAATTATTCTTTCAAAGATGCATTGTTTGCAATTTGGTCAACAATCTAGATTCCACGATTTCATTATGATGTGTTCCATTTTACGTGTTAGTTAATGGGGTGTAGCTAGGTAACATGTAGTCAACCCCGTAAATCTTTGGAAACGTAGCAATTTTGTGTATATTTCACCTGTTTGTGTGTCTCCTTGTGGAACTAGCCTGCTGGTTTTTCTTGTCGGGATATGCTTCATTTTTCTTTTAAACATCTCATGCACAGTAAGTCCTTGTTTTTATTTTTATTGGGTCTTCTTATACCATACATCCTCACCTGTGCTTGTTCGTCTTTCAAAGCAAGGGCATCCATTTGTAAGTAAGAGTCAGGATCACCAAGCTTAGCTATCACCATCATCTTGATCGCAGTTACTCTGCTGTTGTGTGATTTTTTCGTAAATGTTTCACAAAAGTTATCCTGATAAAACCAAAGAATACATGGATCGATTAAAACACCGGTTAGATTTTTTCACCCCTCATAAACCAGACTTATGATCTTATACTTACCCAACCTCCCCGTTGTTCGATCCACTGAGTGCAACGGTCTTCAACGTATTCTCCAGCAGACTGTGCGAGTTTTTCAATCGTATGTTTATCCTCTACTTGTTCGGGATATCGTTGGGCTCATTTTCTGACAAATACGTAACATGCTTTGCTATATCCTTTAGCGAAGTTTCGAACCTCTCATCAATTTCATTTCCCACACGGTTAAGGGTTTTCATGAAAGGGGACGGGTGAGGGTTTAACTGGTCATTTACAAAATTTCTTCCAAGTTCTCGTGCGATTTTTAGTACCAATTTCACCCAATGTGACTATATAGACTAATGCCGAATACAGCCGATCAAACCTTTTTTAAATATAGTCCTATACGAAAAGATGACGATATAACAACATGGTACGACCTGTTCGCTTTAGTAAACAATAAAAAAAAAAATAAAAAAAAAAAAAAAACCTGAAATTCATATATTCTCATGCAACACAATCGTATTATTGCGCAATTATTGATTTCCAAATAGCGGCCTCGTTTTCGGGTAGCCCACTTAGGCTCCCATCACCGAAAGAGCATCGGCTCCATTTTAGGCTCCTTCTTTGGGGGCCTATCGGCCCCCTGGGGGGGGTGTCCGGGGTATCTCTACACTACTAATGGTTTGCCTTATTTTTGTGTATATTCCTACCTTCTTGTGTGTTTATTCTCCAGACAGTTGCAGCAAATCTACGTCTATTGACTGTTTCATCAGATGTAAAGTGCACCCAGATTGCGGAACCCGATGAACGGACCGTGAGGGGGATTGAATCATTGAAGACACCATACCAGGTTAGTAGACGGTTGTGCCTTACGTCCACTCCATGCCCGACGCGTATTAAATCCACTGGATCGTCAGCCTCAGTGTCGATGTTGCTGAACTGAATTTCTAGCTGCATTCCAAGTTTGGTCGTAAAATACCATGTATAATGATGATTGTTGATGTATCCTCCCTTGTCGTAGTATAATGATTTAATCTCTTTTTCTATGTCCACAACAATATTTTCTGTTATTTGAAGAAAAGGAAGGTGATTCCCTTATGTTGGTCTAATTATATTTCAATATACTGAAAGATTCTTTCCATTCGATAAGTAACGTTTGGTACCGATGAAAACCGAATGAAGACGAAACATATATAAATAATATGCAATTCATTAGTGACTGTTCCAATAATTCAAAACCAGATTTAATCCGAATGATCAGATTTTGCTATCGTATGGCTCATTTTTGCGATAAGTATTGAGAAGTTTGTAAAGATCTAAATAAAAAGTGTAACCGGCTTATTTTGCTTTGTGAACTCGAATTGGATGAAACCATATGAACTTTTGAAAACACCAGTACACCAGTACAGGAGAACGCTCAACCCAGCTAACATGCCCAGTTTTGCCCTAAACGACACCAGCCAGGCTTCAGGTGGTAAAGGCTAACACGCATGAGGCCAAGCTGGAGTTCATTCGGGGTCCAACTTGGCACAGTGGCTGGGAAGGAAAAGAAAACTTACTGTAACAGATTTCATCGTTTCCGTTTCCGCAATCCACGAAGCCATTCCAACAATCATATTTTCCCAAGCACACACCATTATTACAATCAGAACCAGAGCATTAATCTGAAGAAATTTAAGAAAAATTTCTATAATATGCATAGTTTAGGATTAACTAAACAGGAAATTTCACTACAGCGCTTTTGCATTTAATTTTTAACAGCAACTATTTTTTGCAATTATAGCGGTCTATGTATACAGCTAATGTTGTTTACCTTCTCAATGCTTGATTTACTTCCTGAAAAAGCTCTCAACTTCCAAAATTATCAATGAATAAAAGAAATGTTTCAGTAAAGCCTAAAAAGGATGAGGGCGTTTTCAGTACTTGGGTAATACTTTGCATTTGAGAATTAAAAAATGTGAAGCTTCCTTAGGGCAAATTTCCGTAAAAGAAATCATGTTATAATCCAACTATTCTACAAACAAAATACTGAAACAATTTTACGAAATGAGAAAGTCATTCTCATCAACATACGAATCGCTAACTGCTTCAACCTTTTTCTGAAAACCCCTTTTCATTCAGTAAGGAATCTGTCTGAAAATACATGCAAAGGTTGTTTCCAGGGCTCAGAACTTTAGGTGCAGTTTTGTCACTACTCCTCGACCAACGAGGAAGTTGGGTATCTTCAAATGAAGAAGACCTCTCCCACACTATGATAAATTCTTACTACTTCTCTATTTCAATGTCGTTGAAACTAATAAGCAATCTAGATCTAGATGATTTGGTATGGGATGAATGAACAGTAATAATTTGCGCTGAAAACAATTAAATTAATAAATGGGGAGGAAGCTATTAAGTAATAAGAAAATATGAATTGAAGTATATTGGAAAAAGATCTTGAATGGTTCAAGGTTCATGTTTCGCTAAATATGTATATCGGGACATTGAACAAAAATATCGCATTATGTTGCATTGTGCAGTGAAAGTTATATTATTCAAAATGCTGTGACGGTGATTGCTAATAATTAAAAAAAAAAACAAATTCATTTTCCTCTGTTTGATATGGGCACAAGACGGTACTTTGCTTATATTTCAGTGATCACGACTTTGACCCTTTTATCATTCCTAAATTAAGTTCATACACCGCTCAAAATGCCTGAGAAATCAGTCTACGAGCACGCTTATACTGTATTTGCAGATTTTATAGACCTTCCACACAACCGAAACCGAAAAAATTTGATAAATATACAGACGTTATCTCTGGTTAAAAGCAATAGAAGTCGGCATCTCATTAAAACGTAAAATGGTACATTGCATTCATATTGGCCTTTCAAAAATTTTACGACAAAGATAATTTTTGTTCGGCTTTTATTTCGTTTTTCATAAATTGATTATTGTTCACTTTAGGTAACATCCATTTTGAAGTAACAGGAACAAGTTTAGACATTGTACACTGTTAGTTATTTTACATGTATATATATGTATTCATAATTATGTTAACGGTCCACTCCACATTTAAGTTTACACAAACATGCTTTAAAGTTTGTCAGAAACGAGCCATTCGGCCGAGTGAACCTTAACAACAGAAAATTCGAAAAGGGTTTCTAGATTTTTTATTCTTTGTGTGGGTAAAAATTTAAATGCAACAGAAGAATTTACTTTTGTTTTATCATACAAGTTACAGGACATTGTAGTATCATTAAATCGATGCCGTAACCTATGTTAAAGTGAGAAAGATTATCACTGATCACTAAGTACGCGCAGATATAACAATTTCCCCCTTAGGTGGGAATTAGCGTTATATATATACATACATATATATATATATATATATATATATATATACCAAATGGAAAAGCACCACACCAGTAAAAACATAAAACAAATAGTAAAAACTGGTAAATCAAGAGCATATATTTAGCTTTCAGGACCACCGGCCCCTCCCTCAGAAACGTGTTTAGACACCTAATAGGCAAAACGAAAAAACAGACACTATAAAACGGATAAAACGCAAAAAGCACTTACTAGAAATCTAAAAACAAACCCAACCCAACACAAAAGATAAAATGTAAAAACTAGGACCCTACAAAGGAGATAAACGCTAAGTAGAAGCAGGAGACATAAAAGGGGATAAAAAGGCGGCTACAGTCTACGAGCACGTCGTTTTTTGGCTTGACAGTTAAAACCGTCATTTATTTTGAGACCCTTTGGGTAGACACAATCCAAATTCCAAATCCACTCCCTCTCCTTTTTATCCAAAAGATTATCCCTATCCGAATTACGAGAAGAATGCACTACATCTAAAATTTGAAAATAGAACTTGGTAGGTGAATGTGCCTTGAGATGCTTGTAAAGCTCTGTGCAATGTTTAAAATCAGAACCACCCTTAACACATTTTGAAAGATCTGACTTATGAGCATTCATACGGATTCTAAAGTTATTGGTTTGACCCACATACTGATAATTACAAGTCGGACAAAAAATACAATAAATAACCAATTTAGCATCACAAGAAGTATTAAAATTTCTGCACTTGAACTTTCTACCAGAAGAAGTACTGACATTAAAATTATTACAAATAAGCAGACCGCACAACTGACAGGGTTTGGTCTTGTTCTTATTACAAGGTGCGCAGGGGGTCCCCCGACTGGGAGGAGTTTTAAGTTTAGCCCGGACTAATAATTTTTTGAGATTGGGGGGTTGACGGAAGCTAACAACAGGGGGCTGAGGAATAACACGCTTCATTAGTGAAGAACAATGGAGAAGAGACATATTTTTATGTAAAATGCCGCTAATATCAGGTAACCCCGGATGGTAGTCAACAGTAAAGTAAACCTTCTTGTATTCCTCTTCAGTACTAGCTGGGGGATGGGTGGGCTTGGTAAAATTGGAACGGGCCCTTTTAATCTGCTGCATAACTTTACGTCGATTATAGCCGCGTTTTACAAGGTATGTGGCAAGATCATTGCAACAACGAACTGCAGTTTGAGGGTTAGAACAGATTCTAAGGATCCTCATAGTTTGACTATAAGCGATACTACGCTTAATATGACCAGGATGAAAACTGTTAGACAAAAGAAATTGATGGGGGTCGGTCGGCTTAATATAAAGGTCAGTGCTGATTAAACCCGCTTCATTTTTAACAATAGTTACATCCAAAAAGTGAACAGTAGAAAAAGAAAAATCAAAAGTGAACTTTAAGTTGAGGTGCTGAGAATTAAGAACCTCCATAAACTCGAGAAATTTACCAGACCCCCCAGTCCAAACAACAAAGATATCATCAATAAACCTGAGCCACACGTCTGGTTTATAAAGAAAGGACGCAAGCGCTTGTTCCTCAGACACACTCATAAAAAATATTAGCATAAGAGGGGGCCATTTTAGTACCTATGGCGGTACCTGAGGTTTGTAAAAAGAACTCTTCATTAAATTCAAAGACATTATTGTTTAGGACAAAGTGAGCCATTTTACACACAGCACTAACAACCTTAGTTGGGAGGTGTCTATGGCTCAAGAAACTCCGAAGAGCTTCGAGCCCATCCTTATGAGGAATACTTGGGTAGAGAGACACCACATCTATGGTAGCGATGATGGCATCTTTGGGAAGGGGACCAAGCTTACGTAACTTATCAAGAAAGTCCATTGTATCCCTAACATAAGAAGGAACAGTAGGCACAAGGGATTTAATAAAAAAAATCAACTAATTCTGAAATCCCCTCAGGGGCAGAGCCACACCCAGAAATAACGGGCCTCCCGGGCACCCCATTTTTGTGGACCTTAGGTAAAAGATAGAACCGGGCAGCTCTAGAATCAGTGGGGGTAGCAAACTCACACATATCATCAGAAATAGCATTCTGGCTGACCAAAGACTGGAGCATCAAGGATGCTTCATTTTCAACATTGCTAATAAAACTACTGTCAACCCTTTTATATACAGAATCATCACCCAAATGACGATAGCCTTCTTTAACATACCTTTCTTTGTCCATAACGACAACCCCTGAACCTTTGTCAGCTTCCTTAATTACCAGTTCACTGTTATTTTGTAATTCTGTAATAACGGAACGTTCCTGAAAAGATAAATTACTGAAAAAACTGCGGAATGGCGCTTCCAATAATTCTTTTTCAACCACATCAATGAAGGCGTCAAGATGTTTGTCTCTGTTAATTGGAGGAATCCAGGATGACTTTTTACGAAATTTTAAGTCACCGACATCAGTGGAAGTTTCCCTGTCGTGGAAATACTCAGCTAAGCGTAACGAGCGTCCAAACCTCGATATACTTTCTTTGAGGGCGAGACGATCAACATGAGGGGGCACCGGAGCAAACGTTAAGCCTTTCGCAAGAAGATCCAACTGGGCAAACGACAGCTCTTTAGAAGACAGATTAATAACTGTTGAATATTTGTCTCTACTCAAAGTAACCGGTTCCATATCCCTGCTGAGGTAACCCGAACATTTTTCTACCGGCTGGATACTTGATTCTCCCAGGAGTGAATCAGTCGGATCATCAGGAACACTCCCGGTTACACTGGTACTAGTTTTATAAAAAACTGTATTCAACCCAGAAAATGGGCTGGGGTCATTTATATGATCAGCCGAATCGAAAGAATCATCCGTATCGACAACTAAATCGGAATTGGAGGGTGCTAAACCCTTGTTACGATTTTTACGTCTGGATGAACGCCCTATGTTTTTTACAGAGTGGTGATTGCAGTCAACATTAGTCCATGCAATATTAAGAACGGGTAGACTCGCTTTGTTTAAAACAGAGTCCGAAGGTTCGGGGTGTAAATCGTACTCAGTGGCTCCTTTCTGAGGCGAAAGCTCCCAGTGTCTATCAGTGAAACCCGACCCAATGTTATCAGGCGAGGCTGGAGAAACGGAAGGGATGAAAGATGACAGTCCCTCCTCCCACCAGTCAAGGGTACTCGGGTCCGTTGAACGATGTCTAGGTAACAAAGGATGACGTTTAAACTTTAGCAATTTAGATTGATGTTTGATACGGATAGACCCCATAAAATCACTAGTTATAGAATCCACTTCATGCTCAGGTTCGAAGTACACAGTTAAACCTTTCCCATCGACAACTTCATTACTTAACTTCTCGATAGCAGCCTCACACTTACGCAACTGTACTAACCTTTCAAAGATAGTCAAATTCAAAAGTTCAAGAGATCCCAGAAACAATGCTTTATTCCAAAGGCGACGGAACTCATGGGAGACGGCCCCGAGCTAGGGAGTAACAGCAGCTGTCCAAGAGGTTAAAGAATTTCTTGCCAATGTTGGTTGTGACACAGTCCCTAAACGGGGGGTTAAACCAGCTTTTGTTCCCATTTCGTCTTCGTTTCGGGGCTCCCTTGGAATGACTGGTGCTAGGGGGTTGGGTCTCGTACTTTAGGTTGTACCCATAGCCACTTCTTTGTAATGCATCTTGGTATACGGGTAATGATGTGTTGAATGTGTTTTCGTCGGAAGAAATGTTGGATAGTCTCCTGTTGATGCTTTCTGGAATGTTCTTTATGATAAGTGGGGGTGGTTGCTCTGTTTTTGAACATCGAGAGGGGTGTTGTTTGGTTTCATGTATGGCTTGTTTGTGCTTACGAAGAAGTGGCTATGTTTGTGTTATATTGCCAAGCAGTATAATAGGTAGCATGCGTGGCTGAAAAATTTGCAACGATGCCGTATTCACCTTCAATTATATTTTTAACGTGTAGCCATCGACGAGGTTTATCAAGTTAAATTGCCATATGATATTGTATCATCATTATCTTGATGTGAATCACGGAAACATGCCCATTGAGTGATTCGAGAAACCAATGAATCAAATGAAGTTATTACTTAATTTGCAAAGTTCTCCATTGAAACGCAAATACTGGTCTCAGCTTGACTGTAGGTGAGCAAATAAACCATCCTCACCTGTCGCGTACCTAATGCAGAACTCATGTTTCTTACCTTCTTTAGCACATTTGATGTAATATAAGTAGCATATCTTTTCAGTTCTACAAATGACTTTACACCGAAGCGTCGACTACCTTACATAATATATCGCTGTGTGTAGAGCTACGGATCACGTGATAATGCTGACAATAGAGGTACGGATCACGTGAATGCTATGAAATATGCAAATCATGCACAGCCTTCTACCTTCTATGCCTGCCAAGCCAGCCATTATAATATTACAATGCTAACAGCATGCCGCATGTCCCCGAAATCGACTTCACCAGCAGCGCCGGCGAATTTTTTAACTTTTTCGTACACTGTTTTGAACGTAGTAGTTTTCCCTATACCTTTATACAGGCCTCGGACAATCCTCGACAAAAATGTTGGGACAAAACAAGCCACACAAGCAAGCGTGAGATCATTTTCCAACTGCCTACTTCACCACCCTTCCCCTCGCCCTCTATTCAATGTTGCAGCTCAATGGGTGCCGAAACTTCAGAATTGATACGGAGAGCGGGGTTTGTCCCATGTACTTTTGTCGAGGATTGTAGCCTCATGATCAGTCGGTTTTCAGCATTATGGGCACAATGGGAGCCTCGGCACATTACAGCTGCCGCAACGGTTGAATGCTGTATTGAACAAGGTTACGGGACATTAAAACGTGTAGCCACCGGGTATCCATGGAGATTCTGTTTGATGGACCTAAGGTGCTCGGTGACTCGATCCGTAAGGCGACGCTTGGTCTCTCCCACATACAACGTGTTACATCTCCCACAAGCTAAATTATAAACTACGTTAGGATAAATGCAGGAGAATCTTTGTTTGACAATGAAGCTATTGCCGTTGGCGCCTGAAATGTTGACGAGGTTGTGTTTGCCAACAACTTGGCATGTATTACACCTCGGACGGTTACATGGAAAGGTACCAGCAGTGTCGTTGAAAGAAGTTTGCGGGTGGAAGCCCGAACTAAATGGTTGGCTAAATTTTTCTCAACTCTAAAAGCAGTGATGGGGGGTTCCTTTAAAACATAACGGGTTGAGGGGTCTTGTCGGGAGCAACTGTACATTTTTGTAGATAGCGTGTAAAATAGGACGGACCGAAGGTTGATATGAAATAACCAAAGGAATACATAGATTGGCATCATATTTGTTCTTTTTGTACCGTCCATGACGTAATGGACAGTACCTTAGGCACGCCTCTCATTTTCGAGGGACAGTTCTTACGTTCAATTTTTCTTGATTCTCAGTGAGTGGCAGTGGCGTAGCTAGGATATTTTCCAGGGGGCAAAGGTATGAAATTTCCCCAAAGCTTTTCAAAGTCCAAGTGTATGTATTTCATATAAAATATGCAAATTTACAAGTATTACAACATTACTATGTCATTATGTAAGAATAACTGTATTTTAATCTTAAATTATAAGATAATAGCATTGGTTGGCGAGGAGCGCGGAGAAAAATTTCGAAAAATCAGACCCCTCAGATGACCGGAAATAGCATTTCCCCACACTTATAGGAAAAGTCCAACTTTGACTCCAATCGTAGCACCACCTTTGGTTGGCGTGGAACGTAGGGAAAATTTCGAAAAAGCAGATCCCTCAGATGGCCAAAAATTGCGTATTCATGCTTGTGAAGAGAATCTAAATATGCCGCCTTTATTTTAAGCTTATGTGTGCGATACGAAAAAAATCAGGAACTATACAACGAATTGAAAACATGCTAACGCCTCTCTATTGTGATGCTTGACTAAATTGGAGACTTGAAACAAGACCGTGGACGGTTCGACTTGAACCAATAGGTTGGAAACTGGGCCATAAAACTCTATCTAACTAACTTGCTTTAAATAAAGATCCGCTGAATGATGACATTGAGACTGATCGAAATCCCATCTGTTAATGATTTTACCCCTAACATCTCTTGTGTGATAAATGCAAACTATTTCTCACCGCACCTAAACACCATCCGTTCCCCTGTCCCTGTGTTTTACTTCTATGCCGGCCGGGAGAGGAGTCTATGGGGTGGGTTCTCCCTTTTAAAAAATCTTAAAAAGGTAGATGTCCTTATGCAATCGGTTCCACCAGTGGGCTACAGAGACACCCCTTGTAAAAATTGGAATTTGGCAGAATTTGCCAGTTAGTAGAAATTAAAAAATGACATCAGTGACGGGCCTTGCAGAGACAATCCTTCCCATTTGAAACTTTTCTTTTCGTTTCGCGGAATATAATAAGCCCTTAGTGTGCTTTATGTTTTCTGGGTAGGCCTAGGACTATTTGTTTCATTTCGCAGAATACCAATTCCCCACCACGCTAATGACATTTGGCGAAACAGAGCAAAAAATATGTACATAGGCCTACTTTGACCGATTGATTTTTGCCCCCCCCCCCCTTACTCGTTATAATTTTCTATTCCATGGGTAGCCTAAACTAATATTTGTATTGTTTGGTTTCGTTTCGCAGAATATCATAAGCCGGTAAAAGGAAATTATATATATCGGGTTTACAGCAGTTCAGTGTTAGATGTACTGGGCTGTTTTTAAATTCCTGAATAACAGCTTCCTGTGCAATGGAATAGACTGATCATCCCGCGCGTAAACAAGAGGACATTAAATCTGCTACGCGGCGAGGACATTTCTGTGGAACGCGAGTCGGGACGGTTCATGTGACACTGACGAAATCAGGGTGAAGTTCTTGGAGTAATAATAGACTACTCCAAGGTAAATTTGTTGCATGGAAATACGAATTATGTATAAGAAATGTCTCACATTTTCTTATTCTAACAAAAATTTTGAGAAATAGGAAAAGGGCATATGGTTTGATCAAATTTCCCCAATTTCATCCAATTCCCCAAATAATTTTTCCAGGAAGGGGGGAAGTTGCCCCCCCCCCCAATAGCTTCGCCACTAGTGAGTGGTTTTCTCTACAATCGAGTTCATTATGTAGAGTGAGTCTTGTAGACGGGATCAAGACCTCATGGTCACTTTTGGTTATGATATGGCCTAAAATGAGCAAGTTTTATTTTGCCATCTAAGTATTTCATTGTTTCGTAAAAGAATACTTGAGTAAGTCAAATTTGTTCGCAGTATACTTGCTCATTACACAGCGGCCGCATTGTACCTGTAGTATACCTCGTACACGTGCATTGTTGCTAAACGCTAACAAGCTAAAAAGCATACGGCAAACACACACTGTATTGTACTGTCGTCGTATCTCGTACCTGTAGTTCTGCGCCGGAGAACAGATATGACAATGATTTCTGTACGCATCTAGGCCTTAAGTTAGGTTTAATCTTTGAATTTGGCGTTTAATCTTTGAATTCGACGCTAGCTCTCTTGTTATATTTCTCTCTTCAAGGCAATTACGTACGGCTTAGCTGAGACTAGGTGTATCTTGTGAAGTAATAAGAACTTATCCTTCTCTAAGCCTTAAACCATAGCAGGCGGCCATCTTGCTATAATCACAGGTATGGTAGCGACAATCTACGCATAGGACGTTACTGCAGTCTGCTCTGTCAGTGTATATATTGGAAGTCTGTGTTATACATAGCCTTTCTTGGGTCTAGCAGTAGCTGACATCTTGCTACATCTTTTCGGTTCGAACGGTGGCGACCAACTTTCCAATGATCCTCTGAGACTGTCCATGGTTATATAGGAAGTCCGGAGGCTAAACAGGCCCAAAGGCCCACCTCTGCTTATAGCTATACTGATTACTGGGTCTATGGTAACTTAGTGTTACCATAGACCCATTTATTTTCTCGCAAGAAGGACATGCGTCGCCACCTTGGGGAAGGGTCTAAGAGGCAGGGAGGGGTGGGGAGTTTGGAAATTTTGTTAGTTTTCAATGGTGTCTAGATGCAAATGGTGCAATATTTGTTGCTTTTACTAGAGTTTCTTCTAACTTGATTCAAGCAAAAGAGCAACCAACACAGTACTGCCTTAGTTAATTATATTCAGGCATATCATTTATCGGCCAACAAACGTGCAAGGACTCTATTCTAAGCTTAAGTACGTACCAAAGTATGTTCGCACAGAAACAATCATGGACAGTAAGTGATTACGTTTTTCGTCACCGCATTTTCTAGTTCTTCAAGGCTTCCTTTCTGCTGGTTCCTTGAATTCTGCGTAGGGCATTAGAGAGGATTTTGGCAGGGTACTGGCGTTTTTCAAGAGAGGATAAAATTTCTTCAGAGGAAGTGGAAAAGTCAGAATCCTCCGAACAAATTCGCCTGGTTCGAAGGAGCTGGGAATAAGGAATAGATCTACTGCAAGATTTGGGGTGGTTGGAAGGGTACAAAAGGTAGTTATGCGAGTCGGTTGGCCTAAAGTGTAGGTTAGAGGTAATTGTGCTGTTGTTAATGGACAGTTTAAGGTTGAGAAATACAACAGATTGAAACAGAAACAATGGGTAAATTTCAAAAAGAGGCAAAAGGAGTTTACAAAGTCGATAAAAGTTTTTAAATCACGACCGGAATCCAGTGGCAACTCCTACTATATCATCAACATACCTTTTGTAAAGTATAGGCCTGGGACCGGTATACTGAGAAAAAAGTTTTTCTTCAAAGTGACCCATGGTCAAACAGGCAACAGAAGGACCCATTTTGTTTCCCATAGCCACAACTTTAACTTAACAAAAAAGGCGTCCATTAAACTGAAAACAATTTTGCGTGAGAACAAGCTCCGTTAAACGTAGGAAGATGTCAAATCGTATTAGGGGATCACGCCATTTGTTTTGGTAGTAACAGATAGCTGTTTAGGGAGCATTATGAGTGTCACGCAGACAAAGAGTTAAAATTAAATTTCTGGTTGCTGCGCTCTGCTGGCCGAGCGCTATCAAAAGCCTCTATATGGTGAGTGCGGATGGTTCGCATACCTCCCCATTGTTAGGGAAAGTAGCCTCGCTTTATTCCCCCTCATATTGCTTGCTGCAGGCAGGGCGGTTCCCGCTAAAAGACAAGCAGTTGCCGAACACCTAGCAGCACTAATGGACTGAAACTGAGGAACCGACCTAATTTTGTCGTCGAGGGCAAAAAAGTTGTATTTTGGCGTCATTGAGGGTGTCAAGCCCAACGCAGGGGGCAAGAAGAACGTGAATTAAGGCAGATCGTCGCTGAGGATCCCTTGAGGGATATTGGCGGGGAGGCCAATATTCATTAAAATTATATTTTGTGCGGTCAGGCGGCTCCTGGATTTTAAACCCAACCAATCTTTCACCGAAAAGTCCATTCAACGTCAAAAGCTTACTCCGGTAATTCCGTAAGTTAAAGTTTGTTTAAAGTAATGAAAAGTTTAACGTATGTCTAAACAACTATTCACCTTTCTGATGAGCATTTGTTGTTGTTGTAAAATATTCAAGTGACAGTTGAAATGCTGTATATGTGTGTCTTTACTAAGCAACTTGTTACTCACCTAGTCAGTCATCAGAATGACCTCAAGAATGTATTGATTACAAGCTGAGAAGCGGGACTGTGTAACTTGTATTGTAAGAAGCTATTATTGTAGCGATGCATACTGCAATTTTAATGGTGCCAATCAGAATGTGATCTAAGGTGTAAAAAGTAACGCAATAAATGCAGGGTGCAAGTGCCAATTTAGATGAAATTTGACCTTTAAAAGGCATTATGCCCAGCTTAAGGGAATTTGAGAGCTGCTAAGAGTAGCCAGACGAAATTGTTTTTGTTGTAACTTTTATGTAAATTACAAAACGAAGTAACTTATAAGTCCTGTCAAAGAGTGAAATGTATGTAGTCATGCTGGGATATTTGACAGTGTATTGGGGTTTGTTACTAGTGATGTATTATAATTATGTACATTTCACCAGGGTTTTCACGACGGCTAGTCTTCACCTTCGCCTTCACCTACGTCTGTCGCCAGGTTTGACTATCGCTCATGATAACAGGTACTGCAGAGGACCTATTCTGAAATCTTTTGTCAGAGAACACCGGCACCTATTTGTTTCGCGAGTTCCTGAACTGTCGCGCAGCCAAACATCTCTTTCGCGATCGCAGGGCTATATATTCCACTAATATCTAGAAGGACATCGTCTTCACGCAAAGGGACTCGTCATATCGTTCACAGACGGTTTGATTCTCCTTTTTTTAATACGTATGTATGAATGTATTGATGTATGTTTGATGTTTCCCTGAATGAATGTATTTATCCTCATGAAATGAATTTAATTATGTAACCAAAGATACATGTTCTTATATTGAAAGTACGTAAGACCAAGATTAAAGCACGTACAAAAGCTAATTGGTGTGAAATTGTTCATGGTGTTGTCGGGTCCAAGGGTCAATTCTCAAGAACATTACCGACTTGGTCCTTCACAGTTTTCACCCATGACATTGAGGAATGGACGTGTAGAGGCTGGACACATCCATGGTGAATAAAAGACGTTCTTCGCAAGTTTCAGGGAACTCAAAGTCACGAATAAGTCTCAAGAAATGTGGCGTGTCTTGAACAAACGACGGCAAAGCTGAAACTAAAGGGGACAGCACGGAATCCACATACTCAGATATAAGTACGGTGGGACAGCTGTGTGGAGAGAAGATAGGTCTACCAGGGTTGTTGGTTTTGTGGATTTTGGGAAGCAGGTAGAAGTTAGAAATCTGTGGGCAAGGGTGAAGTAGAGAAATAGCGTTTTGGAGTAGTTGGTTACTGTCCATGAGTTTGGTTAAAGTGTTTTTAACTAACTTTTGGCACTCAAGAGTGGGGTTAGCGGGAAGTTCTAAATTATGAGTTAGGTCGGATAGCTGTTTGTTTGCCTTAGCAATGTACAGGTTTTTTCGCCAAACCACAACAACTTGCACAAGTATGAAGCCATTGTCCCTTTTAAACCAGAATTGCCTTTAGCTTGATCCCTTATCATCAATTTTCCCTAAATTTAACAATTTTAATGCCGTAATGTACCCAGAAAAGGGAAAGGGGGGGGGGGGGAATAAGTACGTATTTTCAAATTGGTTTCTGGAAGAAAAATTGGGAGGTCTCTCTTAATTTAAACAGTACGAAAAATTGTTGAGAACAAGTTCTATGAATGTGTTACAAGCTTCCGGTCTGGGGGTGTTTTTCAACTCAGAGAGGCATTCCAACCTGCCACACCCTCGAAAGACGACGAGCAACTGTATATTATATATTTTAACTTAGTCCACGGTTACGGTGGGACGACCGAGGATCTTTTTCATATGTCGCCAAGGCTACTGGAATCGAAAGCTTTCATATAACAAACTGTGTAAAGTGAACATTTAATTATTTTTAATTATTTTCCTTAGTAAATTGAGCACAGCGAGTGCTGTTTCGTTTGAAATGTGTTGACGACTCTGTGAACTTAATAGACTAGTAGTTATATTGAATTGACAATTCCTGGAGACCAAAAGAGAACTTTAGTGTAAAAAGGGTAACAGCTTAAAGGGGTACACGTGTTAAATGTGTTATATTATAAACTCTATTCATTTTCATATTAGCTCCACGCGAACGAAAGTCAGTAGAAATTATTTAATATACTTTTCTTCGCTTTTCAACAACCTCTTCTTTGCACTCATTTCATATTTTGCGTCCACCGACCCAAACTGTCACTGACATTAATGGGACTCTTCAAAGAGTTTTCTATAGCAGGATCAGAACTTAATATTCCCCCGAATTTTTTATATTTCTTGGAAAAGAGGCGAAGAAAGGAGTGGTGGCTTAAAAATAGAGGAAGTGTGTCAGATACTACTTTGTCACGGTACGATTGCAAGTGATTTCTTTTAAAGGGTTTAACCCTTTCGGAATGATGGCATAACAGCCGATAAAGGTATGACCTTTTCAGGAAGAAATAATCTTCAAGCTCAACAGCCTCATTTAGAAAGATTTGATCGCTAGAGCAGGGAAGGCACCTCTATGTCTAAAACAGGTACGTCGGTATCTGAGGTGGTTGTAAACTATAGAGTTTTTAGTGAGGTGGGGATGGAAGCTCTTGGAACAGAGATAGGAATGACTATAAAAAAATCACCAGTGTAACTGACAAAGGAAACGGTTTTAAAGGGGATTTCCAGTTCAAGGTAGTGCATAAAAAATGTTTGCTCAGGAGGGTGTCATTTTGATGCCCAATGGTGTTCCTTTAACTTGGAGGTAATGACGGCCATTGGAAATGAGAAATTTATGCTAGAGAACAAATATGATCAATTGTGAGCGTTCGGTGTGCAGAGTGATGCCGTGAGCCGCCATAAAATTATCACAAGCCAGAACGCCCTCGGCATGGGGGATATTGGTGTAAAGGACGGAAACAATCATGGTTACCAGGATGGTACTCCGATTAACTTACGACAGAATTGCATCAGCCTTATTAAAGCGGAACTACGAGATCTCTAACAATTCCCAACGGCGAAGAAAAAGCTTGGCTTCATGTTGTTCACACGAAAATATAACGAGGAGTGAGCTTTCTGCAACAACAACCTATTTTAGGGCATAAAACAGGAACAACTAAAAAACAGTTACATTAATTCAAGCGACTGTAGAATATGCAATTCGTTTTCTGTGAATACAGTCATTGACACTTTATGAATATTCATCCAGCAGCTGAGATACATATATACACATATATTTGTATACATATATATATATATATATATAAATCAAATTGGTAAAGCTGGAAATGCATATATATATATATATACGTATGTATATGTATGTATACATATATATATATATATATATATATATATATATATATATATATATATATATATATATATATATATATATATATATATATATATATATATATATATATATATATATATATATTACCCTTACCCTTTGTTGAATCAACACTCTTAACGGGTACTTTCCCTGAAAAGAAGCAGCCTGCTGTCATACCGGGAGAAGGCAGATCCCAGCCGTATACCCCTTGTAGTCAACTATCACCCAGCTGTAGCGCCACTTTTACGTGAGGTCAAACTCTCATGGAGCATTATTTCCTCTGACCCCGAGCTATTAAGTATTTTTGATGGACCTCTGGTATTCGCGTATCGCCAGCCACGTAACATCAAATCCCGTTTGGTTCGTACCTCCCTCCCTTCCACAGATTTTCAACCCAGTAATGGCAATATACCATGTAATAAACCTAGATGTCTGGTTTGCAGGCACCTTGACCCTTCCCCTTCGTACCTTCACCAGGCCTCAAAAATCATCTTGAGGCCTGGTCGTTTCATTCGGACAATGTAATTTATCTCTTGTATTGTGCCAAATGTCCAAGGGCCACGTACATCGGTGAAACAGGTACTAAGTTTAGACTACGGTTCATTAACCATAAACATAGCATACGCTCTAACATTCCAGGTTTTCCAGTTGCCGAACATTTTAACCTTCCAAACCCCCAGATAACAGACCTAAAATGCATTATTCTCTACGGCTTTTTTAAGAATACCGAGGAAAGGATCAAGCAAGAGGTTAAGTCTATCCTTCGACTGAATATACCCATAAAACCGGGCTAAACAGGGAACTCTCTTTCATGAGCAACCAAGCGAGGGTTACTCCTAGCACTGTGTAAGGTTTTTACCATTTTGTGTTTTCAACTGAGGAAGAGCAGTGGTGTCACGCTCGAAATATTTTGTACGTATTCTTCATCGATAAATTCTTGTTGGAAATGAAAGTATCATCTTTTATTTCGTTTTTCTATTGCATCTGTTTCCTTTTCCAACACACGCAATCTATTATATATATATATATATATATATATATATATATATATATATATATATATATATATATATATATATATATATATATATATATATATATATATATATCTTATATGTCTTATCCTTAAACTTGGCACTCTTCACCCCCATGGCCTTAATTCTAAGCTAGAATCACTGCTTGAATGATTTTAATCTTTTTGTTAACTGGTACTTTTTCCTTGACTTTGACTCCTCGTTTGTGTGACTTCAGTTGACTTTCTGTTACCGTGTTGAAGGGTATGTAACCCGAAACGTCGTAATTTGTATTTTTCGTTCAACTCCATTTTTTGTTCAACTCCATTTTTGGTTCAATTATATTGCACTGTGTATTACCATGTTTTTGCATCGACCTATGTTTTCTCCAGTGCATCGCAGTACCTTAGTCCTTATATATATATATAACGCTAATTCCCACCTGAGGGGGAAATTGTTATATCTGCGCGTACATAGGGCGAAAAAATATCAATGACATACATAAGGAAAAGTCTTCGCCCTAACGTCTAAAATTATAAACAACGTTATTCTTAATGGCCAGCCATCCGCTCGAGTAAAGAGCTAGGTGTCCGTAAATATGACAACTTTGAAGTAAATGTATCTACTTTGTAAATCTAGGAGGGCGCCCTTGTCTGTTTACGAATGCTTATAGAAGAAGTGTGTGGAAACGTTACCCCGAAACTTATATTTCGCCCCCCAAATTTTTTCCCTTAAGGTCGACTTTTCAACAACAACTTTCCCCCAAGTGCGGAATTAGTGAAATATATATTTTAATACAAAAAGCGAGGATTACGAGTAACCACAAACGGGGCTTTTGGTGCTTTAGTCGAAACGTTCTCACCTTTGCTGGTCCTAAGGAAAGAACTACGAGGAAAACCTTTAGCCCTATCATTTTTTTCTTTGAACACCTCGGTAGGATAACCTCTCTTATTTAAGTTTATTTCTAAAGTTTTTAAATTCTTATCACAATCATCACCATTGGGACAAATAGTTTTAATGCGGAGAGCTTCACAAATAGGGATGTTGTCTTTAACCGACTTTTTGTGAAACGGAGAATAGTGTAAATATAAAGGATTCTTACAAGATGGCTTAGTAAAGAGTTTAGTACTAATACGACCTTCGTAAAGGGTAATTTCTAAATCTAGGTAAACCAGTCTGGAGAAATCGAACTCATAGGTAAACACTAATTCATTTGGATACATTGTATTAAGTTCTTCCATAAAAATCAGGAAAGACTGTTCCCCTTTATCCCACAGGCCCTAGACGTCATCTATATACCTTTTCCATATAATCGGTTTATCTGTATTTTTTCTTCCATTTGTTCTTCAAAAAGACTCATTCCCAGACAAGCGTAACTTGGGGCCATTTTGGTCCAATAGAAGTACCATGAGACTGAATATGAACATTACCATTAAATTCAAAAATATTATTATCCCAAAAAGGTCTAAACACTTTAGAATATTACGAGTTTTCGGTATTTTCACCACCCTACTATCTAGTACCTTTTTGACAACTTCCGTGCCTAGAACACGTGTCATGCTTGGATACATAGCTGAAATGTCTATGGTAAACATACCTACATTTGGAGAAAGAGGTCCTTTTGTGTTAATGCCCTCTATGATGTTCAAAATGTGTTTAGTGTCACGGACATAAGATGGTAACTTTTGCATAAGAGGATTAAGATGATAGTCTACGAACTCAGACAATTTTTCTATGACAGAGCCACATCCTGAGATTACTGGTCTCACTTTCACATTTTGGGGGTTGTCAAAAGCCTTGTGTGTCTTTGGCAAAGTGTAGAACCGTGATAGAACTGGGTCCATTGGAGTAAGGTATGAAGCCGTACTTTCATCTATATCTTTTTCTCTTAGCATTTGCTGAATCACCTTAATGACTTCTACAGACTCCTTTAAAAGTTTTTATACAGGGAAGGCTTTCAAAATACTAGGTAGTTTTAACTGTACGTCGATTGGGGTTATTTACCTTATTAATTGTTTTGATAGTGGGAAGCAGTATGTGGTTGAGACGGGGTGCCAATTAAGACAGAGACACCGGGATCAAAGGCAAGAACTGAAAAAGCTACCATTCCTCATGGGAAGCTTTTTAACAACATTTTTTTTTAACACGGCCTGTAAGTTTTTCAATTTAATCGCCATTCAACGGGTCGAGGGACTTAACAAAACATACAGGGAACAAAAAGAACTTTTTTGGATACACCAACTCCACACGTTTGTACCAAAAGGGATTAACATTCGAAAAAGCCACAGTTCATAGCCGTTTTTGCATTTGAATTTTTACATGGGTTGGTAATTCAGTTTACTTGACGAAGGACAGTTGACCTGTTCGAAACGTTGTACAGTTTTCTCCGTTGATTTACTTTTTCTGTTGGAAGTATTTAGTAAGTGTTTTCGATTTGTTTTACTATGTATCCTCCTGGAAACACGAAGAGAATTTTTGAGTTGTACGGTGGAATTTATTTGTTATATATATATATACATATATCTATTTATATATATATATATATATATATATATTTAAATATATATATATATATATATATATATATATATATATATATATATATATATATATATATATATATATATATATATATATATATATATATATATATATATATATATATATATATATATATATATATATATATATACAATTATTTATATATATATATGCATGTATAACCGCAATAGTAAAAGTCACTATTCCATTTTCAAAACATCTTTGTGATTTTTTGGAAAGAACATATTACATTACAATGTTATTTTTTTTCTGCCCTTACGATTGTTATCCTTTTCCAATTAAATATATTCGTCCTTAGGGTGAATTAAATGGCTAATGATAAAAAAGAAAACAAAAAACAGTTTCATTAAAATAAACGCAGGAGAAAATTAGTATAGAAACTAGCAGAGAGAAACCCAGGACACGATGTTAACCGATTGCATGGCCAAATGGTTGCAGCTTCCAATTTGCAGCTGGGAGGTCTGGTGTTCCATTCCTGGCAGGGCAATACAATTGAAAAGAAACTGCGCAGTAGTAAAACGCAATGTAACATACCTATGTTCACTAGTTTCTTTCATTGGTTACCCAAAGTGTCGCCCACGATTCGTTGCCACGGAGAGACTCGAAAGACAGGAGGAACGCTATAGGTGAGTTCGTCCCCTTTCTGGAGTACTTACGAATAGCAAGATCAGGAATTTCATGAATCTGTGGACCTTGTTTTTCACACAGTGACGAATGTTGTTTTATTTAGAGAATTTTTGCCGCATTCATTGTTTTTATGTTCGGAAATGTAGAAAATAATATACTTTGCAAAGTTGTTGCAATGTTTATGGCTGAGGGGAACAGATTACCGCAAAAATGCATTCGTTACTACTCCAAAATTGCCAAATTTTCATATTCGTCACTATGCCAATTTGCGATTGGTCAGTACGCCAGAAAGGGGAGGAAGTGTTCTTACTCCCAACCTCAAATCTGCTAAATAAAGTTACATTGAAATTGATATAAGAACTTTTTACTTCAGCATCTGTACTTTACGGTCTTATGCGTTTGTGAAATCACGGTCGTAGTTAAACAGTCACATGCTTTGTCAGTTGAGGATGTCTGACCTACTGCAATGCGATCAACTTACCTGTGGTGCAGGAGTGTCAAATGGTGAATTAAACGATTGACTACTTTACTCGTTGGTTGGAACTTTACAGAAAACCAAACTTATACACCCATAAATTTATAAAACCACTTTATTTTCAACTAGAAGACTTTAAAAAAAAACTTTGTACCGACGATTCACTTTCGCCTTTCTAGGCTATGCCTTTAAACCTCTGGAATAATGGGAATATTCTCTTGCGGGAAGTGAAGGAGACATTGGTACGTTTTCTTGATAAACTTTTTGTGAGTATGGATTTATTTAAGTATCGTTTCCCGAACCATTACGACTTGGATGTCCTGGACGATCCCTATTCCTTTGTCGTTGGGATTGTCCACAAAACGTAAGTAGGTTTATGTCTTTCGCTTTCTTCAAGTTGGATACCAGGGTTTTGACTACCGGCCCGTCCAAATGAACCATCAACTGTTGTGACTGGAAGGCATTGGTCATTTTCGTAGTTATTGCCACTTTTTCTTTTTTTGACCGGAACGCGTCATTCAATATAACGAAGCAAGGAGTAGTGCAATAATAACCGTCACTGTAATGCCGGTCACCAGGGGGACTACCTGATTAACCTTGTTAACTTCTGAAAGGAAGAAAAATGTGAATCTCAAATACAAGCAACGTTTAGCAGATTATTCCCGGTGTCCTCGTAATAATTTTTGAATTTTTACAACTTGAGTTTCAATTGGCAATTTGTTTGTCTTTAAAGTTCTTTAAGTGTTGTGTTTTTACGGCTAGGTGTTGTTGTAACGAATAATTGGCGTATTTTTATTTATTTTCCCAAAGCAAAGCTTTTGTGAACTAGGTTTACTGAAATGTTCATGTCTCAGACACATGTCCGCACATTTCCAAAAAAGGGAAGAGGAGATTGTGTGGTCTGAAAGCCCTCTTGAATCTTCTTTTAGATTAATTTCACACTGAATTTCACGTATTTGTCATTGTGACGGAAGAAGATAAATTTTCATGACACCTTTGAAAAATTGGGTGGGGTTCTGCCCAGGGTTCCAATAGGCAAAACACCGCTGGACTGAAAATTTTGGTTACATCTCCCCACGGTCCAGAGCTTACATTAGCTTTTAAGAAATAATTTCAACCTGCTTTGCTCGCAGCTCCACGCTATGCACAGCAGCAAAAATCAGAGCTTTTAATACAAAATAGCACGTAAAAAACTAACTGGTTAGACAAAGCTAGTTCTTGTTGGAGTATTGTTCATCTGATGCACAGGATTAATGTCAAAATATCAACTATTGATAAAGTGTTTCTAACATTTGATAAAGTTGTCCGACCATTGAATGGCCACTTAAAAATGTGTGGTCTGCATAATCTCTGCCTGGTTGTATCCTTGTAACGGTGAAGTTGCAGGAACTTGTTGAACAAGGAATCGATACATGTACATGTGACTGTATTCTCCTCCATGGGAAGGCTTTCTCCAGAGGTATGAGAGCAAGTTGACAGCAGATCTCCATCCTCACGATCACTGCATGTAGGTAGGATCCACTCGGCAGGTCCATCCTCATTCGTAATAATAATGTCGTCTGGGCATGATGATTTAGTTGGTGCTATGGGTTAATTGATAAAGTTGTGAATGTGAGTATCCTTGTCAAACTTTACGATAATTTAGAGAAATGTGTTCAAAGTAAGCATTTTAAAATGGCGGAAAGTTTTATCAGGAAACTACAAAATATATTTTGACGATCACACAAACTGTTTTTTTCTTAATGTTTTTGAAAAATAGAAATAATCGAAAATGTCGAGATTTCCGATTTCAGCCGTTCTTAACTTCTAATGTTCTCGCTTATGGATTTCTATTCTGCAGTTGTTGTCCATTGGATTGCTTCTCCTCAAGTAAGCATTGCATACAACGGCATAAGGTTTTATTTTTGAATGTTTTGATATGAGTCAGTCTAGGAACTGAGTTTGGGATTCTTTGGTGAGAAGCGAATACTCAAACCCCTGGACCAAGCTCATGGTTTAGAATAAACGCTTGGTTGCTGTTGAAAAAAGACAAAACAGCCATACATGCGTAGTAGTATTTCCAGCAATTGTTCAGTCTCCTTACAATTGCATAACTGTGTCTTTCAAATGACAACAATTATTTCATATAACAAGATAATATGTTATACCCCAAAAAGAAGAGGGGAGAGAAACCTAAAATTCCCAGTTCAACCTGTATGGGTATATGGTATTGCTATTAATGAATTTCCAATGATGTAATTTTACCTTCGTTTACAGGGTTCACAGAAATGACGAGGGCGCCCTTTACACTGAATTTCACCCAAACATCATCGGCGAAAGACCGTTCTGTTAGCACATACTCATCCAAAATTCCGTTCCTTTCTAAGATGGGAGGAGAAGTTAGTTGGTCTTCACCTACTGCCAAGTTAACTTCCACATTGCGTCCTTCCGTCCACAGAAAAATGAAGTTAATTAAAAGATGGGTGCCTGGGACGGAATTATTGAAAATGATGGTGTGGCTGAAGCTTCGAAATGTGTATGCCCATCTGTTTGTTACACTTACAGTACCTGAAAATATAAAGTGAAGAGATGCATTCAGTAGTTGTATTAAAAGAAGGGGAAAGGTGCAACAGGAAGTGGTATGTAAGAGGGATAATTCTTCTAAGCATGTTCGTGAAAATTGCATTGAAATCCAATGTGTGGTTCTCAAGATATGAGCACATAAAGTTTTCTCCTTTTCAACAAAAAGTGAACTTGAAGCAATCACATATGACATCATATCCCCACATAAGTGCACAGTCGCTACTTTTTCTTTAAAATTCTTTAAACTTGAGTTTCCTGTAAGGAAATTTGAAAAGTTGTGGGATAACCGTAGAATTTGTATACCCTTTTGATGAATCTGAGATTGAGCGGCGACTAAAGATCGTAAATGTTATCCAAGGCCTACGAAGTGAGACTCTCTGGCGATAGCTTTTTGAAACGAGCTTATATTGGAGTAAATATGTACATTTGTGAAAGAAAAAATATAAAAATAGCACTGCAGCTACCGTTGTCACTTTATGACCTGGTGTCATGTGTAGAAAATTTCCGGATTTGTCACCTCAAAAGTTCGAAATAGTTCACCAAAATGAAGGTATGAGCGAGCACCTCTGCTTGGGAATCGCGATTTGCAGCGCGTCAACTGAAAATTTTGCTTTTTTAAACAACTTACAACGAATATGGAGATCTAATTGGAGAGAATTCATGAGTTTTCAAAATCACATTTTAGACTGGTTTCACAAATGGAAATTTTTCGAATTCTTCATTTCTTCAGTGCCGCCTGCCCTTTGTAGCTACACTCTAAAAAATGTTTGGTGAAAATTTCCTGGTTAACCATATTTTAACATTATACTGGTTACGCTGAATGAAAATAACATTATTATGGTTACTCTCAAACGTGGTGCTTGCCCACCTCACTTCTGTGTAAAATTCATCAACATTATAATGGTGAAATATGTGAGGTCAAATGTTTTTCAGTTCTGATTGGTTCGTTGATCGTAAATTTGCGCACGGCACCAATATACCACGCCAGCGGTGCATGGCCTGGCTGGGAACGCCAATCTAACAATTATTCATTTGTTCTCCGATGCCGCAACAATCTCACCGAACTTTGCATTTTGACTCAGATTCTTCTGTTTTTACGGCGAACGACGTATCGACCCATATTCATGGATAAGTTCGTGTGCGAAAAGCTTGAAGAATTGAAGCTGACAGGTCTTAAAGAAATTTTTGAAGGTAAAATCTGTTAATTGCAAGAGTTTAGTGACATGACTCCAAATTCCCACCTGGCCTACACTCATGTGTAGCCTACAGTAGGCCTAGTGTTAAGTATTATGTTAGCCTAATAGTAATACAACTGCCTTGCGCAATACAAAGCTTGATAGGCTACATAATAATATAGGCTAAGCTACGGCACTGTACTGGGGGTTGCACAATGCATTATGCATTATAGGCTAGGCCATATCGCCAAACTACAGTGTTGTAAAATTCAGTGACTCGAGTCGCATCATTACAAAACCACATTGACATTGACTCAAACACTTCCCCCAGGAAATCCCTCTTGAAATAACACAGTTACTTGAGTTAAAAAAAGACTAGACCTGTCAAGGCCTAGCCTAAATGGCTTGACTTGACAGGGAATTCAGAGACGATTGATTGTGGGGGGGGGGGGGCAACAGGGGCTTTAGTCCCCTTGCTAGTCTGGAAAGTTTGTATCTGCTGTACCAAATTTTTACGCCAGTCACCTCCTTTCTCAATTTTTAAGCCCCACCAAATTGTTGCACTGTATTTTAAGTAAAGTGGTTGGTTCAAAGTTCGAACACCTCGTTTTAATGCTTATTTATTCACTGACCGATGCCAAATAATTGTCAGTTTTACCATACCGGTAGCCGGTTGTTTCGCCCCCTTGCCAGTTCTCCCCCAACCAGTTCACCCCCAAGCATAAACCAGTTTGCCCCCCTAAGACCTGCCAGTTCGCCATAAAGACCTCCGGTTCGCCCCCTAATCTTTCTGAAGCAGGTCCCTCTATAATAAGTGAATGTTTTAGAACAAACGATGCACACAAAGTGAAGTTTCTCATTTAATTATCTTTCAGGATGAGACTTGAGTTCATTTTTAAAGGTGAAACAAGTTGTTCATTTGTACTAACTCATAACGTTACCGTACGCTCGTGCGCAATTGTTGAGTGTTAATTGTGTTGATTATGATTGATAGTACTGATGTAGGACTCTCTCTGTCTGCATTATCGTTGCTACATCCTTTGTGTGCTTCTTTGTGTAAACGTTCGCACATCATCTTTTGTGGTTTTTTTTTTTTTTGTTCTATTTATAATTGTCAATAAATGGTGCAAAAAACTGCAAAAATTGAAAAAATGGTTTTAAAAAATGCTTAACTTGCTTGTGAAACTTAATTCTGGACGTGCAAGAGAATAGATAACGCATCGCCTACCCTTACCTGACTTTGTGTTTGTCACATTTGTTATGACAATTACAAAAAACTGCATTTAAAGGTCAGTTTATTCGATGTCATACTCATAAGTATGTGGGGTCGGAACGACCTCCTCTTTGGGGGCGAAACGACTTCCACTACGGGGCAAACTGGCAAGGGTGCGAAATGACCAGGGCGAACTAGTTGGGGGCGAACTGGCAAGGGGGCGAAGTGACCGGTAACCACCATACCATATGGAGCCACAATTATTTCTTAATGATATTTTAATTAATTGAAGAAAATACTGTTTTTTGATGGATAAATGAATGATTTTAATGAGGTGTTCGAATTTAGAACCTGTTCAAACTTTGAACCAAGCATTATATAGTATGTATTTAAAAGACAAGAAAATCATACCATTAAATTGGTTTATAAGGTTTTTGTGGCACTCCCAAAATATCTGGCACGCTGAAAATATTCAGCGCAGCATACATATTTTCCAGTTAGGCCCCTTTTCTGGCATACAGTGGGCCACAGGGTTAGAGAGAGTGACCAGTACTTGGCCCCCTAAGGAAATTTTGGCAATAATTCCTCCCAGGTGAAAATGGAATAATATGATTCAAAATATTTTTCCTAGAGGACATTTGGATTTGTTTGTCCAGTATTCAACCCCCTGTTACCAGTATTCAATTTATTAGACCAGTGTGCCATCCCCTTCATGCCCAAGAAAAATGAAGTATCTTCATTACTTATGGTCAGTTAAATTTGCTGAACAAATCTTTTATAAGTTCTTTAGAAAAAAAAATTAATCTTGCTGTTTTTCTTTGTGTTTTTATTAGGTGAGTAGGGTCAAATAACCCACATCTCAGTGCAAAATTATTGATTTTTTTTTTTGAGTTGACAATATTGACTTCTTTGAGAAATGACCAGAAGACTGTTGAACTTTATTAGATTCTACCACAGTTATGGAACCACAATATTAACCTTTAAGCAGTGCACAGATGTGGAGTTAATTACCCACTCAGGCAGACTAATACAGTATTCCAGGAATTGATAACTCTGTAAGAGAAGCTCAACTTCCTATTGTCAAGCCTCGCAAACACTTAACTCGCTTCTTACAATGTCCTTGAACCCGAGCATTACTTAAAACATTTAAATAAATGCAAGGTGACAAAGGATTCCTTTCAGAGAGAAATATGTACACCTGAAGTATGTCCCCCTAATATTTGAATGCTTCGATGCTAAGCCCAATGACTTCAAGATAGGCTCCTCTGCCCCTGCTTGAGTCAGTTCTTTGGTGACTGGTTACAACTCTGCCAAAGTGCAAATAAAATCAGCCAAATATGTATGTGAATGATAAAGGCTCCTAGAATTAAAAATATCAAATGACTTTTGCCAAAAAAATGTAGGGCCTAGCGTGACCTGTGCAGCTTATATTCAAAAACGAGGAATAGCCTAGCTTAGAAAGTATGCTGCAATTGTCAGATGGATTAAGGAATGATATGAATGATTGGTGGCAGGGATTTACAATAAAAATCAGCTTAAACATCATTGACTAAAACTGCTTAGGCCTAATTTAATTTTTTTAAGTGTACGTCAATTATTGAATTACAAAAATTACCCTATGCCAATGTTTACTCTATTATTAATGTATATAATACATAACTTTAAATTTACTGTTGAGGTGTGATGATAATGACTATGGGCAATGCCCACTGGCCATACTGTATTGTAGCCTCAGAAGTACTGTAGTGTTATGAAATTAAGCACAATTTTGAGTGTCATCCCATAGACACCTTTGACTGATGGATGACACCCAATAGCCCAATTGATTGTGGTACCTTGCAAACTTCATTTAGTAGTATAGTGTGTATCATTTTCAATTTTATTTTGTTGAATTGATTGTCCTTTTTTGAGGGTGATGAGTTTGTATTCCAGATTTCACCTGTAGGTCTATGTAATGCATATGAGGTTCACTATTCTTAATTAACCCAAACTTGAAAATATTGCCAAATTCTGAATAACAGTTGAATACAAGTAGCTGCCATGTTAACTGAACGTGGGGGTGAACAGCCAATCTTTTTTTTAATTGGGGTATGCTTCTGAGGTACTGTACAGTACACCTCATTGCATTTAATGGTTGAGGTGAACAGCTGCTCTATTGTTTATACAATTTTTTGTTTTTCTGTATATTGCAGTTAATTGCATCGATGAAGAAGCATTCCTCCTTCTTGATGTGGATGCTGTGAAGGAGCTGATCAAACCTGTGGGACTGCGGATGAAATTTCTGGCCAATCTGAACAAGTTGAAAGATGAACAGGTGCTTATTAAATTTCTTCTTTAGCCTCATTTCCTGTACATACATGAGTTAGGATGGGTTTTATTTGCCCCAGATGTGACCACCATGTCAGTGGAAGTGCTTTTCAATTGATATCGCACATTAAAAATGCACATGCACTTATTTTTGGTCATATGTTCACCAGTGCATTTACTTGCGGCCAAGACGGATGTATGCGTACTTTCAGATATACATATGCATTCAAGAGGCACATTGAAAAAAATCATGAGGTAGTTGCCAGTGATGAGGAAGGATCTGATGATGAAGCCTGTGAGTTAAATAATGGAAACGTGGATGAGGATAATGATGATGCTGCTAGAGATGACCCACCGGTACAAGATGAAGACCTTTGGGATGACCTCAGTGAAGAAAAAATAACTGATATGGTGGCAATCAGTATTGCAAGAATGAAGGCTTCAAGTAGTATTGTACAGTCAACAATAGATATGGTAGTTGCAGAATCTTCAGCTTTGTTTCTTGAAATTGTTGGCAGTTTGAAGGAGAAGACAACTAAGTTTTTGAGTGATAGGGGGTTTTATGAGGATGATGCAGAAGTAAGAAATTTACTGGAAACATTTGAGTACTGTAAAGCTCCATATCACCAGTTCAGGAGTTCTTATCAACAGGAAAAATATTTTGACTGTTCCAGTTTCTTCATTAGACCAATAGAAGTGCCTATTGGCTTGGGATATTTTCCCCATCACAATGCCATCACTGGTCATGTTGAGCAACTTGCAAAACACATAACATTTCAGTATGTACCAATGAAAAAGCTACTGAGATGTATCTTTGAGAGTAAGAACTTCATGACCACTTTGATGCAGTATCAGCGTAGCAATGATGGCATTTTAAGGGATTTCCATGATGGCAAGTTCTGCCAAGAGCATTATTTTTTCTCAAATCCTAAAAACATTCAGCTTCTCTTGTATGTTGATGAGTGTGAAGTTGCTAACCCCCTTGGATCAAAGGCAGGTCTACATAAGATTGGAGTGGTTTACTGTACAATTTTGAACATACCTCCCAAATACCGGTCATCTTTGTGTAACTGTTTTCTTGTTACCATGTACAATGCTGGAGATGTGAAAACATATGGCTACAATGCCATCTTGCGACCTCTTGTAGAAGACATAAAAGACATGGAGACAAATGGTTTGTACATTGACACGGATGTTTATAGGGGAATAGTTAAAGTGAGTATCGCTCAGGTGGCTGGTGACAATCTTGGTGTGAATGGACTTTTTGGTTTTGTGGAAAGTTTTGTTGGCAATCATTTTTGTCGGCAATGCAAGATGCACAGGAATGACATGAGGTATGCAGCCACTGAGATTTCATATTTTGTACGAAGGCAAGAGGACTATAATATTGATGTAACAACTGATGATCCATCATCCACAGGGATCAAGACAACATGTCTTCTTAATGATGTTCATAATTTCCATGTCACAAACAACTTTGCCCCAGATATAATGCACGACTTACTAGAAGGCATTTGCAGTTTGGAGGTTCACCTAGTTCTTGAAACCCTAATTCAAGAGGGTTACTTCACATTGGATTTGTTGAACAGTAGAATCACAAGCTTTGACTATGGAATCCCAGATGCTAAGAATAAGCCATCAGTGATTTCTGCCAACAAGCTGCAAAATCCCGATGGACCCACAAATCAAACAGCTGCGCAGATGTGGTGTCTGATCCGGCATCTTCCTCTTCTCATCGGTGACAAAGTACCTGAGGATAACGAACATTACGAGTTGCTGCTTCTGTTATTAGATTGTATGGATATCATATTTTCATACGAAGTAACTGAAGATGATACTTTCTTTCTGAAGCACGTAATCAAAGACCACCATGAGCACTTTCTGCATTTATACCCGTTTCGCCACCTGAAACCAAAGCATCACTTCATGACGCACTACCCTCGTCAGATCCGAATGATTGGTCCACTTGTACGGTTTTGGACAATGCGTTTTGAGGCGAAACACAGTTTTTTCAAACGACTGGGACATATAGTGTGTAATTTCAGGAATATCTTAAAGACTCTTAGCTTCAGGCAACAGATGTTCTTTTGTTACAATATGATTGGTGCAAAAGATCTTGTGGGCAGAGACACAGAGGTTGGACCAGGAACATCTACACTCGTTGCTTCTCTAGACAATGCCAGGGCTCTAGGAGTTATACTTCATATCCACCTTTTGGATGAAGTCTATGTTGCCAAATGGTGTGTTGTTCATGGAAGGAAACATCAGAAAAATATGGTGGTGGTAACCGGCAAAACGGAAGAACTTGACCCTATTTTTCAGAGGATTGTGTACGTAATTTGCATGGATGATAGTATAAGACTAGTCACAGAGCCATTCAAACTTGTCAGGTTTGATCGTCACACCCATTCATACATAGTGCAAAGTGCAGCAGATGAAGCTGCCTGGAATGTAACAAGTGTGGATGGACTGCTTGATTATCAGCCATATCATGCTGCAAAGTCGTATGACCAGAGTGTGGAGTCACATCTCTCTATTGTTTTGAGGCACAAGATCCACTAATCATTACAATGTACAGTACATTAGTGAGGAGGATCTTCCTGCCCTGCAGTATGTGAGTGTTAATTTTGGTATTAAATAGATAATTACTGTAAACTTTTACAGGTTCAGAAATTGAGGTCTGCAGTATTTACAGTAGCTGAGTTAAGGAGACAAAAATCCAGATGAAAAGTTGCCTTTTTGGACACAATGGCCCCCTGTTTCACCAGGCTGAAAGCAGGCAGCACTTCAATTAGAAAGTCTGTTTGCATATGATCCCAATCTTTAGGCAGTTTGTACAGTAATTCTATAAAATGCTATGTGGTAACACTGTCAGTTGGGGATAATGACAATATATATAGAGGTAACTGTAATGTTATGTTTCTTTTCTTCTCAGTGCCCACCTGCTTCACCAATGCCTTCAGTATCTACAGTATCTGTTCCCAGCAGTCCAATGGGTTCAACTGTCTCAAATACCTCGAGAACTAGCCCCAGTCCATCCTTTTCCAGTTCGTCTGAATGTGGGGATATTGGGCATGATGCGACGCCTCCACCACCAAAGAAACTCAAGTCTGACTTCGTCTTTGTAAGTTAATGACCTAGTATTACATGAGCAGGTAGAATGAGGTTTTCATCCTACAAGGTGCAAACCTCCTGGCTTGACATGGAGCATACATCAGCCATTAGTGGCCCCTCCACTGGCAAACCAAAAAAAGGAGTATGGGATGAGTCCGGGCCAATGTTCCTAGTAATTCGCTCAGACCTTGTAATCCTTATTTCTGGGTTACATATCTATAGTAGTGTATTGCAGATTACATTTAGTCTGTTGACTCCCTCCCCCCAAAGAAAGAAAAGAAAAGGCACCCGGTTGCCATTCAGAACAGCAAATTGGTACTGTAATTGAACTGACAAATTTATTGAATGGCTGGCAATAGTCCTGAATGGTGAGCTTTTTAAGCTCACTTGCAAAGTGAAAAATTATTCAGTACCCTAAAAGCAGGTTAAGTACCATATCATCTCTGAATCCTATGGAGAGGGGGTGCATTGTCTTTTCAAAAGGATGGATGGGTACTTGATGGTAATTTTGTGAAGGAAATCATTAACTTTTAAATAAGTATGGTATCTTTAATCGAGTGTTTACTTCTCTGAGAATCATTACCGTAGGAGAATTGACTAGATACCATAGTAGTGTACTGTACTTTGCAAATTCTTTGGTTTTCAGAGTGCACGACTACTACTAGAACAGACTGCTCTTGGTCGTTCCATTATTGGAGAAATTGAAGATGGAGAATTGTCCAGAAAGAGCAGACTGAAGATGGTCCGTATAGTGGTTGCCCATATAATTGACCACTATGGAGATAGGTAAGTTGCCAGAAAATGTTATTCTATTGTAACATGATGAGATATTTTGCATTACAGAATGCCAGTGGTTTGCATATGAGAAGGGTATCCTAGGAATATTAACTAGTGTGCAGTTCTAGCATAGTGGACGTATATGGTTTGTAGAAAAATATCGTAATATTACCCCCTCCCCCCCCCCCCCACACACACACACCTACATACACACAATAATTCAGCAATTACAACTGCGAGTGGGCAGACGGGCAGGTGTGATTGCATGTTCAAGCATTGGTACTAATCAAGAGGCTTAGTTGAAAATTTCATAATTGAATGTTGTTCTTTTCATATTCTACAGTATGCCTACATAGCAGAGATAGATGTCTAGAGTGTTTTTTTTTTTTGGGGGGGGGGGATAGCAGGTCATGGTTCCCCACAGATATTTAAGTGGAGAACGTATCAGTCTGAGCAAATGATATTTGAGTACTTATTAACTGGCAGTCAGACTGGAGGTGTATATCTTACAAATTTTTTTTGAGTATGAAAAAAGACAGCCACATTAAATCATTTGTTTCATGCATTTTCCTAGGAATAAAATGCTACTGTGGTACTAAAATTTCTATCCTTGGCAAAATGGAATTTTTCCATTGAATTGAGTCCCCATTGGCATCGGCTCACACAGTTTCATTGGAACAAAGTACAGCATGATTTCCAGTTGAATCCTCAATTTCAAGCTTTCATTTTCATAATGCCAACCTCTGTTTTGACACTGTTTAATTTTCAATCCTATGTTTTCTTTTTGAAATATAATGGTATGCAAGCTGGTTGTCAATATTCATGCCTAGAAAGTGTCAGTTGGTCTTAGAGGGTAATTTATTTAAACTTGGGTCAGAGTGTAAAAATGGTTGCACAGTATTTCCAAATGTGCAGTCTGCTGCATTTGCTTTCAAATATCTTCTTTTCGTCAACAGACCTAAAAGTGATGTAAAGGCAAGAATGGCTAAGGCAATAACTGATGACTTCCCATCCCTTAAAGATGACGAAGGTCATGGTTTTGTAAGTTATCATTTCATTTCTATTCCATCCTATTAGAAATCACAAGCTGTTTCACATAAAGCAGTTATGCCAGTACAATAGGGGTTCTCCCACAGCTGTTTCCAGGATATGTGCAGTGCCAGAGATCCTGCTCTGATGAGGCATGACTACAGAAACCATGCCTAGGTAAATCAAGAATAAAGCAGTTCTGGCAGAACCTTACATAATTTTGTGTGATTTTTGTGAATGTCTTGTCCGTGACACAAATATTTTATGTAGACCTACCTATGATTCGTTTATAATAACTCAATTTTTTTATGCAAAAATTTGCTATATTACAGTACTTGAGGGGCATTTGAAGATTGCTCCCCACAAATTATACAGTATGTGTTGTAACCTTGTAGATTCAGAGAAATCAGGCAAAATGAAAATACCTCTAATCCAAATTGCACATCTCATTTATGTCCTGTCTGTGACACATCTAAATGCTCCTAACTTGCTCAGAGAATATTCTAAACGTGGATCTTTCACTCATTTGAAGAATTAATCATCCACTTTCGCTGTGTGGAGGAAATTCTCAAGAATTGGTTATGTGATAGTTAGCTAATTAGCAATGTTTTCTGCAAAATGTCATGTCTGTGATAGTCTACAGATTACCTGTGTAATGCCCTACCACTGGTTGCACATAATCAAGTCAAGATGCAATATTGGCCATCGATTAAATCTTTTAAACATTTCATTTGCTACACAGGAGGCTTGGTTCACTCCTGGGAAAGGATCACATGCCGCAACAGGGTGGATTGAAGAGCGACTAAGAAATGTACGGCGTAGTGACTGTAGGAGTGGCACAGTGAACTATCACAGTAACAGTACACTGATTTCTGCCACTCTTCCAGGTAGGTCATAGTTCTTTTAAATGTTCCGCCAAGCCAAATCCGAGTCAATTACTTATTATTTTTACTGGTGGCCAAGTAGGTTTTGATCTCAAGTTGCAAAACAAGCTGTCTACAACAGTGGTAGGTAGATGCCCAATTAATCTTCCATGGGAATCTTCTTTACCAATTTGCAAAAGAGGATTACATACAGTTAAAACGTGCATGCTACCAGTTTTTTCAATAACCCTATAGCTGAATGGATGGCAAAATTTCCTATGCAGATCATTCTATGTTAATGCATGACTCCTAACTGTGCAGCTTAAGAGCTTTTCCAAGCCATCCTTGTGTTACTTAATGCAAACAAGGCTGTTGCAGTATAAGGTGCCCTTCCATGGGTGTTGCTATGCAGAGGTGTACAGCACAATAGGGTTGTGTTTTTTTTTTTTAAACTTGCTTTTATTGATTTATGCACAAGGTCAATTGCAAGTCCTATTCCTTGTACCCCTGGCAAGGTGTGTTATTCACAATTCCACATGTGCTTCACCTTTCTCTCAAATTTTGGGCAGTTTTAGAATTCAGTGGTAGAACCATTTCTCAGCAATTACTACTGAATAGTAGATATTTGTTCCAAACATTGAAGCAGTTTTTTAAAACTCTGCTTTCCTCATTTTTTCTACAGACTCCGATACAACAGAAGAACGGTTTAAAAGCATGACAGAGTGGCTTAAGCACAACACCACTCCGTCCTCTCAGGTCTCTGCTTTCCTCATTTTTTCTACAGACTCCGATACAACAGAAGAACAGTTTAAAAGCATGACAGAGTGGCTTAAGCACAACACCACTCCGTCCTCTCAGGTCCACACATTTATGGAGAAGACAGCAGTGAAGAGGGCAGAGTGGATTCGGGGGAATACAGGGCAAGGCCTACAAATAGTTGTCCAGGAATTCCCCAGGCTGTTCGACACACCTGGTATGGTAAGTAGACAGTCAGTGTATAAAATCAGGGAAAAATCCATACCTCACTCTTTATCTTTGTACCCTAGTAGTGGTACTCCACAGGTACCACATGAAAGCTTCACTCTGCTGGCCAAGCTGTCTGGGAGATTTAAGTTTGCCACATTTTTAATTTGCTCCCATAAATATTTAGGAGGTAGCATGGTGCAGTGATCTGGGGGGGGGGGGGGGACGTGCAACTTGGTAAAGTTCAATTCCATGTTTACCTTGGCTTGTATGATGGTGCCCACCTCTTTTGGCTCTCGGCGAAAAAATGCTTCCATCTGTTGGATGATGGCATAAAATGACAGCTTTGGAAGCAGGATGGGGATGGGTACACCCCTGCCTCTACATCATCTGAGCATTAGTTGAAAAGAGAAGGCAATTAGCTATTGCTGGTGTTCTGCACGATCAACATGATCAGGGTTCCTAGTGTAAAACTTACGTGACTTTATGGACCTGTTTGTTTGTTAACTGTTTGGCCAATACTTGATATCAAGAATGGAGATGGTGTTATTGTTTTCATTTTTATTTTGTTACAGGTGGAATTGGACTTTCATGCTCTCTTCCCAGATGTGTCCGATAAGTTGTATATGGTCTGGACTGCACCGTATGCAGATGAGGTACTCAAATATGCCAGCTTACAAAGCAAATGGCAGTCCTACTTGCCTATCCACACAGCAAAAATGGGTAAGTTCCATTTAGCAGAGGTCCTCATTTGAGGCAAGAGTTCTGAAAAAAATCTTAAAAAAGTTTTGAAACTTTTCCGCTTTGCACACCCCTGCCATTGAAATGGTGTGACATAAGAAGTCATCCAAGTTAAAGAACAGAAACAGAGAAATCTTGCCTCTAATTTTATTTTAACTTTTAATCCAGGCCAGGCTAAAAGTAACTGTAATGACCCTGAAAGTGTAAAAGCACTGTGAGGTAACCTCCTCATATGGTTCAGGTTAGTAAGTGATAGTTTAACTTGCCTTATGTTCTGAGTACTGTCAAGTTGAGTTTGCAATAAATGGAATGAATTCATTGTGCTATGCAGTAACCTGTCATATCCATCATTGTTAAACACTTGTTTATTGTAACCACTGCCCCACTACTGCCCCTCGTACAAGAGGTTAGTGGGAATGTTTTTTCCTTTTTTCTTTTTTAGAAAAATTCAAATTCACTCTGCAGAGCACTTCTTGAACAGTATTTCTTGCACATCACGACTAGGGTAAATATTAGTTTCTGCTTTTGCCAGGCAATATTTTACCAAGTATCTATCAATAGGTTGTGTGCAGTTGAGTTATCAGACTTGCCTTTTTTCTTGCTACAAATGTCCCCCCCCTCCCCAACCTATGGAAAGGTTTCCATTTCTTGCTTTAAGTCATGTGTCAGAACCTCTATTTTTCTCTGTTTATTGTTATGAATATTTTGAATGACACATTCAGGTTGGTTCATATCAAAGCATTGAAAATGGCATGGCCATCAAACAACATACTCAGTCTAGACACCAACACAACAATAAACTATCCCTTTTGTTTTGTTTATCCCTTTTGTTTGCTAAATTTAGATTCTGAGGAAAAGAAGACTAATGTTTCCTTGAGTCTCCTCCCTTGTATCCTACCACCTGGCAGGAAAGGAAAGAAAAGAGCCAGCATCGATGAATCGGTGGGATCTTATATTGATATTAAGCCGGTATGAAAATATTTCTTAATTGAAAAATGCAAACAGATATATTCTAAGTCTCTCACTCACCATACATGTACTGATACAGGAAGCTGACCATGCAGTCTCAGGGCTTCAAGTCCTGCAAACTTTATATGAAGTTAGTCCCACCCTAAGTCATGTTATGATTGCTATGTGGGGGAGGTGAGATTCATCAGTTACCACTAGACAAAAACAGTGTGCCAGCCCCCTCCTCCTCCTCCCCCCCCCAACCCCAACCCTGCCAAAACATAGGTACTGAAAAAAACCCTTTAGAATGGGTTTCTGTTCGACATCATATTAAGAATTTTTATTGTCATTAATTGGCTTTAGAAATTTCTTTCATAAAATTTTTGTCTTGCTTCCTTAACTTCTGTTTGGCCTAGGTGACCATTCCCTGATGAAAGAAAACAGTCTTAACTAAGAAGCCCTGCGCGTGTGCCACCATGAATTGATGCATAGAACACCAGAAAAGTTTTGGCTTCACAAGACCCTCAGATGGCCTGAAACGGCCCTTTTTGGTGTTCTTAGCTGCCTAATTATAGCTGTAAAATTGCCCTGTTGTGCCTGAAAATGAAATTAGGCATATCTCCAAAAATTTGTGCCTAAGGGAAGTTTACAGTAGAATTTTCAGCACAGAGGAATATTCAACGTCTGGCGCCTTGTTAACCCAAAGGGAGGAGAGTGCTTGAAGGCCTTGAATGGCAACCCTAATTTGGCCCCCTAAATTCCTTGAATGGGGCCCTGTTGGTTGGTGGAAGTGCAAAGGGAGTTTTGTTTTCAATGGAGATCTTTAATCTTGGAAAGATATCATTCCATTGCAACAAAAGGAACTTGAGAACTTGTGACTTTTATTTCATGATAATTTATTGTATTTCTCAGTAAACTTAGTAATGTGCATGCAAATAAAGAGTACATGGTTCATACCTATGAACCCTGCATTACTGTTTATTGCTGTTCTTTACTGATTATTATGTTTAGCAAGAATCATTAGAGACTGTTTCAGACATTTTCAAGAAGCTAATACAAGTTTCAACTTTGCATCCCAATTTGATAAATTAGATGGGATAGGTAAGATTTTTATTTATTTTTTTTTCAGATTGGAACTAACATCCCAAAGTACCTTGAGGAGGTCACCAACCATCAACCATATATTTTGGTGTTGGGGTCGCTACTGGAGCCCCTACAAAAGTTCGTCATCGTGGAAAGGAAGGCGTTGGAGCAGCCATCCTTGATAAAGGCTTTTGACGTCTGCTTCAAACTTTTTTACATTTTAGACTTACAGTATCCTTGGCAGTGTGCAACATCATGGGAGTTCTTTCAAAAAGTAATTTTTGGTTTGGAGGATGCTAAAGGGCGCAAAACCTCCCCGGCAGTTATTGCAATGCGAACTGCCCTTAAACACCTTCCAAAGTAGAGTAAATTATTTATGTTTTCAATTTTGACTCTTTTCATATTTGTTATCATTGTTTTGTTTTTAAAGGTTTTGTTGCTAAATTGCATTTTTCCAGAAACGATTCTCCTGATGTATGTTTCTAACATTGTCTCCTGCACCACTTCACAAAACGGCACAGGCCTACGTTCTACACACTGTGCATAGCCTAGCCTAGCCCAAGGGTGGCACGGGCACACGAAAGATCTTGCAAGGTTTATGATCGGGTACACGACGGGTAATACAGTTCAGGTACGGGGGACGAATTTCCTACCCGGTGCAAACACTGGTTGTAAAGTTAGAAGCGGGTTGCAAACAGGGATGTAGCGAGCCAAATACAAGTACCGGGTAATTGTTTACTCTGGAGAAAGCACCTCACCCCACCTCATGGCATCTACCCCATTATTCAGCCATTAATTTTTAATTTTTTCACTCAGTTTCCTTTAGGGAGTAAATTTGGGGGTAGTTTTAGGTCTCGGTCTGTGTTGGTTGGGTACAAAATGTTAACATTAGTTACAAAGACACCAAAACAGGCACCCTGTCATATTTATGCACCAAATTCAACATTTTCAAACTATTATTTCCTAACATTTTGTAATGAGTGGCTGACCAGGAAAGTGTAAATGCAAATTGATGATGAGTGGCAATGCGAATTGTGCTTTGGTGTCTTAAGTAACTGACAAAAGATAAGAACCGGTTTTTGTAAACTAAAACATTTTGACATCTTCCAAATATGTTGTTCTATATTGTGATGACATTTCCCAGCACAGTTATCAACATATTTCAGCAATTAAATCATCATTTGTTTTTATTTTTTGCTTTAGACACAATGTCCACTTTTGAATCCCAATATCATATCCCTACATATACTATAAAATGCTAAAAGTCAATCTAAAAGTTAAAATGTAGATTGATAGCATTTTTGCATTTTATAGTATATCTGCTCCTACTTTGTTGAGCACTCTACCATCTGTATGCATCTATATACCACATATATGCAGTCTGATAGAAATGTCAGTGACCATGCTAAATGATGTTTTCCCCCTTATCAATGGCTGTGACAAAAATTTTGCTGTTGCACCTTGACGCCCTTTCAGGATGGGTCTGTAGAGCAAAGGGATGATATCAAATTAGGACTGATGCTGTAACATTAAAATGCCTTGCCATTTAGGGCTCAGACAATTTAGCTTAAGACATCAAATTTGATCATATTTGATATTTAATTTTTTTTTGTCCTTTTTATTAGAAACAACATGAAGGGGTCATGTTAGAGGGGGACACATGGTTGATATACATGATGCAAAACAGTTATTTGATGAGGTTCATTTGAAAATTTTCATTGATATGTTGAAGAAAAAGATAACCAATTGATATATAAAGAAAGGTATAGATGTCAGTAAAGGGTGCTACCACTCTTGTTGAATAGAACTTTCAAAGTGACATATCTCAATTGCTAGACACATAATGAAAGTGATTATTCCCTTTTACGCTGGTAGTTGTCCTGCCTTCAAGATTACTTCTGTGTTTCCCTTCAGAGAATTATTCATTACTCATGTTATGTGTATACGAAAATTGACAATAAAATGAAACAGTGGTAAATATTTTGTCGTCATTATTTATTTCTACATCTATCTACTGTGAAAGTGGGCTACTTTCACCATGAATGTGGTTCCATTCCACCAGAGTATGGTTTCATTTCACCAGGAACATGGTTACATTTCACGAGAAATGTTGTTACGGTCCACCAGGAATGTGGTTACATTCCAGCAGGGACGTGGATACATTCCACCAGGAATGTGGGTACAGTTTACCATGAACATGGTTACATTTCACCAGAAATGTGGTTACAGTTCACCAGGAATGTGGTAACATTCCACCAGGAATGTGGTTACAGTTCACCAGAAATATCGTTACATTTCACCAGGAATATGGTTACAGTTCACCAAGAATGAATTTACATTTCACCAGAAATATGGTTGAATCAACCCAGGAATTTCACCAGGAAATGTGGTAAAATTCACCAGAATACTGGTGAATTTCATTTCACCAGGAAACCCTGGTGAAATCAACCAGGAAAGAGTGGGTGCCCCACACACCAGGAATTTGGTCAAAATTTCACCAAACTTTGGTGAAATTTCACCAAATATTTTTTAGAGTGTACGCCACTGGGTGTATGATAAAAGGGGGTACCGATGCAAAATAGTGCTTAATGTTTCAATATTTTGCGTTACTAGCAAACTCTAAAGATTTCAAAACATGGTCTTGAAAGGGTGGCTTATTACTTCGGCGGGCTATAGGTAAATGTGAATTTTTATGCCGGGTACACTCTATTAGTAAGCAGAATCACAACGAAAATTGTGATAGTCTGCGAAGGATTTGGACAAAAGTTCTAATAGTAAGGAACCATTTCTGATGTAATAAGGTAAAATCCATAAACTGATCAAAGCATACCTTAATCTACCGCAGAAAAATCACAGATGGAGGGGGTATGGTACCCACTGGTGGTACTGAGATGCCCTTCCATAGGCCTTCCGGTGTAAGATTATTGGCACAAAAAACTTAAAAATAATTATGTCCATTCGGAGTTTAGAACAACGCCGTATCATACATAATCTTCACACATGATGGATTTGTATCTCTAGATCCATATTGAAGTCTGTAAACTAGCAATCTAAATACGACATGGTAGAATCACCGTACGAATTTGTGATGTGCTTGTGGAAAGTTTACATATGAAATTTCTAATTTTTCTGAAAAAGCTACATGCAGAGTGTGCGCAGAGACATTTTCCTTAAAATGTGTTACGTCTGTCAGGCTGATCATTCCCTAAACATTACAAATGTCATTAAAACATAGTAGGAGACGATTCCCCTCCTTCACATTCCTAAATGTAGTGCTCTGTCATAACCACACCTACTGCCCTATGCACTCGAACAATAGCCATATTCATAGAGACAGATAAAAATGCATCTGTTAAATAAAAAGGCATCAATTCGACCGCAAGCCCGTGGAGCGCGTTAAAATTTTAGGAATTTGCAAAGTACAGAAGGTGGAATTATGGTTATAGAAATCGATCGTAATCGGTAGAGCACATCTTCATAACTTACAAGGACGGTTGAAAAGATGAAATTCATTTTGCAACTTTTCAACCATATGTTTGTAATCCTTTCTCTCTAGTATTTACACCTAAACAGAATGAACGCCGCTCTATTTCCTTATTTTGATCAAAGTGATAACTTGATGTGCTCAAAATACTAGAGAGAGCTGAATCAAGCTGAAGAATAGAGGATCGAGATATTCAATTATCTTTGTCACGAAGTTCGCCTTAAGAACGTTGAGAGGTATTGCATTGTACTTACTACCTGCCCAGTAAATAAGTTAAAAAATGGTGTAATGAGGAAGGAAGTCCATTTTATAAGTGTATCCGCCATTAGACAATGTTAGGGGTGTAAATAACAACTTGAAACAAATTTCAAAACAACTACTGACAAAAATGAGATCAAATAGCTTAAGGCGTATTGGACGTTAATCCCCGTTCAGCCTGATCTGTGATAAACTCCTATGTCATAAATCAAGCTCCTGGAAAATTTTCAAGTGTATGAACTGAAAACCAACTTTTATGGAATACAGTTCTTTAATTGGCAAGGCAAAGAATAGATATCGAACAATTATGTTTAAGTGGATATCGTTGGAGAAATACGTCAAAAAAGGCACGTCTTAAGTAAGGTCAAAAGATATTATGTATCACGTGCACAAACTCACTCTAATACTGTAAGAAACTTGTTTTTGTATCAATTAGTCAAAGTTGACCACGTATCCTGATGAATAGCCTTGAACACTGTAACTTTCAAGTTGCTTCTTTTAACTTTGTTCAAATTGAAATTGGTCTGGAAACGGTACTATATTTTTCAATTTTTTTCAATATATTTGTTTAGGGTGAACACAATGTACGAAATCGCGAAAATTGACACTCTTTGCTCAGACCGAGCAGTCCCGTAGTTTGTGATGAATTAGAAAATAAAGTGGGCACATAGTTTTATGCTGGTAGAAGTTATTTCGACTCCAGACGTTAATACGTAATAGTTCGTTTCGTTTGTGTTTGATTTTTAGTCTGTAAAGCTTATCTTCAATTCAATGGAGACAAGTAGAATTTGAAGTATTGAGAGTACAATATGTATTTAAAGCCGCTGAATAATATTTTTCAACAATTCTAATTAAGGTCGAATTGGATTCTGACTTACAACTCTCAAAAAGAAGATGGTTAAGTAATATTTGCATAAAAAGAAGAAACCTGGGCAATGGGCTTTTCCATGTTAGTAAGTAAATTTGAACATTTGATTTCTTAAACAATGGAAAAAGTCATGACAATAGAACTTAGATGCCAACGGTTCACTTTGCTGCTTCTTTAACATAGAAAATTGCAGACGAAATGAAGATACACCTTCAGGGAAGTCCGTACTGTTAGAGTGAAAATTCCGGAAAATTTAACTCACTTTCGCATCCAGATTCATCCTCTTCGGTAGTACAGAGAGGGTCTCCGTCACAGAGCTGTTCTTCAGAAAGGCATTGGCCGTCAAGGCATTTTATACCTCCACACGAGGCTGTATTAAAGGAAGGACGCACAGTTCATTTCTGTATAAAGACTGAACTAAAGCCTAAATATTTTGGAAGGGTAAATGGTAGTAATAGGCTACCCTTAGTAGCAATTAACGCAAAGGTATTGCGATATATTGGCCAATTCAATGGGTTCTTCGAAATTTGACATTAAAGTCGGTTAATCGCAATCATTGACAGGTCACTCAGATTCTTGTTCTCCTGTATTTGGTCAAACCTTTCTCAAAACTGTTCAGTCAGTTATTATATAAAGAAGGGCTAGGCTACTTTCATTTAAATTTAATAAAAAAAAAAAACTCCATACATCTCATAATAGTTTTAGATTCCAGAGTTTTAAGTTCGTGACAAATATCTCGTAAGTTCGGCATCCGCATTTTTATATTTTTTTAATGCATGACGTTCCAAATTTGCATTCAAATAACTGTCAAACGTTAGTATTGCAATAAGGGTATCTAGCTTAAAGCTAATTGGACTATTGTAATAGGCCTGCATTGTCTGTCTTAAAAAGGGGGGAGGGGTACTGGGTTATGTACACAAGCAGAAAAGTTATTTAGTACAGTGAACTCCCATTGACTTTAATTGGACTTTTCACATGGAATTTGGAACGGGGAAATACAGAAATAGAATTTTACTTACACTCCTGATTTCCACACAATATGAATTTATCGTCCAATGCTGTTCCCGAGATACACACACCATTTCCACAGTCAGAACCGTTACACTGATCACCTACAAGAAACAAAGAGACTTTGATTAACTAAAAAGTCCGATGACTTAGTGATTTCGGAAGAAAGGCGGCTTTGTTGATTAAGTAGTTGTTTTGAAGAATAAGACCAATTACACAGCTGTGAATAAAATTTCCCAGGCTTTTTATACAAAAGGCCTGTTCTTGTTAAGATAATAAATCATACACTAGTATAAAGAGATAAAGATACCAAGTTTGAAAATATCCTTCATTCCTAACTAGAAACATCATATTAAAGAGGGCATTAGCTTTTGTCCTCTGGTGACCTCATATCCTCTAACATCAATACACCAGGTAAAAAGAGAAAAATTATTCCTACCTTGAAAATTTACTTTACACATTGTTTTCAATGTGGAGAAAAATAATTCCTACCTTGAAATATACTTTACACATTCTTTACGCGCGTAAAGTCAGTGGCGTAGGAAGCAATATGGAAGTGAAAGGGGGGGGGGGGGACAATTCTGGATCATTGACCTCATCTTACCCATTGACCAACAGGTACATTTTTGATACGAGATCTAATTAATCGCTTTTTTCTAGGAGGAAGAATGTAATTCTGATTTTTCTTAAGTGTGAACATTACTTAATACAAGCGTAATTAACGGCATGCGGTGCGCCCCGAAAATTTGTAAATAAAGAGCTCGTAATGCAGAAAATAGTTTAGATTCAGGGTTTCCTATAGGGACATTTGATTTTTTTTTTTTTTTGGGGGGGGGGGGGACATCCAAGAGTTTCCTGTTAGCATATATCCGAGATAGCATGTCAACTGACGATCGTTGTTGTTACATATGTTACCTAAGGAGTGCGGATTGAGGCTTTTCCCCGCAACTAAAAAACATTTTTTTTCTCCCGCAACTTTGTTGCGTTTTTTATACAAAATATTTAAAAATTAAAAACCTATATGGAAGAAAAGTTTAGGGAAACGGCACTGTAGGGGCTCGGAATAGTTTACCACTGACTGCTTTTTGAGCAATCACTCACTGCATTAAGGGTTGCAATGAAGGGCGCGTGAAGCGAGCGGAAAATTTTGCCTTTTATAACTAATAGCAGCGAACACATACGTAGTCAACGTTTATTCACACAATCAATTTCAGTCTTCTAAAATGGAGGACCTACCTTATTGGTCCATAAGCAACCTTACGCAGAATTCAGAGTTACACACAAACACACACACACGCACACACACACATATATATATCGTGTGTGTGCGTGTGTGTGTGTGTGTGTATCTTTCACTTGATTCAACATTTGGAGGAAATTTGTATATCTTGATACGTTTGGGCGAAATGACAATCAATTAAATACATAAAAATATATTTCGCCTTTAAGGGAAACAACTTGTACGCAAATTCAGTAGTCCATTAGTTGCACGTGTTAACAGATAGGCGTTAGTGATTTGGTAAACATTGAAGAAATTACGTATATTACTTCCCCTATATATATTTTACTATACAATAACGTTTTACCATTAAAACATTATGTGAAAACGCAAAGGTGAAATTAGTTCTCTCCCGAACGGTAATTCCCCCCCCCCTTACGTTAATATATCTCCCCGAAAAATTCCCCCCATTCCCCAACATGATATACATTTAAATTTATATATATATATATATTTAATTAATTCCGTGTGTTGGACGTAATAAATAAGGAAAAATGGAAAACAGAGTGTGCATATAGATCCAACGAATGATTTATTGAAACAGAAATTTTCGCCGCCTCCTGGCGGCTTTGTCAACTGTGTTATGGAAATCAACCGTTACATACAAACAAGATAGAGTTGAATGCGTACAGTACCGCGTAATATTAAAATAAGTTTGAAAAGTTGTAAAGTGACGTCATAATGATGATGATCGAAAAGTACGTAGTTACAAAGAACGCACGTTCTCACATAGTAATTAATATAAAGCGCGAACATCATAACCATGGCAAGCTTGATTAGCCAAAATAATGTAAAGTGACGAGACAATCTAAAATTGTAGTGTGCGTACCTCATTTCGTTGTTTGAATGGAAGCGTATGTACATATTCAAAACTCCATGGTAACTAAACAGTTTATCAAAGCGACAAGATGCGAGTACGTGAGATATTTTCAAATAATAAAACGAAGAAGAATTACTCAGATTCGTTGATCTAGCTAACAATACTCTTGCGAAAATCAAATTCACAAAGGAATACTCGCGTGAAGCAATTTCTTTCCTAGATGTTCTCGTCTCGCTCAGAAATGGCAAATTATGCACGTCTGTCTATTCTAAGCCTACAGACACTCACACTTACCTTCGTTACGAAAGCTTTCATCCACACCACATCAAATCTTCCTTAATTTATAGTCAGGCTATCCGCTTGAAACGTATTTGCTCAGATCCGGTGGACTTTGAGCATCACGTCCACAACCTCACCCTTAGTTTCACCGACAGGGGGTATCCTTTGAGCCTAGTCAAAAAACAAATTGGTAGGGCCCGCCGAGCTACACGCGAATCACTTCTTTCGTACAATCGCAAAACTAACAGTGGCAATCGCATCCCGTTTGTGGTGAAACATCATCCTACCATTAGAAAACTTTCGAAACACATAAAGTCTTCTTGGAAAATACTCCATGAAAATGATTCACTTGCTGAACTTTTCGCACAACCCCCTATTATTGCTACCAAACAACCCCCCAACCTCAGATCGTTACTTGTACGTTCTAGATTAAGATCTACTAATGCCCAACAGGGTAATACTTTATGTAAGAAGCCGCGTTGTCAGGTTTGTCAACACATGTTGACCGGTGCCTCCCTTACTTTTAATGGTATAACTGTCCACCCTGGTCCTTACAATTGCGATGCCTCCAACGTAGTGTATATTATCTCATGCAGCAAATGCCCGACTGTGTGCTACGTTGGAGAAACCAGTACGAAATTTAGATTGAGATTCAATAATCATAAACAAAGCATTCGTAACGCGAATCCCAACGGATTCCCAGTTGCGGAACATTTCCAGAGTAGCGGGCACACAGGTGACGACTTGAGGTTTACCATTGCCCTCGGTAGGTTCCGATGCAGTGAAGACCGTAAGCGCCACGAACTCAAACTAATTTTACGTCTTAATAGCCACAGGCAAGGTCTTAATAGAGATTTTTCTTATTTATCAGGATACAGTTTCTTCAAGTAATTCAGTAATTCTGTTTCCTTCTTTTGTACAACTGTGCTACCTTGTCATTTACTCCCGCTTCTTCAATTTTTTACTATTTACTATAGCATCTCACATTCTGTAAAGTTACGCCAATTATTATTATTTTTTTTTTTAACTCGGATGCTTTGTTATTTAATATTACTTGTAATGTACAATTTAGTGCTTTATTTTTTAAGTAGATATGAACAGTTTTTATTTGTCAGTAAGACAGTTTTATTATTTGAAAATATCTCACGTACTCGCATCTTGTCGCTTTGATAAACTGTTTAGTTACCATGGAGTTTTGAATATGTACATACGCTTCCATTCAAACAACGAAATGAGGTACGCACACTACAATTTTAGATTGTCTCGTCACTTTACATTATTTTGGCTAATCAAGCTTGCCATGGTTATGATGTTCGCGCTTTATATTAATTACTATGTGAGAACGTGCGTTCTTTGTAACTACGGACTTTTCGATCATCATCATTATGACGTCACTTTACAACTTTTCAAACTTATTTTAATATTACGCGGTACTGTACGCATTCAACTCTATCTTGTTTGTATGTAACGGTTGATTTCCATAACACAGTTGACAAAGCCTCCAGGAGGCGGCGAAAATTTCTGTTTCAATAAATCATTCGTTGGATCTATATGCACACTCTGTTTTCCATTTTTCCTTATATATATTTACATATAAATATATATATACATATATTTGAAAAACGCCAGTACCCTGCCAAAATCCTCTCTAATGCCCTACGCAGAATTCAAGGAACCAGCAGAGAGGAAGCCTTGGAGAAAAAGAGCAAATCTGGTACCAATCTACGTATTCCTTTAGTTATTTCTTATCACCCTTCGGTCCGTCCTATTTTACACGCTATCCACAAAAATGTAGAGTTGCTCCGACAAGACCCCTCAACCCGTGATGTTTTCCCGGAACCCCCATCACTGCTTTTAGAGTTGAGAAAAATTTAGCCAACCATTTAGTTCGGACTTCCCGCCCACAAACCTCTTTCGACGACACGGCTTGTACCTTTCCATGTAACCGTCCGAGGTGTAATACATGTCCACTTGTTGGCAAACACGACCTCGTCAACATCTCTGGCCCCAACGGCAATAGCTATATTGTCAAACAAAGATTCTCCTGCATTTCCTAAAATGTAGTTCATATTTTAGCTTGTGGGAGATGTAACTCGTTGTATGTCGGAGAGACCAAGCGCCGCCTCGCGGATCGAGTCACCGAGCACCTTAGGTCCATCAAACAGAATCTCCATGGATACCCGGTGGCTGCACATTTTAATCCCCCTTCACCTTGTTCTATACAGCATTAAACTGTTATGGCAGCTGTAATGTGGCGAGGCTCCGATCGTGACCGTCTTAGTGCTGAAAACCGACTGATCATGAGGATAGGTACTCTGGCTCCACACGGCCTTAACGTTAGAATTGATCTTAAGTCATCCAGGTAAATATGTGTGTATATATATATATATATATATATATATATATATATATATATTTTTATATATATATTTTATCTTTCCGCACTAGAAAGCGGGAGGTCCCGAGTTCGAATCCCGGTGGAGTCAACATCGTTTTTTCACCTCAGCCAGATTTTCCAGCTTTACCAATTTGATTTATATATTCCACGCAGTTGTCGTCAGCGTTTATTTTCACTTCATCTCTGCTTTCACAGGTTTCTGTATCTCTTCGGAGATCCGCTGGCGAATAAACAATTGTGTTCAGCTGGATGGCATCAACTTTGATCTCTGGTCGGGCTTGCGTCAAACGAGAACTAGTGCTGTTCCAAAAATTAGGCGCCTGCTCAGGAGGTGAATTGCGAGTTGCTTCATCTGTCATTTGAACAAAGGCCAAACCAACTTGGCTTCATGGCTCAGTGGTTAGAGCGTCCGCACTAGAAAGCGGGAGGTCCCGAGTTCGAATCCCGGTGGAGTCAACATCGTTTTTTCACCTCAGCCAGATTTTCCAGCTTTACCAATTTGATTTATATATTCCACGCAGTTGTCGTCAGCGTTTATTTTCACTTCATCTCTGCTTTCACAGGTTTCTGTATCTCTTCGGAGATCCGCTGGCGAATAAACAATTGTGTTCAGCTGGATGGCATCAACTTTGATCTCTGGTCGGGCTTGCGTCAAACGAGAACTAGTGCTGTTCCAAAAAATTAGGCGCCTGCTCAGGAGGTGAATTGCGAGTTGCTTCATCTGTCATTTGAACAAAGGCCAAACCAACTTGGCTTCATGGCTCAGTGGTTAGAGCGTCCGCACTAGAAAGCGGGAGGTCCCGAGTTCGAATCCCGGTGGAGTCAACATCGTTTTTCACCTCAGCCAGATTTTCCAGCTTTACCAATTTGATTTATATATTCCACGCAGTTGTCGTCAGCGTTTATTTTCACTTCATCTCTGCTTTCACAGGTTTCTGTATCTCTTCGGAGATCCGCTGGCGAATAAACAATTGTGTTCAGCTGGATGGCATCAACTTTGATCTCTGGTCGGGCTTGCGTCAAACGAGAACTAGTGCTGTTCCAAAAAATTAGGCGCCTGCTCAGGAGGTGAATTGCGACTTGCTTCATCTGTCATTTGAACAAAGGCCAAACCAACTTGGCTTCATGGCTCAGTGGTTAGAGCGTCCGCACTAGAAAGCGGGAGGTCCCGAGTTCGAATCCCGGTGGAGTCAACATCGTTTTTTCACCTCAGCCAGATTTTCCAGCTTTACCAATTTGATTTATATATTCCACGCAGTTGTCGTCAGCGTTTATTTTCACTTCATCTCTGCTTTCACAGGTTTCTGTATCTCTTCGGAGATCCGCTGGCGAATAAACAATTGTGTTCAGCTGGATGGCATCAACTTTGATCTCTGGTCGGGCTTGCGTCAAACGAGAACTAGTGCTGTTCCAAAAATTAGGCGCCTGCTCAGGAGGTGAATTGCGAGTTGCTTCATCTGTCATTTGAACAAAGGCCAAACCAACTTGGCTTCATGGCTCAGTGGTTAGAGCGTCCGCACTAGAAAGCGGGAGGTCCCGAGTTCGAATCCCGGTGGAGTCAACATCGTTTTTTCACCTCAGCCAGATTTTCCAGCTTTACCAATTTGATTTATATATATATATATATATATATATATATATATATATATATATATATATATATATATATATATATATATATATATTACACGCCAATTCCCACCTTAGGGGGAAATTGTAATATCGACGCGTACATAGGGCGAAAAAATAACAATGAAATACGTAAGCAAAAGTACTCGCCCTAGCGTCAACTTATATAAACAACGTTATTTCAATGGCAAGCCATCCGTTCGTGTTCGTATTAGAAACGTTACGGTGAAACCTTTATTTCGCACCCCAAAATTTTCCCCTTAAGGACGACTTTTCAAAAACAACTTTACCCCTAAGTGTGGAATTAGTGAAATATATATATATATATATACCTCTAGATTGAACATTAGGGGGAAATTTGTACATCTTGATACGTTTAGGCGAAAAGAAAAACAATAAAATACATAACTGTATATTTCACCTGTAAGGAAAAACAAATACATGTACGTTAAATCAATAGTCCAAAAGTTGTACGTGTTTACAGATAGGCGTCCGTAATTTGGTCATCATTGAAGTAATTAGGTATATTTCGTACCCCCATATGTATTTTACTATACACTGACGTATTCCCATTAAAACAGTGTGTGAAAACGTAAAGGGAACGTAGATTTCCCCCCTAACAGTAAATAATACATAAGAAAAAGTGTTCGCCCTAACGTCTAAAAATATAAACAACGTTATTTCAATGACCAGCCATCCGTTCGTGTAAACAGCTAGGTGTTCGTAAATTTGACAACTTTGAAGAAATTGTATCTACTTTGTAAATCTAGGAGGGCGCCTTTGTCCGTTTACGTATTCCTATAGAAAAAGTGTGTAGAAACGTAACGGCGAAACTTATATTTCGCCCCCAAAAATTTTTCCCCTTAGGGTCGACTTTTCAACAACAACTTTCCCCCTAAGTGCGGAATTAGTGAAATATATAACATATATATATATATATATATATATATATATATATATATATATTTGGCACAAGTACATGAAAGTTGTCAAATTTACGGACATCTAGCTGTTAACACGAACGGATGACTGGCCATTAAAATAAAGTTGTTTATATTTTTAGACGTTGGGGCGAAGACTTTTCCTTATGTATATAATTGTTTTTTTTTCGCCCTATGTACGAGCAGATATAACAATTTCCCCCTAAGGTGGAGTAAGGGCTTTATATATATATATATATATATATATATATATATATATATATATATATATATATATATATATATATATATATATATATATATATATATATATATATATATATATATATATATATATATAAATATATGTTGAATGAAATGTACTGGAACCAACAAAATTTCTCGCTTAGCAAGTAGGATCAACATAGGATTCACAGACACCACTGAAATATTGCATATTTTGAGTGAGATAAGTTAAGTGGCGGTCAACTACACGCTAAAGATGACAAGAAGCGCACCGTGCCTGGTAGCTTTCGGTTATTTATTCAGCCTTCAACAGCCAAGTAAAATGAAACAAGCTAAAAGACGTTATAAATACCCCTGTGCATCAGAATTAAAAGGTAAAAGGTCAAAAGTAAAAAGCCCCCCTCAATAGACTACACAAGTCTCTAAAACGATACCAAGAAATAGCCGTCTACTACCAATCCCCGGAGAAAAACCATTAAAGCGTAAAAACAAATAAAAGAGAGGAACAAAAGCAAAACGAATTCAAAAGGGGAAAGTAAAAGATAAAACCTTTTAGAGGAGAAGCGAAATACTGTACGTACGGCAATAATGAACAAAAACTAGGACCAGTAGCTGACTCTTTTACGAGAATTGAATTCTTTTCTCTTGTTTAGACCAAAAGGGTGCACAGTACATAGTTGTGCCATCCAATAAGCTTCCCGTTTCCCGTGTACTGATAACTCACACCTCGATTTGTTATTAACGAGGTCCGATTTATAGTTCGCCGAAGATGAAAGATATTTTCCCAGAGAAATCCATTTTTCCCGCCTTTCGGAGATGTGAAACTTTAAAGGAACACCTGCAGGCTTCGAAGCGTAAATCAGTCACAAACTTCGTTGACAACACTGGGTGTAATAAATGTGCAAGAAAGCGTTGCGACCTGTGCTTGAACTTCCTATTGGAGGGTAAATATTTTTCAAGTTCTTGCACCGGTAAAAGGTACTCGATTTCTGAAAGCGTTTCTTGTACTAGCTGCAATGTTATTTATTTAGCCACCTGTTCACTACGTAACTTACAATATGTTGGATCTACTGCCACCCCCTTTAAGTTCCGGTTTCGTAACCACAAATCGGACCTCGTTAATAACAAATCGAGGTGTGAGTTATCAGTACACTTTAACTCTAAGTCTCACAATCTCGACCATATTCGTTTTATTATTATTGAAAAAATTAGCAATACCTCTAATGTAAACACCATTTTAACGAAACGGGAAGCTTATTGGATGGCACAACTATGTACTGTGCACCCTTTTGGTCTAAACAAGAGAAAAGAATTCAATTCTTGTAAAAGAGTCAGCTACTGGTTCTAGTTTTTGTTCATTATTGCCGTACGTACAGTATTTCGCTTCTCCTCTAAAAGGTTTTATCTTTTACTTTCCCCTTTTGAATTCGTTTTGCTTTTGTTCCTCTCTTTTATTTGTTTTTACGCTTTAATGGTTTTTCTCCGGGGATTGGTAGTAGACGGCTATTTCTTGGTATCGTTTTAGAGACTTGTGTAGTCTATTGAGGGGGGCTTTTTACTTTTGACCTTTTACCTTTTAATCTGATGCACAGGGGTATTTATAACGTCTTTTAGCTTGTTTCATTTTACTTGGCTGTTGAAGGTTGAATAAATAACCGAAAGCTACCAGGCACGGTGCGCTTCTTGTCATCTTTAGCGTGTAGTTGACCGCCACTTAACTTATCTCACTCAATATATATATATATATATATATATATATATATATATATATATATATAAATATACATATACATATATACATATATATATATATATATATATATATATATATATATATATATATATATATATATATATATATATATATAGACATAATAGATTGCGTGTGTTGGAAAAATAAACAGATGCAATAGAAAAACGAAATAAAAAATGATACTTTCATTTCCAACTAGAATTTATCGAAGAAGAATACGTACAAAATATTTCGAGCGTGACACCACTGCTCTTCCTCAGTTGAAAACACAAAATGGTAAAAACCTTACACAGTGCTAGGAGTAACCCTCGCTTGGTTGCTCATGATAGAGAGGTCCCTGTTAAGCCCGGTCTTATGGGTATTGAGTCGAAGGATAGACTTAACCTCTTGCTTGATCCTTTCCTCGGTATTCTTAAAAAAGCCGTAGAGAATAATGCATTTTAGGTCTGTTATCTGGTGGTTTGGAAGGTTAAAATGTTCGGCAACTGGAAAACCTGGAATGTTCGAGCGTATGCTATGTTTATGGTTATTGAACCGTAGTCTAAACTTAGTACCTGTTTCACCGATGTACGTGGCCCTTGGACATTTGGCACAATACAAGAGATAAATTACATTGTCCGAATCGCAATTGAAACGACCAGGCCTCAAGATGATTTTTGAGGCCTGGTGGAGGTACGAAGGTGAAGGGTCAAGGTGCCTGCAAACCAGACATCTAGGTTTATTACATGGTATATTGCCATTATTGGGTTGAGAATCTGTGGAAGGGAGGGAGGTACGAACCAAAAGGGATTTGATGTTACGTGGCTGGCGATACGCGAATACTGGAGGTCCATCAAAAATACTTAATAACTCGGGGTCAGAGGAAATAATGCTCCATGAGAGTTTGACCTCACGTAAAAGTGGCGCTACAGCTGGGTGATAGTTGACTACAAGGGGTATACGGCTGGGATCTGGGATCTGGGATCTATATATATATATATATATATATATATATATATATATATATATATATATATATATATATATATATATATATATATATATATATATATATATATATATATATATATATATATATATATATATATATATATATATATATATATATATATATATATATATATTGGAATTTTTCCTCATGGGAAGCATTTCCCATCTGCAAAACTCCCCCATGTCTCTCTGACCACTTAGCTCACTTACTTAGTACACTGAGATATCAGAACAAAGCTTCCTTATGTAGTCACACTATATGTTCACTCAAGAGAGTCTTCTGGCACCCTATCTAAAATTTCGTCGTCTTTATAGAAATGTACAATTAACAAAGTAGAAATACCCTGGAGAGAGCCCCAGAACCAGTATATTAACAGTCTCGGGAAAGCAATGATTCTAAATGAAAAGTACAAGAAGTAAATGTGTTTGCAAACAAAACATATCTTGTTTTCAAGTCAAAAACCACAATTGAACTAAAACTGCAGTACTCAGAATTGCAGTGCTTGTTAGACATGTCCTTACAGACTGAAAGAAAAGACCTTTCGGTTTGATTTGACAGTTGAAAAAGGTATGTTTTCCTTTCACAAAAATCGAAATACTTAACCTCATTCACCCTTTTTTGGTTCATTTCATGATATGATTGCATCAATATCAAAGCGCTCAAGTTAAAAAGTCTCCCCACTAACTTATCGATAGCAAAGTTTCGTCTATGCAGATTTTGTTATGTACGTACCAATTTCAGGGCGATTTATACTTCTAGCAGTTGCAACAAAGCCACGTTCGTTATTTCTCTCATCGGTTCGTATTCGTACCCACATATTGGATTGCGGCGAACGTACAAAAGTTGAAGCAGTGATACTTCCATGTAAAACCACCAGCGGATTGCTGCTTATGTCCATCCCTTCACCGACGAACAAAAAGTCATAGGATTCCTCCAAGTGAAGGTCAGTAAATTCAAGTTCCAACCCCATGTCACTGCTTGTCGTTAAATACCAAACAAAATGGTGATTGGGAGTGTAACATTCGTCCACGTAGATCATTGAGCTGAACTCTTCCTCTGAGCTCACGGAAATATTCACTAGTATAATATAAATAAATAGGTAGGGATGAAGTTATCAATTCTGTAGATTTGATATTGTACAATTAAAAGAGCGAATGACTTTTTTCCCAAATTCACTGTAGCAAATGTCTACATTTCTGGAAAATCGATCAATAGATACAATTGTCCAGACTGAAAAGTTAGCGTGACAGGACCGGCGAAGCAGGTTGAATTTGAGAACTGCCCACCAACTTTGAAATGTAATTTTTTACCAGGTTTAAAAGCAACATCTAAACAAAGACATTACGGATGTGCACTAACTGTGTCCACACGTATGATTTGTAAACTGTCAAATACGATTCTTTTAATACTCGCAAATATACTTGTCTATAATTTGATACACTGATTTTCAGATTGTTAGAAATCTTCATGGTGTAAAATGATATTTCCATCAAAATTTGTGTAGAACCTGCAAAGATTAAAATTATAGGACTTCCTAATGCAACAGTGGTGATAACCTCAGTTTCAAAGTGTGTAATAGTTAATCATGTTGGGCAAAATACTGTTAGGATGCCCATAACTTCATGAGTATCCAAAGTGGTTGGGGTGATAAGTTGGAAGACAGATCTTCCTGTTTTTTTTCAGATTTAGATGAATACGACAAGGATTAGTCGGGTAGTTATTACGAAAGATAATATAAGAGTAGGAAAAGTTTGGCAGATTAAACCATCATACATGATCATAGAACATAACTTATTACTCCAAAGAGTACGTAGGACTTTCGGAGTGTCTATAAGGAATACATTACGATATTAGAAATAAAACTTTCATTTTTTAAAAGCCGTGAGTTCATTTGATGAACTTACTTGTGCACATTTCGTCTTCACCATTGCCACAATTCACAAAACCATCGCAACGATTGCTTCTCTTTAAACAGACACCATTTCCACAATCGAAACCATTAGCACAAACATCTGAGGAGTGTGTGAAATAGAATTACAACCGATAACTTAAATAACTTCCAGGAAGTTAGTGACGAGTTGTCTTTAGCCACAACTCTCCAGGAACAGAGATTTTTCAAAAAGATATTTTCTTGCCTTATAAAGTTTTTCTCGATAATATACTCTTTTGACATTTGTTTCAGGTAATTTTTTTAACATCTTTGCGTTTTCAATGGGACACAAAAGGCAAGGTTGACATCCAATTCGTAAATGGAGAACCAATGTAGAAAAATTAAAACCATCTATCCTATTCCTATTTACTACTTTGAAATTCTTAAGAATTACAAATCTGATGTTTGAAAATTAAGAAAAAGGTTGAATAAATGCTAAATTTCTTTGATTAAAAAATAATATTACTAGTAGCGCTTATTGTGTACAACGGTTGGTTCTTGTTTTATCACCTTGCTGGCACATTTTGGATTATTTTGTCTTAAAAACAGTGCAAGACTTAATCGATTTCGTAATGAAAATTCCTACATCGGCTGAAATATACATGAAAGTAAAAACAGTGCAGAACTGTTCACCGGACATCATAACTGGAAAGTCACGCCCACTGACGGGCTAAAACACAGCAGGCCCTATGTCGGTCATGAACTGCTTCTAACTAAGCTATTAATAGGACACTTTGTCATAATGTCCGGAAAAAGGGGAAGGGTTACTGGTGTCTGTGAAAGCGCTATATATTCCACCTGCTTACCAACGACTTCTCTTCCAACTGGTTTAACTCTACCCCTGAAGCCTTTTTTGTTCACTTCTGAATCGGTTTCCAAAGACAGACACAAGTTATTTCCGGAACTTATCACTCTCGGCGTCTCGTCTGTAAGACTTCCTGTCCATCGTAGTAGTAGAAAATGAGAGGAAACAGTCGTTCTCTCATACACGTTTATAAAATCAAAAGTCTCTTCTGTTTCTAACTCATCGAAGGTGAGATTCAATTTAGAGTTACTGTCAGCTACAAAACACCAAGTTCCATTGTAGTTTTTTGGATAAGGACTCGGGTAGTTTTCAGATTGGAAAGTATATGTTGATCCCACGAATATTTCTTCCGCTGAAATAAGAACAATAAGAAATATTTTTGAATTAATATATGGATGCCCCTGGTTGAATTTATTGGAAGTGGGCAAGAAGAGCAAAATTTAAAATTGTGGAACACTTCACGTATATTTTCTGAGAGTTTTATCGTTCAAGTTAACGAATTTATGACATATGTCATATTCTCCAGATTTGAAATAAAAGACACTATCCACCGCATATTAAAAGGACATTAAGAAAGGTGTAATTTATCCTAAATTTGTGCTTGTGAGCATGGGCGTCCGAAGAAAGTTTTACAGGGGGGGGGGGGGGGCGAGGGCAAGGTCATTCATGGCTGATTGAATTGTTTACACTGTCTAAGCGGAGCGTCACCACAGGTTGGCGCGGAGCGTAGAAGAAAATTTTGGGCCTTACAAACCCTCCAGATGGCCGGAAACGACACTTGGCGAGTGCTATAAGCTGCATGTACACAGCCCAGAAACAGGAATTTCATTTTTTCAATTTTTAGATTTTTAGAATTTTCAATGTAAAAAATTGTTGAAGGGAAATCTGCCTCTTGGTGATCGCCTGGCCTATGCACGATAAAAATTACAACTGTCAAACAGCCTATACAGGTCTATATCCATTACTCAACTATGAATCATAACCCCCCCCCCCCCCATATTCACCTTGTGTATCCCAGTTACATCCGTGTGTCGCCACTTGAGATCAGCACGGGGCCAAACCAAGACCACTGCATTCATCAATAGTCGGATGCCATATGGACACTACATACCTGACAACTAGTACAATTTTGGCAGTTTTTTTCCAATAGATATCGCGAATGATTGTGCCCAAATTACGATTTCACTATTCAGCTTACCATCTTCCCTTTTGCTATTCCTGGTTAAATATCCGCATATTTCACGAATAGAAACTGACGCTGTGAGTGAAGATATTTTGATGATTTAATTTCATTTTTTTTATTTCAATTTTTAATTAATTTTTTCACGTTTGAATTTCCGGGGTGGGGAGGGGGGGCGGCGTGGTCTCACCCCTTCTGGACGTCCATGCGTGTGAGCGACCAGAAGGCAATTATATATATGATGTTTACATATTTGTTTCTAATAGTAGCTGTTTGATTCTTTCAGCAGCAAAGAGACGCGGAGTAGAGGATGGTCAACGGCGGCTGAAATCCGTCGGTAAAATAGTTGTAACAGGATCAGGGTTTTGAATGTGAAAGTTTGATTTATGATCCGGAAAAGCCTGTAATCACGAACTGGGTGGATTTTATTTCTTATCAAGGGGAAACGTTTCAAAGATCAATGAGCGTGCAGTATGTGTTTAGTTATGAGACTCAAAAGGGGGAATCACAGTATGTCAACATATATCTGTATTCTTCATATTTGAAACTTGTTGTTACTTCTTTTGCGTCTGCACTCAGGATTGGAAAGGCGAAAGTCCAAAGGACCTGAGACTACGCATACTCACATAAGGGATGATGGTCACTTTCAATAGGTAGTATATATACGGTATTTTTCTTTATAAAAAACGAACGTGCCATGTCGTTGTGTGGAGGTCTAGACTAGTGTACTTAAACTACGATACAAAAATCATGTGCACCTCTTTTTAACTCATCGTGAAATGATTCCATATTATTAGACTCATAAAAACTCGTTGTTTGCATTTTCAAGTTGTACAGAGGTTTAACAATTAATGATGTGAAGAACAGGTCCTCTTTCTGTAATTCATCAATACGTTCTAATGGAAAATCTTCTTTGAACTCTACAGGCTGAATGGCAAAGGGGTAGTTGTTAACCCTTTACCGTTGTTTGGGTTCTTTTGGACCCATGCGGAGAGCTCGGCTGTCACCCATCTTTACTGTTTCACGCGGAGCTCGAAACTGCGAGTAGCTACCCGAAAATTCGGTCACAACAACGAGAGAGACAATAGTTAAAGGTCAAGGGGTCAATGGCCTACGGAAGCCGATGCGGGGCGGGCTACGTCCGCTTTTCCCCCCACTCCCGAGGCGCGCAAATATGCCCCGATCGGAGCACAACGGTAAAGGGTTAAGGGACTTTATATTCTGCTATCGGCGTCATTGGAAGTCTACCTTGACTTTAGTCGAGGTACTGAAAATAGCAAGGACAACATTTTGTGGCTTGTTGAGGTATGAGGTTTATTTGAGGTGACTGCAGGGTATTCATCGACGAAATTTAATCTTTCCAGCTTTCATCCAGTAAACGGAATTGGCACCTTTTTCCAACCAGGAAGTTGTATTTGACAAATCATCTCACTGTTTAGTTTAACCCGAAACAGCTTCATCTGTATCTTTCTCTTGCAATGAGAGTAATAAAGAATGAATAATGTTTGTGTTTTAATTAACAGTTGTCTTCAAATGTCACACAGAAATACCGTTGGTACAATGCAACAGCCGACCAGTTGCGAGACGTGTTTCATTGCCACTCCCTGGCAACAACCGTGATGATGTGGCCTGAGACTTGAGTAGAAATGATGATCACATCACAGAGTTTTTCTTAGGAATAAACACTATATTGTTGAACATGTGTAATATTGAGCGGCGATTTTGATTGGAATTGCTAAGATTTAAACGCAGCAAAGCTGCAAATATTACTACTTCAACAGCCTTCATTCAATACGTGTAATTAGAAATATTAAGTCAGCTGAAAGATGAATCCGGGCAGCAAGTGATGGTGTGATTAAGTCGGCCACAGGTGGCCCTGTTACCTTTTAAATCATACAGATTCCGTGCTTACCTGTCTCAAAGACGGTATACACTCAAGTGTATTTTTATCCCTTCAATTGTCCTGAATATGAGGGTTTGAAATGCATGTAGACATGATAAATGAACACAATTGAAGGCTGATTGACCCCACTGGTAGCTGCATGCAGTCACCAAACAAAGGAGCAGAATCTTGTTAATGTATAGGGCAAAAATAAAGGGACATATTAGAACAACAGGGAAATGCTCGTAAATATCTGTCAGTTTTTTATACGTTACCTCTTTGTCTGTAAATTTTGCTACGATCTTTAAAGTGCAGCATAAAGAAATGTAACGAGTCATAACTCGAGTCACAAAATTCCAGAAGGGAATAGTTCTAGGAATTGTATCATGATTTACATCATAAAATATTACAATGGCTCAAGTCACTGACTTGACTCGAGTAACCCTGAAAGTAGCAAGTGACTCGATTCGAACGGCTGAGCATTACAAGAAGGCTGTTCGACATTAGTTGAATAGCTATGAAAACAACCGGGATTCAAATGCTATAATTGTTTTCGTCTGTTTTAAAAGGAATAGTACACTCCTAACCACAATTATGGGCAGTTAACAATGACGAGCGATGCAGAGTTGGAACCGTAAAGTGATAATTTTAACACTATAAAAGAATATCCAAATGAAGTCTGTTGAATGACGTCAGGGGGAATCCCCTTTTTAATTTCAACAAAACATGAATACAGACTTTGATTTAGAAGTACCTTTGAGGCCAACTTTATGCGATTGGATTTAACGACATACCAACACAAGTGTACTAAAATTATGCTAGCTAGAAGTAAACTTCAAATTAATGTAAATTTACATGAAGGATGTCTGATGCTTCAGACTTAAATCCTTCGTCTGCTGACCTATGTTAGAAATTGTTATTGCCCTATGTGGCACTGTGTAAGGACGCTACTGACATCGCACGCCCGCTATTGCTGACATAAGATATAAGCGAGGCCGATGAAGTACAAAAAGTTATTCCAAAATGGTACCAAGCCCACAGCATGCGTTCAAAACGCAGTTCAATCCAAGGAATCACCGTAGTAATAACTAATGCACAGACATTATGACATTTGGTGGCATCACGGGGGGGGGGGGGGGGATGGGACATGGGGGATATTTGTCCTCTCAGATTTTTCCTTGCCCCCTCCCCAGGTGCTCTTATGATAAATGTGGCTAACTTTCCAATTGGTCACATGCGATACCAAGTTACTGTCAAACCGTTTTGGAAACACCTTCACCTCCAGCATATCTCTACAAATTTAAAAAAAAATGCAAATGCAGTTGGACAAAATTTCTTTTAAAATTACCGTGATTAGCTTGAAGTAGGAACACGAAGAAGACAGGAAATATATTTTTGGAAATAGTTATTGCTTTTTATTGCTACTGCAATTAAAACGATGACTTTGGGAGATTAATAATACTGTAACAAAATATTTAACACCGAGTTTGTAAATAAACCATGCTTCCTTTTAAGATTTATTTTCCTGGAATGAGAGTCCTTTGTTGAACATGGGACGTACTTCCTTATATGTAGTAATCACTCGAGACTGTTAGCTGGAGCGTTCCACAAGAATGATTTATCTGAGAACCATTTAAATCACGGCTTAAAGAGGAAATAGAGTAACACTACACACGAACCTTACTTTTAAAGAAATGTTAAAAAAAAATGAACTTGAATGGCAACCTAAAGAGTGCGACAGCAATTATTTTTTATAAGTGTTTAAGCCCCAGTCTAATAGATGACCCGAAAAGCCCGCCTTCTCCTTTTTCACTGCGTAAATAACGCAACATATTTGATGATGCATTTTCATACTTTTCACTTACTTTTATAGGTTAATGTGTGTACCACACCTGTAAAGAAATCCGTATGCAACTTAAGAAAGGGTAACTTTAACACTAATGTACTTCATTCGAGGAAATTAGCCGACAAACAACAGTAAGGCTACAAAAGGTTTCCGGTAGTTTATCAGATAGGACTAGAGGATACACCAACACAATACGTTTTACAGTGTCAGCTAGAATTGCAGGATATCAAAATTTATTCATCATTTCATGTATAAGACAGTTCCGTTTAACAATCTGGGACTTCCTCTTAACCAAAAGGACATCTAATTGCACCCAACCCCAAACAAAATGCTGGATAAGCATCTTTGCACAAGCTGTATCCCATCGAAAATTCATTCGTTTTTTGCACCAACTCTTTCACCTTTTGACTCTGACTGACCATTTATATAATTTTACGTGAGTTTTCTTAGTTTGTTTGTTCCCCATACTATTGTTAATTTAAAACGTTTTAAAACACAAGGTTTTTTTACAACTACTTCGAGTGACATGGAGATGCTAAAAAATGTCGGCCCGTTGTAGATGACTGAGATGCAAAATGACTCTTAATGGATCGATATGAAGGTAGTCATCTCTAAAAAAAGAGAGTATTCCCAAATGTCTGGATTAATTAAAGCAGGATGCAATTCGTTTGTATGAGGCGGTTTGTTTTTACTCCAAGAGGGTCATGACTATGATGTTTAAAGAAAAGGATACGCTAGCACCTACCTAGCTATGTATTAATTAAAATTCAACCATAAATTTAAATTTTGGAAAGGGTGCCTTCTGTTAATCCAAAATGGACCAGGAGGACACTCTAAAATCAAAAGAGTGAACTTAGTCATTCTTTGATAGAGTGAAAAGTGTGAGTTCGCGCAATTAGAGTAATTAGAGTAATAATTCACTCCCAGAAGATTGAAATTCACTCCAAAAAGGAGTGAAATTCTCTTGAACGAGCCAAGTTTCACTCAATACAGTGCAGTGCCCAAAGTGATCGCTCTTTAAAAAAGAGCGATCACTGTAGGCACTCGTGGAAGAGTGAATTTTCCCTTTTCCTCTAGTGAATTTTACTCTTTTTGGAGTGAACTTCACTCTTTTTGGAGTGAACTTCACTCCTCTTGGAGTGAATTATCACTCTGATGGAGTGGATTTACACTTTTCACTCGATCAAAGAGTGACTAAGTTCACTCTTTTGATTTTAGAGTGTACGATATTTAAAAACAAAATGTTATTTTATGTCTTCGCAAATATCTCCATAGTGTTGTGAATTACATTTGGTCTGCATTCAACAAAATTACACTTGTTCATCTCCGTTTACACTATAATTTATACATTACTTATAGTGTGAAAAAGATGATTATTGTTGCTTCAAATGAGTCAGTACTTCGATGTAGACACTTTAGAACAGACCTGCATTTTTGGACAACATTACACTTGTACTCCAGTGCAAGATTAAGATTAAGATTAAGATTAAAAGCACATTAAGTTGTAGATATGGTGATTATGGTTCAAATAATGAATGTTATTATAGGTTTGGTGAGTCTTTTGATAATTTACTTGAAAGTCATTTCAACCTGGGGTCTCAACTAGTTTTGAAAGTTGTGTTCGGGTCACTCATCGACAGGACCCACATCCTTTGTTTTTTTTTTTCAAACAGGCTTCTTATATTCTATGTAGTTTACAAATACCAGCTGGGAATCTTATGACATAATCAGGAAATAGCAATCTCCATTTCAATTTCATCTCATTTTTTCTAGACTTATTGTCATTTTTAACTTCACTCCATGACAGTCTGCTTTGTCTGTCAACTAGGACTAGTAGAATTCAGTTTCAAGCTAACGGTAGGCTACATGTCTGATTTTATATACCTCTTATGGAACGCTTTAAATATGGTACACAGGTTGTGCGAATACTACATGTTAACCTAAGCCATTGTTAATTAATTATTCTTAAATCCATGTTAATTTCTATATGAATTTATGTAATAACGTCTTCTGATATTACAGGGGATATGGATTAGCACAGTATACTGCTAAAAGTGGTATAGAAGACTGCCCTCCTCCGTGAATGGCTCTTGAGATTCACGTGACATCATTTGTTTTTCTTCTGTTGTAAAATTTATAAAAAATGTTAACATTAAAAGTTCTGAAGTAATCGAAATTTATGAAAGATAACTGGAAGAGTAATTATAAGGCAAATTGTTTGATAGCTCTTGCTTCAAATTAATTTGAGCGACTGTTCTTGCCCTTGAGGCAATTTACGCAATTTTCTTGCGTATTGAATACGCTAGAAAATTGAAACTTCCGTGTGCTTCCCCTTCCCTTCAAGTGAGATCATTTGTAAGGGTATTATAGATCTGGTTTTGGAATGAATAAGATGTACTTACCAAAAGATGATCAAAACTAAAACTTGGTAAAACACAGCTGTCTATTACAAGGTCACCAAGGTTAAGGCCAGGACAGTCTTTCTACACAACTTCGGAGTCGAAACAAACATTTTGATTTATCAATTAAGTAAAATTACTGGACCTTCTTTTAATGAAGGTATCATTTCCCAGTTTGCCTTTACTAAGTTTGGTATCGACCTTTTTTGTGTTAGTCTTATCGAAGCGCCTCAATCTGGAATGGACAAAAATAGTGATGTTTGGTTGCTGTAACTAACACTTCATAACCCACTCAAGACAATTTCAGTATTTGTTAAGTGCGTCCAGTTTAAAAAAAAAAACCACTCGATTGCGCTTCTGAAAATAAAGCGATATTTTGAGTCAATTCACATCCTGCCAATGTGGTGGACAGCAAGGAGTAGGGCTCGGGGGGGGGGTTGAAGTCCACATGACCCAAGGTTGTAAAAATATAATGCCGAAACGCAAGAGATTGGTTGATATACTTTTTTTTTATTGCGTTTCAAATACGGGAATTCTCATGTGAAGCCTTGCTCCTTTCTCTACGGCCACAACTTCCGAGAGGAGGGTAACGGTGGAGTTACTCTTAGAAACCACTTTATAAATTTTTCACTCACTCAAAATATCTTTTCCAGCATAATTAGCATTCCAACTTCAAATTGTTAAAACCTCTCAATAACATGCTTCCATAACTGGGTAGTATATGAATAAACACAGAAGTTTGTGTTCGACCCCGCTAGCTTGTAAAGACATTAAATACACGCGAGTTGTCTCATGACGCGTAAGGAAAAGCTAAGTGTGGTATTACATTCAGCAAGAGAATGTAAACAAGTAGACCTACCAGGTGCGAACATAAATTGGACGTCTGCTGGACTGAAAGGTTAATCTGCTGGCAAAAAACATAAAAATAAAAACATTTACCTTTTAGAAATTTCAGAAAGATGAGCTCGAAACACACAAATGAAATACATTTCAGTTCCATAATGGTGTTGATTGAATTCCTTTTTAGTTAACTGGAAAGACGTTCCTTCGAGAAGCTCATGCGCTGTGAAACTGTTTAACTCAAAAGGGGGTTTGCATTTTTAAATAGCATTTTACACGGTGCGAATGCAAACCTTGATTACGCTTGAACGCATGATTGATTTCTTTCAAAAGTCTGTTTTTTTAGCACATGAGGTAACTTGAAAAGCAGCACAGCGTTAACGTGAGAGACGGATGTATTTACCATTTGTGGCACATTACAAGGAAAGGTTCAGCTGATTTGATCCAACATTCGGGCCACCTTATGATGCGATCCTGAACCTGTTAATCAATACACATAAATATTTATGAAAATTTTGTTACTTTTTTCCTTGACTTACCTTTTAACATTTAGTGCCAAACCTAACAGCGCGTACTAAATATTTAATGTGGTTAAAAATTAAAAGTTTCTTCTAAAATGCGATGCTGATTTCAGCAAAAAGGCAACAAGCATTTCAATATACTTTTTCCGTACCCTATGTGTTCTTACCTATGACGTCATCAGTTACGAACCCAAGATATTTAGACACTTATGTTTCGATTCATCAAATTTGAACGTAATGAAAGTATTAGAAATTCTTTCACAAAATTCTCTCACAAAAAAGTGAGACCTAAATTTTGAATGTATCTTTTTAAAATATCACGTTGTTTCATAACCATTCCAAACACTGATATGCAAAAAGGGTTTTGAACTAGTAGACAAGTTTCAATTTTATATTTACGTATGCCTTAGAGAAATTTTTTTTTAGTTCAGTTGGTAACAAATAAAAGCATAGGTACGATGCGCCGGACGCGAATATCATGTTTTTTTAGGAATTTGTACATCTGTTTTCAACTGGAAACGTCACAACTGTTACTCTTTGACATTAAACCTAATGCTCAATCAGGGGTGGGGCCCGGATTTGCCCGACAGGGGGGGGGGGCAAGCTCCCCGATAGGGGGTCCAGCATTTTAAGGCTCCGACAAAGGCGATGAGTTAGTGCCGGTAGGACGTGACTCGGCAGAATTCGAGGCGCGCGTAGTGCGCCGACATTTTCGGACACTTTTAAACAAATACTTAAAAATCTGGAGTGTATTTTGAAGAGAGAAATTTAATTTTTTAAAGAAATTTTTAAGGACTTTTAAAATTTTTGGCTGTTTATTGAAGAATCAGCCCTTCATATGGTTAAAAACGTTGTTTAGGCGACAGCGGAGATTCTTTTGGATTTATGCATTAAATCGCACGAGACCTACGTGTTAAGGCTTTAGACGATAATGGAAGTTTGCCGGAAAAGTTCTTCCCTTTTTGAACGAAGATTTGAAAATGAAGAGCTTATTATATTGGAGGAATTTTGAAATTTAATGAAAGGAAATTTGGTTTTTTGATAAGGATATAATGAAAAATTAAGGTTTTTTAAGTGGTATGCCTTTCAAGAGCAAAATTAGGTAGAACTCGGTGTGATTCACAGAGTTGGCTTTGGTTTATTATTTTACGAAGTATCCATCGAAATTGGAATATTTTGCCACTTTTAACAGTTTGAAGCTTATTTTTATTTTTGTAAGTTTATGACAGATTTTGTTTTTTTTATGGAAGAACCTGACCTTTCTATAACAAAACTCAATTAGGGGGTGATCTTTAGTTTTGTTGGATTCACTGAATATCATCATGCAGATTAAGACCCTCGGGCCATATTGGAAAATTTTCCCGCCGAAAAAAGTTGTGCTTCCCATTTATTTGAAGTTCTATATTTTACATATCGACATAGTCGCACTAGAGCGTTTCGGTTTGGGAGGCAGCAGAAGTGTCTTTTTGTCCGACCAATGTAATCATGCTCGAAATACTAAGTGGAGTGTACCGAATATTTTGAAAAATTGAGATTCTCCACACAGCAGGAGATGGCTTTTTCCAGGCTCGTAACTAGAAACTAGGTCATTATTTTGAGCCTTCTTTGGCAAGGGAATTTTCACTCCATAACATTGTCCCAAAACGAAAAATAATTTGAAAGCATGCATTGTTCTGATAATTAAGTAATCTATTCGACCAAAACACTATCTAAGTGGATCGCCACCATCAATCGGCGCGTAGCGTACAGAAAATTTTTGAAAAATTTATACAGCCGGAAATGGCAGTTCCCCCACTTGTAACTAGAAATGAAGCGTTCCTTTTACATCAAAGTTTCACTTTAATAGAAAAAAACAAAAAACAAAAAAACAAAAAAACACAAAAAAAAAAATAAAAAAAATAAAAAACTTGTCAAGTGATCAGAAAATTAAGAGATAAAATGTACTGCAACAATTACATGAAATGGTCTTGTCCCTCTTCGGGATAAAACTATGCAACGGAAATAAAACATACTCATGTTTTTGACGTTACACGTTACAAGGTGCCGGATTCAAATGAAATTTCAGTCAGACTTTTGTGGGGGAGGCATTCTCACACTAGTGTTTATCATTACGTTTAGCTGAAAACGGGTAGAATTCGGCTGTCGGGGAAGACCAGATGGCCGACTATTGGGCACTTCATGCGCATGAAAATCTTTCGCCGGTTTTTGTAAGGAAAAATTCGGAATTGTGAGTTTCCTTGAAGACGAATATGATCTTCTAGTAAGCAAAATCAAGTAGATTGTCCAGGTGACTGAAGCTTATCAGGCCCACATTTTTTATCGTGGGCCAGTAGATGAAGGTTCCCCGAAGAAATTGGATTTTCTCTTTAACCCTTTAAACAGCCGGAAATGGCAGTTCCCCCTCTTGTAACTAGGAATGAAGCTTTCCTTTTACATCAAAGTTTTACTTTAATAGAAAAAAAAACCAACTTGCCAAGTGATCAGAAAATTAAGAGATAAAATGTACTGCTACAATTACATGAAATGGTCTTGTCCCTTTTCGGGATAAAACTATGCAACGGAAATAAAACATACTCATGTTTTTGACTCTAAAAGAATCTTCGCTGTTGTCAATGGCAAGGTCCACTGAATAGATGAAATTTTGAACCTGACTGCCCGAACTCTAGACTTTTAATGATATTTCTTCCAACGTATTTGAAAATCCGTCACGTTACAAGGTGCCGGATTCAAATGAATTTTCAGTCAGACTTTTGGGGGCAGGCATTCTCACACTAGTGTTTATCATTACGTTTAGCTGAAAACGGGTAGAATTCGGCTGTCGGGGAAGACCAGATGGCCGACTATTGGGCACTTCATGCGCATGAAAATCTTTCGCCGGTTTTTGTAAGGAAAATTCGGAATTGTGAGGTTCCTTGAAGAAGAATATGATCTTCTAGAAAGCAAAATCAAGAAGATTGTCCAGGTGACTGAAGCTTATCAGGCCCACATTTTTTATCGTGGGCCAGTAGATGAAGGTTCCCCGAAGAAATTGGATTTTCTCAACAACACGGGGAGGGAATCTTTTTACGAGGGGGCATGACCTTGCACGCACGGACTGAAGATGGGAAAAGGGATAGAAGAGCAAGTGTGAAGTGATTAAAAACTGATTCAGATATGCTTTAAAATAGCGTTACAAAAGAAAAAAACAGTTCATGATCATCCATCCACTAACTTTAGTCCTTTACGGTTTTTATTTTTAATTTTAAGCCTTCCCGAAAAAGTTGCCCTCCTTCCCGACGGGAGGGGGGGGGGGGGAGGAGATGGGAAAAGGTACATGTGCGTGACTTTATAGTTTCTCTTTCATTCCTAGGACAGGACCAGAGTGGAATTGCTTACCCTCAGCCGTAAGGGATTCCCCATCTATTGAAACTTTTAGAAATCAAATACGCATCTTTGAGGAGATCTGAATCTATTAATCCGATCTAATTGGCTTGTCCGCTAGCCGTTACACACCCACAACCGGTTATCCCGTTTGCGGAGAACTGCCTGTAGTATCCAACCAGAACCAGAAGTGATTTAAAATCGATTCCCATATGTATTAAAATAGCATTACAATACAAAAAAATGCGTTCAAGAGCACCCATCCAGTAACTTCCGTCCTTGCAGTTGTCCTTTTAGTAGCCTCCCCGAAGAAACCGTCGGGGGGGGGGGCGCCCCCCGCTAGCGCCACCCCTGTGCTCAATACTGCTCATTGAAAAAAAAACTGCGAACTGGTCTATCACTACAAAATTTGCGTACTAAAACAATTACTACTTTGTTTATTTGATACCAATGTTTTTACACCAAATGAAATGGGATAAGGGTTTAGTCGGCTGCACATTGTAACCCACGCACTTACATCGATAACATACACATGCAGCTTATTGAAAGAAGCCATGCTAACCAAACGAGATTAGATTGAATTAGCCAACTTTGAAATTTGTAACTCAACACAGGGTCCAGTCCAGGATTGTGGAAGAGGGCCAAGGTGTCCTGCAGTGGTCGCAGTCATCAGAGTCCTGGGATTAAGACTTAAACAAAAATAAACTGCCCTTTAAAACTTGAAATCATGTCCTGCAACATTCTCTGAATAAGGGGAGGGGCGCGGAAAGTGTGTATTTTACAATGAAAAGCTGCATGACCAATTGGTCACGGAAAAAATATACACTTGATTTCCTTCCTGCTTAATAACACAATTTGATGATTGACAGACAGTGACATTTCAGTAATCCAAGAAACCCTAGCCACAGTTTCCAGAGCATCCAGAGGGGGTTTTGATTACAATCCTGCCCAAAGTACCGTGAAAGTGTTGCAACCTTAGTGGACAAGAAGCTCGGTGAAGTGATAATAGACCTCCAGCAGTGGGGGTTTGGAAACGTAATATACCTCACTTGAACAATAGACCAAAATCTGTCCTGCTTTTTCGTGTTACTTCGTGACGCACTTCGGAGGGTCTGATTGAAAAAAATACGAATCGATGGAAAAAGATGAAATAATAACCCATGCAATTACCACAAGCGATCCGTTTGGCCTATGGATCAAGAAAAAATAAGTAAAAATATCCCTTTAAATTCAAAATCTGGCGAAGGTGAATTAGACACACAACTTCCACGTTTTAAGAAAACTTTTCCTCAAACAGCACTAAAACTACAGCTGCAGCCTCTAATCATGTTCCAAAGGCACTTTAATTATCTGAAATGCGCTGTTATGTAAAATTTATGAAAAATTAAACAAATTTAAATGTTATTTTGGGTACATGAGATTAAAATTGGTAAAAAGATGTGGAAAGAAAAAGGACACTTTTTCGCGAACGAGGAACTGTTTATGTCCCTGCTACGTCGGTTTCGCGCGTAACGTTAACTGCGAATGAGTAACTCGAGCTGGATACCGATCCAAATTGTATAATCTGGGTCACTCCGATCTCTGAAAAAAGAATAATACCCTTCAACCCATCTAGTATCATTTTTGTATCGAGGAACGTGGAAATCTGGAAGATTAACAATACGAATACGGGCGAGAATGTCACCAAGCTTTATTTCGTGTAATAGGTTCTAATAGGCACTGGCATCTGGGGGTGTGTTGGTTCTCAAGTTATATGGAATAGTTGTAGCTTTAATTCGGCTTAGCAGTAACTTACATGCTATTTAAAAATCCTAAACCGCTACAAGCTCACTTAAAATTTGGTGGTCGAGCTGTTATTAGCGACTGGGAACGGTTTCCCTTCCGAAAAAATATCGGAATTCGTGTACTAAATTTTCTGGTCCCAATATGAGCCTCTGAGCTCAGTACTAGTGCCAAACTGAAAACGGCACACTGACCACATTTTGTAAAAGCCATCAGCCCTTTCCCGATGAAATGCTTGTTGTGACACTCGACAAAGTAGCCATGCATTAAAATTTTGATCTTTCTGGCACAAAATCTCATCAGAAATTCCTGCCCCTGGAGACTGGGTGTCATGACATGGCCGATAGCTTTAGACAGGGGCAGGTTTTTCAATAGAAAATCGCAATTCAGACCTGGCATCTTTGCTACTAGGCGTAGACCTTTCAGGTGGGGGTAGAGGGCTGCACTTTTCCCAGAGCAGGGGAAGTGCTTATTTCAGGGCACTGACATTTACATATATTTATGGGCAAGGGGTAGCATGCAGCTAGTCAGTTCGGCCTGCAGCAGACCGTGTTGACATACGGCCGGGCAAAATAGGACTTGAACTTATATTCAGTTCACGGCAAACAGGATCCGCCTCTTCCCGTAGCCTACGCCTTTGTGGATTTTTTGAAATGACGGTACCCGATATGTTTTTTTTTAAATTTATCAACTTGAAAATTTTTTACCTTCTATTTCCGCATTTTTAATCTTAGTTTCAGTCGGTTGAGCATAACTTTACTAAAGCTGAACCGACTTCCTTGGTTCAAGATCACTTGGTGTCTAATTATGACTGAATTCGATTCCGTCAAAAGTCAGATACAAATTTAATCCTTGAAACTCGTTTGAACTTGGTGCGGGTGCGGCAAAGATATACGGAAGGTCACTGCAAGCGCTACTTTGGATTCGATGTCCCGCATGCGGTGTGTATGAGTACATTTGACTACGGTAGGCCAAAGCTTCCCTGCCTGGAACGGTCTTTCTCGAGAGACTATCTTCAATTGGCGCGGAGCGCATACAAAATTTTGAAAAATCGCGACCCCTCAAACTCGTAGACCCCGATGACATTTCAAAAGTTTCCCAAATTTTGTTGTCCTTTTAGACAAAATATTTCAAAATCAAGAACTTTAATTGTAGAAAAATTGGAATGTTATGAAAGATAGGTCACAAAAATAGCAACATAGCTGCCGGTGTCTCTTCATGATGTGGTGTCACAATGGTAATTTAAATATCCGATTTTGTTCAAGTTATGTCCAGAGCTCAGAAAAGTTTAGTGAGAACTAGCGCACTTTATGTTGCATAATGCGGCGAGCAAAGCGCGCCGGAAATTTCGCTGTTTTTTGAGATTTGGAAAATTAAAAAGGGGGTTTCTGATTCACGGGAAGTGGGGGAGCGGAAGCATGCTTCCGCCCCTCATTTTTCACTGGGGGGGGGGGGGGGCTTTCTCCCCCAGCCCCCGCTTCCTACTCCTATGCTTAAAAAAGTTTTTTTTTCTTTTTACCTTTCGAAAGGTATATGCCTACCATTTCAAACCAATTGTGCTCAAAGGGTTCCAAATGAAATGTTTACCTATAAAATACATGCAAAATCAAGCGTTATGAATAAGTGCATGGCAGGTTCGAACCTGTGGTTGTTGTGATTATATCTCTAGGAATCTTGGGCCCCTCTCCATCTGAAAGAAGATAATGTATTGATACAGTACAGCTCTCACCCCGGTCTTTTCACATTTTGTACACTTTACCCCACGATCGGTTCCCTTTTTTTCCTGGCAGACAGAGATGCTGGCGATTAGTTCTACTACATGAAGCTAAGTTTCTCGCAGGAAATTTGAGATTGGTTCTTTGATGATAGATCATATAGTTTGAACTTATACTTGGAGTGAACGGCCAAGGCTTCATGGAGTTTCGACGCTGGTTCAAAATCATGCAGGCATGCTCACTAGAAGAGATTATACTTTACAGCTTAAGGTATAGTCAAAGTTTTTTGGCAGCCCAGCTGAAAACTGGAACCCTTTTGGGTTAAACCCTTTGAACCCAAAGGGTTTCAAGTGATACCTTTTGTAAATACCCTTTTCATTTAAAGGGCAGTCCCTTTGGTAGATGATGGAAATTGGTCAAAACTCAAAGGGAATTATAAAATTACCCTTTTTATAAACCAAACCCTTTTGAAAACCCGTTACCATTTGGAAACTGTTGAAACCTTTTGGTTAATTTGGTCAAAAGATCTCAATGGGAATTAAGTTCTGATTGGCCGTAAGGAGTGTCCATTGAGGCCTTTCCTCTAAAGTCGGTTAGATGGACGGAGTTTTACATAACGGCCCATATGGCCAGCTTCTAACCAATTGGTTTATGTCGAGCCGCCACATATCGAAAAGTTTTGATCATAAACCTCCCAAATGCGTTACAGTGTGCGGGCGCATTTTGCATTTTTAGGTTTTTCGCTTCATGTAGTATTCGGGGTTGTGTCTTAAGGTCTGGCTAAACTGGATTTGTGATGTTCATACTATTGCAAACTCTAGTGAATGCTGTTTTGACTATAAAACCCCTCTTACTTTTGTCGTAAATCATTAATTTATAGGATTTGATGTCTATGGGCTAAAAAACATTTTCATCCCAATTTTACATAATTTAGAGGATTAACACTTTTTCCACAAATATATTGACACAGCTAAACACGTTTCTGGGAGCTGCATGTCACAGGTAACAGGAGGAGAAGAATTGCTTTTTTTTCGATCTATATTTTTTGTCGTAAAACGCTTGTAGTAAAGGCATAAAATGGCCCATTAATTTGGGGAAATTCCCCAAATTATGACGTCTCAAAATTTTGAAATCGTCAAAAATCAAGTATTTTGAATGAAAATCGGCATTTCATGAGTTCCTCTCACCTTGACATATCCTTCCAAAGCATAACCGATTTAGCTTACCTTAATTAGAACATTTAAAAAATTTTGATATAGAATGAGCAAATGGTCGTTTTTGTATAAAACTTTTCAATACGCGGACTAGCTTTTCCAGTGGTGACTAACTGGCTTGTTTTTCCTACTCAATTGCTTTACGCTGTGTTTTTTACAATCTTCAGTATGACCAGGACAATACTCGAACTCCTGACCTCCCAACTGCAAGTCCAGGCGCGGATTCGCACATTCAAAAAAAAAAGGGGGGGGGGGGGACTGATCTAAGAGAAAACAGGGGTGAGAGGGAACTGCACTGCTATTTTTCCATATGTTTTATTGTTGATGTGGCGAAAAAGAGAAGGCCGGGGCGTAAGCACCCACCCCATGTACTCGCGCCTTAAGTCGGATGCTTTAACCACTTGACCATATGCCGTACGTTATTTACTCTCTCATAACTCTGCTGCAAACCATACTTGATTGAACAATATCATGTGAATCATCTATTGATATCCTTACTGAACGCATCTCTTCTCTCTGTTTCTTGTTTTTCATGTCAAGTACTGTGTTTATTTCCTTCCTCTTTTCTATTCCAAATTCTTATTCTTGTTTTGTCCTATAGGCCTATTCCATTTTCCTTCTTCGCTATCCTTTCTCGTTCCAGTTCCTGATTTATTCAACCTTTCCCTAGATGAGGGGAAAGTTGTCATACCCCCACCCCCCCCCCCGGTTAATTAATTGACATAAAAGTTTATCCCTGTTGCCCGGCGCATATTGTACAAATTTTGTACGTGTCAGAAAATTCGTGGAACTAGTATCTACAATGAACGTTGGCCACAAAAAGCCAACAATTCACCCTCAAATTTCTCTTCGTAGGCCAACTCGTTCGCTTGTGGTAATTGATATGATGTTCAAAAGGTTAAAATTGACCTTCGTGGGTAATTTTTATGCCGACCCTCAGATGTGCGTCACGAAAGTTAAAAACGAAAGCACTTTTTCGTGTACGGCCCGCTGCCTACAATAGAATACTGAGGTTAGAAAATCATATTTTTACCGCATGATGGGAAACGGTGGAAGATTTTCAAACTCTGAAAGAATAGTGGCTGTGGTTGTAGTTGATTGGGGTGATGTTAGGCTGAACACTCTTGTCCTGAAATACAAAACCCTTTGCTATCCCATTGTTTTGAAGGAAGTGATGGTTTAGAGCATTTTAGAACGTTTTAGATCGTTTAACACAGTGGAATGGCTTTTCCTGATTGTATGACTGTTGGAACATTTTGCTTTTTTCGCTTGCCGTACGGAAGAAACATTTCATTTAGTCAACATCAATCAGATGATGTTTGGTCAACATTTTGAGAGAATCTATTGAAACTGAAAAGTAGGTGAGGTCATTACCTATGGTAGGTTTAATCTTTACTATGGTTTTACAGTTCATGTAACTATTGTTTAACTGTTAATGTAAGTAAACAATAGACAGATTGATCAACTGTTTGTGCATTACGAATGTGTGACTGTGGTTCTGAGAATCCAATTTTAATACTTGGTTCCGGAAGGAAGCACGTCGTATTCAGTCAGGAACCTCGGGGTCACCGAAATATTCTGTCGGTCCAATGAACGTCACATCCGGTGCGAAGAGTCAATCACGTGACGTGTTGGAGTGAAACAGTTGCCGTCGCTCAGTACAGCAACAGTGCAGACGTATAGGTTTATTGTGTTACTGTACCTTGTAAACAATGTCCTGCCTGTCTTAACATGTGGATAATGACCGATTTTTATTGAAATACCCAGCTTTTATGATCAGATGGTCTTACGAGAACTTGTCGCCGCGGGATTTCACTGTTTCTTTTGCGAGATGGCCTGTAAACGCATTGGCCAGTCTCGCAAAATAGGTCTACCCCGATAAGACTGGGTCTTTCGCTGTTCGTAAGCGAGTGTTTTTTCCCAAGTACCCATTATTTTGGCATTCGCCTGACATTGTTTACATTCTGAGATTTCTATTCAACCTTACTATCAAGAAACTTTGCCATTTAGGCCCCAAATCGTGTATTCTGAGGCTCTGGCAGTAGCACCCCTGAACTGTACCCACTGCCAGACTGTCGTTGTTTTCACTCCAGCTGAAGTTTTCAAGACCCAGGTCACGCAAAAGCCCGGATGTTGGACCGATAGAATATTAACCTTCTACACAATTTTGATTTTTAGCCGCTTATGGAATTTTACTCTAGAAGTAAAAAATGTATGTTTTAGTTGGTATTCTTGCAATTACGATCAAGAAAACTATGAAACTTAACAAACTTCTTCAGCAAGTAGTCATAAAAATAATTTGAGGCGAAACTGTCGACCAAAAGGCCCAAGAATCACCGAGAGATTGTAGGTCATCCTTTCTGAACGTTCGGGAAATGGTTACAAATTTGTCCCAAAATTATTTCAAAGTTGCACAGCAAGTACCCAACGCCCAAATTTAGTCACAAAATAAACTCTCTTACATAGGGTCGTTGATAAATTGTTCCAATTTTTGGTTATGTTCTCATGGTATCTGATTGCATGTAAATACACAAATGTTCAGTTTTACCCCATTAACCAGCTTAATTCAACGTTCAGGACTATTCCTGTAAAATTAAAAATCTTGCACCATTCTGCATTTAAGCTCCTTGAAAGGCCAATAATTTTCAAAGGGAAAAGGAAAACCCTCTCCCTTTGACCCCTCCCCTACTGGCAATCACTCAACATACTGGAAGCCCCTCTCCCTTTCACAGAAAAATTGCTTACCCCACTGAACCTCCCACCTTGAGACCTTACCTTTGTAAACTTATAGACTGAGTTTACCTTTCAAAAACGCCAACTGCTTTGAAAAATAGGCTTATTATTGAGGGAAAAAGTATTCATGTAATGAGTCCGCACACTCCATCTGTAAGGGCTTAAAGGCCCAAATCTCTCACCAGTTTTCCACAAATAGCCATTACCTTTGCGAATCGGGCGGGCAGTGGCGAAGAGATTATGCTCTGGTTGGGTACATGGTGTTGGGAAAAAGCCACCTCCCCTTGTGAGGAACAGTATGAACGGCACTGATGGCAATATTAAAAGAAAAAAAAACTTGGATTAGTGTTTTAAAGTTATTTCTTATATGTTCGTTCAGGCAAATGGAAGCTCCCTGTTTTCGCATATACCCATAGGCGTAGGGGACTCTTTTTTTCAAGGACGGTGACCTTTTGCCCTCTTGGCCAATTGGGGGCCACAGCCCCTAACCTCCTGTCGAATACAATCAGGCATATGGTAAAACATGTACAAAATCAATGATGATGCACTTTTGAATGGTGCTACACGTCATTTAAGAACATAAAATGGCTAAGGTTACAGTAGGTAAAAGGTGCGGTATTCAAAATTTTGGGCAGTTTATTTTTCTATGCAACACGTACATTCGGACTCGGTCTCAAATTTTACCTTTGGTCTCGGTCTCGACACCCTCTGGTCTCGGTCTCGGATATGCCGGTCTCGACTACAACACTGAAAAGAGACTGCATTCCTACTAGTTTTGCTAGAAGCTGTTTTGCCTCTTCCTCCGAGTTCAAAGAGTGAAACAGTAGACATGAGTATGCAGTGCTGAGGTTGTTCACTTTAATAAAAAAACGCACAAATACAGTCACATGTTTTAGTGACGTCATCGGGATAATGACTACAAAAGGAACGAATACAGGTCGATTTCAACTTTTGATTATTTATTTTGCTTACATATAGAGCAAAAAATTACTAAATTCATACACCATGTTTTAAAGAACGTTCACACATACTTACCATATCTTCAGCTTCTTCGGTATCTAGATTTGCAAATTATTTCAAACTTTACTAGGGGCCGCTAAGTGACTCGACATGTCATTTGTATAATTGCATCAGTTGATTGAAGGTAGCACAAGGATGTAAATTGCAAGCAAAGCCTTTGACCCGAGTACGTTACCTAGGGACAATAGCCTTGTCACGCTTCCAACTCCACGCTGGTATTGAAAACTGGTATTGAAAACGTTCCGACTCTATTGGACAGAAAAGAAACAAAACTTTAGCTATGTTTGCGAACATAAAAAACAAGAATAACATGTACTACACAACTCCACGTACAGCCGCTTGTCACGTTTGCAGAATGACTTGCCGTGCAATTGTTAGCAATGAAATCAGAGGAGTTGCTATTATTTGCCCACATTCCAATCAATGACACTTTTCACCATACCTGAGTTGCAAAGAAAAGGGTGTCCTCAACCTTAAAATTTAGGAAAAAAAGGGTCTGTTCGTGTACGGTGGGTTGGATGCAAAATTGTAGTGCATGAATGGGTGCATGTGAATGAGTCAAACTGATCATACAAAATACTTGAAGCTGCGCAAACTGCCTTTTCGTTTTGGTTGTTATAGGGAACTTGAATTCTGCAGGAGAGAATGAAATTTCTGTCTTTAAATGTTTTTAAGCTTGTGAATTAGATGTAGCAAAATGCAACAATTGATGGGTTTTTAATGTTTCTTTTTTACTGGATAAAAGGGAAGGCTTTGAGTCTGATTAAGCGATGTGGTATTATGTTATCCAAGTACCTTTGCTTTTGCAAAGTTGTGTAAAGTTGCGACAATTTTAAAATTTTTGATATCGTTAAGTGCTTCCAAATAACCGAATTGATAGTTAGTTTCGGCATTGTACCCCTCTAAGACTGTTAGCTTGGGAACGGCAAAAGACCTCTTGAGAGCTCCCAGCAATTAGCAATTACAAACAAGATGCGTTGATGTGAAACTGTTGTATGACATACAAGTAAAACCATAGTGAATCTTTTTTTAAAATTCACCTTTTGATGATATCCCAAGCCTGAGTTTGACATGATGAAACTTTCCTTTTTATGTTTTGAAACATCCCGAATTCTCTACCTGATCACTTTCTCATGGAGGAATTGGAGCACCCTACATACAGTAATATATACTAGTTTGTTGACTAGATAGGCCTATATAAAAAGTAACGTGACATGTGGGGTAGCTGACAGACCAGTCAAGCATGTGTTAATTGGCAGTAATTGCTTTTCATTCAGCGTGAACTCAATGGAAGCATTTATCACTCAGGCTTGAGGGCACAGTTATGTGATGTCGGTTACGGTACCAGTTATATCCCACACCACGTTAACGTTTGTTCCAAAGATGCCTCTTTGTTCAATTTATGGGAATATGCGCACTGAGTAACAATTTTTTTTTGATTGGTAGTTGCTCTTGAATTATATCGATTCTATTCTTTTTTGAGGTTAAGTATTAGGTTTGGGATTAGGGCTATCGTATACAAATTAGGAAATTTCTTGTGAAACAGTGCGCATGGTTCCATTTTTTCAGGAGCGATGTCACAGCATGAACTTGTACCTCTATATTTAGGGAAAAGTGAAATTGACGTTACGCATTTTAGTAAAGGTCCTTATGCATGAAACACGAGGCAAAATAATCATAGTATTGTCATCAAATCTGCCTTAATGGTACTTTTGGTATGGAGTTTAGGAGGGAAATAAATGCGAAGATACCACACCAAACATTGAACATTAACAAACCTTTTCGAAGGATTTTCGAAATTGTTTATAGTCTCCTAACGGTTTGTAACAGAATATGGTTGCAATTGGTCCATACTTCAGTCCACGGTTCACCCCTAGAAAGTACTAAATTCTATTCCCCTTCACGTCCTTTTTAAAATAGAAAACATTAGAAATTGATAAGGTGCGCGTGAGTTCTGAGCCGGAGCCTCCCATGCCCCTGTCAAGGTACTAATATTCTGTGAAGGAAACTATAAGGAAACATCATTTTCCAGGACTTTCACGAGTGTTGTCTTCATTGTTGAGTCTTATTATTTGAGTGTTGCGAAATAGAAACCCTTGTTGCACATTTATGGGAAACTTCCCAACACTCACCAGCAAGTTTGTTCACAAGGAAATATCTTGCAACCCTGCAATTGAACCAAGTATCATTTGGCTTACAGTAATAGTAATAATACAAATAAAGCGTGCTTATAACTTTCTGTAACCTATTTTGTATCCCAGGCATCATTCAATAATGATCAGCACATCTTGTGGCTAAGCAACGCATGTACAATGGTTGTTCAATCATGGATGACTACCTTGACTGAACGGCTTCTTCACGGTTCAATAAACAGCTTTGGTCTGTTGTTTTGTTGTTTCCTTGCCGATGGTGTTACGAATCAATGGAATCTAGCAAGGGTGTGTATGCACGTGTGTGCATGTGTGAATAGGTGTTTGAATCGATCTCCGCGTGACTGAGTTGTGTGTCAAAATGTGTGTATGGGCATGCATCAATTTCGTCTTAATCTCTTCCTGAACCCCACATCTGCACAGGTACCAGCTCCCTGTTGTGAGGTAGCTGACCATGCATAAACACATAATCATAATTTGTAATTGATGAAGGTCAATGGTAAATGGGCAAAGATCACGGTTAAATGTCAAGGTTTGCCTCAAATTATCATTTGCTATCTCTTAGAAAACGGGTGTATTAACTTGTTTCTGTAATGCAGGATCACGCGCGAAATCAAATATGTTTTCGGGTGACAAGCCGTCGTACTTTGAAACTTCTGGATACACGTTTAACACAGGACTACAAACTTTCCCTTTCAAACCTCATATTTTGTCTCATACAGTCATTTTAACTGATTGTAAGTAGCGCTTTTGTGAATGTGAAATTTTTGGCAAAGCAGTGCGTGGCAACTACCCAACCACCGAATGTCAATGAGAAATACCGGTTAGCTTCCTGTAAGTGACTTCAGACGGCAGGCGTACATATGAAAAAACTAGGGCTGAAATAATTGACCCAGAATTTTGGCAAGAAACGGTTTGGCTAATTAAGTAAAAACAAATCCACATTTTATTACAAATAGTACAAGATTTGTAATTAAAATTAGTATCTTGGGTTACTGAGCAGGGTTGGTCACAGTTAAATGAGGAAATGTGGTCACCCCAACTTGAAGTAGTGTCCCAGTACGCATGGTGCTAGCGGTCCGCTAGCGGTATATGGCGGAAAAACGCTGGCGGTTTAACGCTGACGGCCCGCTAGCGCACCGACGGACGCTTTTGTACAGTTGTGTCTTGGCGGAAAACCGCTAGCGGACCAATAGTGAACCGCTGGTGAATTTTTTTTTGTACAAAGTACATGTTTCTGTTCTTAGGAAATCTATCAAACTATACCTACTTAAGAAAACCTTTTATAAAAGAGAAGTTTTAGGCTTACTTCTGGTAGGAGTTCTTCCACATAAACAGGCCAGCTTGCCTACATCCTTAGCTGTACTTCATGCACTGAGCTCATGCATTAACAATAATAGCCAGGAAGTCCATTGTGATTGGTCAGTGAAATTGTGTGTACAACACAAAGGGGCTTTCAAATGAAAGCTCATTGTAGTGTGAACCTTATGTTGGTCTGTACAGGCTATTCACATAACTAAATGCAGTGTATGGATTTACCATTTGCTGGCAGTCAGTGTATAGGTATGACAACTTTTGCACACAGTTGTTGAATGCAGTCAGTGCAAAGAACACTACTTTTGTCAAGCAATATTTTAGCATCCATCATCGTGGAGTGTTGATGGTAGGCCTTATATTGTTCTTGTAACTTACCTCATATGGGAACGATCAGTGAATTCTCTACTGCTGGCCACTGACAAGTTCTTTGAGACACTGTATCGGTCATGGCCATAAAACGGCCCAGCCTTTGCTGACGGAAGGCCTAACCACTGCTGAAGAATTACATTCCTTTTTGCATGGAAAACAGAACATGCAGGATTTACACATTTTTTTCTACTTGTGGACATTTGGAATACTTTTTAGAGCTGTTACTTGATCAGAGTCTTATCCCAGGCTTTAACAAAGTTCTGTTGGACTGAACTTTTGGACAGTGAAGCTGAACAGATTAAAATGAACGCCATTTTGCATGATTATGTCCAGTTACAGTTTGAAGGCATTTTAATTCTGTACTGGCATTGACACCATGTTGTTTGAAACGGTCAGTATCTCCTTTGGGGCCATTGTAACAAGCAATCGGTGTTTAGCTGACTCTCTTGCAAAATGGACTATAAAGGAAATGAATGAAATATCATGATGAATGAAAAATCACCCTCTTTAAAATAATGGAATAACCCTATACTACAAGCCTGTTACAGGTGGTGGTCCGCTAGTGGACCACTGGCGTGATCTAGCGTTTTTACGCCGGAGGACCATCGTAGAAAAGCTGGCCATTTCGGCGGGGGTCCGCCAGCGTTTTACGCTAGCGGTCCGCCAGAGTCACTGCTGGCGGACCGCTGGTGGACCGCTAGCATGTTGCTAACTGGGGTAGTAGACTTATGTTCCATAATTGGCTCTTGATTGTCATGTGACAACATTTTTACAATCTTTTGTAAAATTTACCATTAAAGTTTTCCATTAAATATGAAGTACTGAAGTTCTTAGTATAGACGAATCCGGACAGCAAATCATGGTCTGATTCCAGTCGGCCATTTCTGGGGTCCATCACCTTAAATCTTTGTATTTCCTTCCTTATCTGTTCCATGGGTAGTTGTGCACTGAAGTTTATCTTGATTTTCTCAACTTCACTAAATACGAGGATTTGAAAGTCACGTAGACAATAAATGAAGACGATTAAAGGCTGACGGACCCCACTAATGGCTGCCTATAATCACTAAAAACAAGTGCTAATCGGAAGTTTGCCTTTAATGAAAGATACTTTAAAGAACAATAGGAAGAAAACTGTGAAACGTAACTGTTGCTACAAAATATGTTTGATGTAAGAGCTCTTGCTTTTTGAAAATAGTGTCGTTGGTCAATGTGGCTTGAACATGATGCGAAAATTGTGAGAGCATCTCTTTCAAAATAGATTCAGTTTAACTTTGGTCTCATATGTTTTACAAAATCAACATCAAGAATTAGTAAAATTTACAAAAGCCCCTCGAATTCCTCTTTGAAGCAATGTATTGGTAGGCAGATAATGATAATATATCACGAACCGACACTTTATACGGGCTGCTGCTGGTACCCTATATAGCCGGAGCGGTGCGCACTGTTTAACAGCAAATTTCCTAACCTGCTAACGATAATCTTAGTCCCCAACCTAATTCCAAACCATAACAAAGGATACAATTGATACAATACAATGACAAAAACCAATCAAGAAACACCTTTTTAAACAGAGCGCATTTACTCGAGAAGGGGCTATAGCCATGTCATGCGGAAGGGCGGTTTTGTTTAAAATGCGGTTTGGGTAATAAACCTTGTAATTGCTTACACTCCAAGTGGAATAAAATAATAATGTAGTGATACACATCTGAACGATGATGTTACCCTTACACCTCCCTGATATAACATGAGGCAATATATTAAGGCAAAGAACTTCTCCAATTCGATAAGCTTTACTTTGACAAAAACAAAATGAGGTTTACAAAATAATGAACATTTTGAGAGGGATCGGTCCGGCAAGATTTCAGGCAATTACAGAAGAAATATAACATCACATTACAGTAAGAAACCTGTTCAAAACCTGAAAACTTGGAAACTAAGAAATACACTTAAAAACTGAAACTCAAGGCCTAAATAGCGTCATTGTGTAACAAATTAAGTAAGCAAAACAGATGGAAAGGAGAAAGAGAGAGAGAGAGAGACAGAGAGAGAGAGAGAAAAAGCCAGGCAAGAGCGGGAACATCATAAACGGAAGACTTATGATGCATATGTCTATTGGGTGTCTTTACTTAAGTCAAAAGCCTCGTCCTTTTGATGGGCAAGATTGTGTACTTAGCTAGCTAGTGTAGAGAGCTGAGAAACAAGTAACGTTCCTTGTTAGTCTTTCACTTAAAGACATATTCTGATGGTCTTTTACCTAGGTGTTGTAAGAAAAGCAAAACAATTCTACACCATGTCCTTCAAACCCTGTCTGAATACCATTTTCTTAACACAAGATATCCTCCTTAAAACACTGGGTATTTTTTAACAAAAATACTCTACCTCAGTTTGCTTTTTAACAAAACATCTGGAGGTTTTATAATGTGGGCACAATGCCTTAAATTCCTTTTTTTTTTATAATTGAACGTCCTGTTTGTTCTTGAAATTCGGTACTGTTGGAATGTTTCAATATCTTTCCTGCATGCAGATCCATGCAGCATTACCCTTCACCGTACGTAGAGTACAACCAACAACGTTGCTTAATATTGCCTGCAGCAGAATCATTATTATAAATATATTGAATGCAATGTCAAATTAATGTGCCACGGTTAAATCACATATTACCCATGATGCACCAATCTCAAGAAAAATTGCATTTCTTTAAAATCTTTTGAACGCTACATGCCATTAAGATGCAGTTTTCACCTCCTGAAAGAGAAGAACTTTCTGAATATCTTGAAGTTGACGAAATTTATCTCCAGAATATGCCTTTAAACACTCTTGATCTTTGCCCGGAAGCTGTCGGGGCACACCAATTGCAACGTCACGTGAAAGCAGTTTGTATGTTTAAAGATTGGCTACAGTAGCTGGTAAGGGTTGTTCTCTTTTGGTTAAGTACAGTAGCTCTTTTAGGAGCAGAACTCTTTAAAGAGTAAGGGGTGCTCGCGCTTACGTCCCTGGTTGACATTGGTTGCCACAGAGCATGCCCAAAACACGTAAGTGCCATGTTAGGTGTTGCGCGTGGTAACGCTTGAGCGATTGCATGCAGAAAATTTACCACTTGGAATTTTCCCTTCATTGTGACGATAACGTAAGCGAGCGTTACATTTTGACACCTAGTAGTGACTAGTGGCGGCATTTGTTTGTAAACACTGAATTGGTTTATGTGCTTAGTTTCGTATCTTAGTTCTTTCCAAGATAGTCGAAGTGATACTGGAAAAATTACCGGAGAAATGGCAAGAAAAAGGTGTAGAAAAGGAAATAAAAACAGATGTGCGGGAAAAATGAGCATTATAAAATGAACAAAAAAGGCATGTAAAGATATTTGAATGATGAATTTGAGCTTCATTTCAAACACAATGTGCCTGTAATCGTAGTATAGTGAAAAAGTAACTTTATAAAGATCAACCTACCGGGACCTCGGGCTAATTGCTCATAAAAGTCATCATTTTGGGTGGTTTTAGGATTATGTTCAAAAAATTGGAAGCATAGTGCGTTCATACGATTCCTCTCTTACTCCGACCTTGATGTATTATAACCGCATTTAAACCCGGGCTTGCCCTGACTCAAATAATACCTGTACTGTTCAGACGAAACGCGACTAACCCCAACTCAGTGACGCCACCTACTGTGAATGGAATTCGATTTTGGGGTAATATGGAAGCACCATGAACCCTTGTCCGCGAACTCCGTGACTCCATCAATGCTTCGGGATTCAGACCCTTGGGCCGTCCCCGCATTTTCCTAGAGTCTTCTGTCCACCTATGTGATACCCCAGATTTACGTGCTTGACCAAACAAATTTATTTGCGACTTCTTTGTCCGGATGCCATAGATAGAACATTACCTTAACATTACATTAATGATTTCATCCGAGATATCTGATGTTTACGATTATGCATTTTATTTTGCGCAATAAGCACATATGCCGAAACTATTACAACTGTATAATGACACAAGTCTACCTCGATCTATTACCAGCGAAATACTGGTCAACAGTTAATCTTACCTGAAAATCTTACACTCGGGAAACGCATTAACATTTTAGCAACGGAGTTCCTTCCTCTAGGCTAGTAGTAACGTTTGTAGCAAACAAGTTTTCAATCATATTGGATTCTTGGAAGCAATCCTTTTATAATTCAAGTTGTGAAGAGTTAGTACGTGGGAAAACCATGAAACAGGCTGCAGCTCACATTACAATTATACTGTAGCTAAGCGTTACCATAATAACAACCTTTTAAAGCACCTCTCAGGTTATTGAAAACACAGCACAGGTCAAAATACTGCACTTACTTTCCTTCGGGACGTTTTTAGTTGGCCCTTAGTACGGTTTAATACACCACGCACTCGACTTGCGTTCAAGCGTAAAAATGACCAGTTCCAATCCCCTCTTATTCCGATTTACCTCCAAAGGACTCTCCGGGTGTTTGCTGTAGTAAGAGATGATTCGTGTGAAAGACATATCAGAGAATTCCGCCCTTTTTACCTTGATTTCCGAGTCACATTGCATTAATGTATTTTTGGCGGTTTATCTTTACATACTGGGAATTAACCTTCAGAATTTTAGGATTTTGTACCTCCAATAAAATGTAAACATAATCTAATTCAGTGACTAAGTTAGTTAGCAAGTGAATTTTGAACCATGATAATCTGTCCAGATTTAAGGCAGTTATGCACAAAAGTTACATTAAAAAATGCTCCCATAGATTAAAATTTCCAGACCAATCGGTCAACTTATTAGTATTTGGGACAAAACACATCAAATATGTACTTCATGTCATTATTTTTAATTCAGCAGTGAAGTTTAGACTGTGGACACTTGGTAAAAATCCCAAGGTCTATCTCTACAAAATCTTCTGTCGGCCAAGTCGTGACGCACAGTTTCATTGGTCAAGGTTTCCAATGACACATCATCAGAAGAAAAGTACGACTATCTATTCGTACCCTAGATTAAGGGGCACAGTAGCTTCTTTTTCCTAATCTTTTGAGCAACAAGCAGCATTAAAAAAGATTCAATTTTTTAAGTCTTCGACATGACCGGGCAAGTACTCAAACTCCAGATGTCCAGGCTGCGAGTCGTTTGCTCTAACTACTAGATCATGCATTCGGTAGATGTCGAATAAACAGTTCACTGTTCTGCTTTCATTGTGTAGCTATCAGTATGATAGGAATAAGTCATGAAAGTTTATTTATTGGTGAAGATTTCATATCAATTAAATACCTCAAAAGAGAAATTTAACGATCAGTTACAATGGGTTCAATTGGAAATTGGAAACGACAAGGGCTGTTAGTCAAAAGTTATCTTTGCAAAGCATTTAAGGGGAAATATTTTTGAAATTGATCATCACGCTTATCCACTTCATGTTAAAGCTAGTGTGTAATAACATGATCGCTAAAGCTTGTTCAAGTCTGTATTTGATGAAGTTACTGGTTAAGTGGAGTGATGATTTAAAGTACCAATTCTTTCACCTCAAACAGTTCCAATGAGAAAATTTGTCAGCTTGAAGAACGGCGGAACGAACTGGCCGACCAAGGAACGAACTGGCCGATTTTTTGAAGTCATTTAACCACAAGGAATTGTTTGCTGAGTAGGCGCAAATATTTACCCTGCACTAAAACCAAGAACTGACCTTTGATCTGTTGCAGTTTCCATTCCACCAAACCTAGACCGATTTTCTGGTTTAGAATTCGTTTTAATGTTAACTTATCCATGAAGTTCAGTTTTGGCGAATAATTTTCTATACTCGCGAAAATTACGTCTTTATGCTTCGAGTCACTTGTTGTCCACTGCAAGTGAGTAAACCGCAAAAACGTGACACCTGGAGATATAATCCCTAGAACAGGCGGAGGCAATTTTGTCGCTCCTTCAAGGACAAAATCTCTAATGCCAATTCTCCTTACCTTCTTACTTAAGCCCCTCCCACAATTGTATGAAATTCATCCCCATCCAGACACAATCGCAGTCAATTCAAGGGGGAGCGTAGAAAAGCTCAATGTATAATCAAAGCACTTTGAGAACAGATCACGTTGTGTAATACAAGCTTTGCTACTCTGCACGAGGTATTAGCTGCCAATCAAAGAGCTGAGCCAATTGAGAATTTCGGTAAACCCTGAAAAGAATTGTAGTTTGGGGTGGAAGGATTGGCCCTTTAAGGCCAAAGTTGCTTAAAATTGCTATGTATTCATAACTTTCATATCAACCGTATCATATTGGGAAAGTAACAAATTACATGTAGATAATGGCATAATATACGTTGACAATTGCAGATCACCCAATCCACTGAAACTAAAACAAAATGGATCCACTTTCTGTAATGGTCGAGAGTGAGTTGATAAAGTAAAAGCGGCAGTAATTTAGTATTCTTAGCCTTTTCTGTTAGTTCGAAAAGTTAAAAAAGGCAAACCACGTATACAATTTACATGGTAACTTCTGAATGGGTACTTAAAAGACGAAGTTGAAGCAAACAATTAGTTTCCGCATGTGAAAGAGGAACCAAATCTACACCATGGGGTGAAATTTCAATTCAGATCGGGCAGGTATTTTTATTGAATTTATGTCTCATGTGATTTAAGGGCAGCAGAGGTGATGTCACTTCCTTCCATTGACAAGTAATACTTTAATGCCGTTTTAGACTGTTGTGCTGACCTTGAAGTTAGAAGGGATAGAACATCCCTGTGGTAGATGTAAAGTTTGTAAATTTCCATGCCACTTATGCAATCATATTTTGATATTTATTTATTTAGGAGAAAATTGGTTAAAATTAAAAAAAAAAAAAACGAAAGAGTATCCATTATTGTGAGGATTATGATGTCACATGGGCTGCCTTCTTATTCACTTTTTGTTGAAAATGTTACGACTTCATTTGCTCATATCTTGAGAACCACATATCGGATTTCAATGCACGTTTTACCAAAATGCTTAGATAAGTGCCCCTCTTACATAACAAAGGTTTAACTGACCTTAAACCTATCTTTTTAGTCTTCAACCTTTGAAGAATTTTTCTGTTTTCCACATTTTTCGAGTTTTATCTGGGTGTGTGTGGGAGGGTGAGTTTGTAAGTGTACTTATTGTTGATTGGTGGGGAAGGGCGCAAAACTTTTGAGGGTTAGTACTCTAAACTGTGGGAATAACAAAAATGATGGTGTCGTAGACCTATTTTATGAAATCAAACCGCAACAGCTAGGTAATTCTTTCACGAGAGCTCGTATACTTTGAAAATACTTAACATTGTTCTGAGCAGGAAGAATGCTGCATATCAGCTAACCCTTAAGTACATTAAAGAGAAATCCCCCATTGTTCTTGGGCAATATGTACACAAGGAAGTAATGTGCTATCGTTCTAACATTATAATAACGAATGTAAATCAATTTTTCCCGAATGCAATCTTTCCAGGAGGTGCTTTGACCCAATAATTCTTATGAATACAGTTAATGTTTCGAGACCTGTTCACCGACCCGAATCAGATCTCTTATTGCTAGATGCACATTTGCTTCCTTCTTTCTGCACATTCCTTTGTCAAGTGATATTTACGCTGATTTTTTGAATCTTAAAGTTTGTAATGGACTTTTTCCTAATGAACACATAAAATAACACCGATTGTGAGAACTTGTGAAGTTGCAAAACAGATACATGTCTGCTCATGTATTTTGTTACTTCCTGAAAAGTTAGATGAACTTTTATAGGGCAAAAAATGAAGTTGAGTTTACATAAGGTTTAATAGGCAAAGTTGCACGACTCTTCTTGCAGCCATGTAAACCTCTATTGATATTAAATCAGAAAGCCAAATGACTTACTGTTGCCTTGGTGTTGAAATGTAAGTCTTTTTTCATATTGACAGTGTTTCTTAAATGACCAAAACAATGGTGCCATTTCCAATATGGATAATGCAAACGATGCAACAAGTACACTGTTAAAAATTTCTGTAAATTTACAGACTTTTTTAACTTAAACTTTTTATATTTTACTTTTAATAGAGATTTTCTGTATCTTTACAGACACTTTGAATTGCTACAATAAAAAAAAGGATGTTTAACATGTATTTTCTGTTTATTTGAAAAACCATTTCTGTCTCCTTTTTAACCAAATTTTACTTCTTTGTAAAACTTTTTCTGTAAATTTACAGAAATTTTAACAGTATTTTGTATTTTTCTGATTTGACATAAATATACTGTCATTTAACAAACTTTCGTTTTGTTTTTAAGCTGAAAAAGAAACAAAAATAAGCCCAAACAAACAAACAAATAAGAAATAGCCAGAACATTTTCAATATATAACATGCATCGTTCTGCGAAGTTTCAGTTAAAAAAGAAAACATTTTTGGCAAATTAATGGCCCTATTTGAAAATTAACTTACATTTATTATAAAAGCATACTTAGTTATTACGTTCTTAGTTATAAATATCATACAACTGGTGTTTTGTCACACATTTTTAAGTAAAAAGAAATTGTAAGGCCCTAATTTCAGAGCACTGAAAATTGGTATACTGATGTCAACTCATCGCCGCCACAGGCGCTCATGCACTTGATCGAATTAAAAACGTTTTACAAATTTACTTGAAAGAGTCTGTAAATTTACCACTTTATGACGTATATCTCATTTTGCATAAATGGGTGGAGCTTATTTTGAGGGCATTTTTCTAACAAAAGGATTGCTGTTGCTTTGAATAATATCTTTTTTGGCGTTTTTTAATCAGGAAGTGATAAACTTATTGTTTACCTTGTCTGGAAATGTTTGCAACCAATGTATTTGCATTCTTTGTCATATTTATTTAAAAAACAATTATTATATTGTACAAAAAATGTGACTTTCCAATTACAAAGTTCCTAGAGATAGCAGTCTACTTGACAACAATATGACAAAAAAGCATCCTCATTGTGTTTTGATTGAAAACAACTTGGTAACGACACATTACGTTGATAAGCAAATACCTGATCTACGTAATGGTGAAGTGTATGTTACGTAATAACATATGAAAGGCAAAAAAGCGTTATTATAATAAATATTAAAACGCCGAGAATAAAAACAGTAGGCTTTAAATTCACATAAAGTTAAGGTAAAAAAAAAAAAAACAGAACAATTCTGTAATTCGATTTTACAGTAGACATTTGTAAACTAATTTACATGCAAAAACTGTAAAGAAAAAACAAACACTTAATGTTTTTTCATGATTACAGTCTGGCTGTAAAAAAAACATCATTTGGTTGGAAAAAATTTGCCATAAAAATTATGTAAATTTACAGAGAAATTTTTAACAGTGTAGAGACCCATCACAGTTAGTTAGCTTCATTGACATATGGTGTTTATCTATGTGCACAGCACATGCTAAGTATGAGATCTCCCACTTCTTCACCTCCCGAAGGTATCATGTTTGCAGCATTTTTAAACCTTTAGACCTCTTTTGAGCCCCAATGACCTTTGAACTTCACCAAAACTGATGGTGTTATTTTAACTGCTTATTACGGACGAGATTCATGCGAGGTGTGAGATCCTTAGCTGTTAACTACATTGAGATATAATGTAAACAATTTTTTTAACTTTTGACCAAAAGGTGAGCCAAATGCATGACCCTTTGACTTCAACAGAAACCAGTAGCGTTCATTTACTTTATATAAACAGTGCACATGCATGACATCTCTCACAGTTATCCAACCTGAGATATTTTGTCTACACGCATTCCCCAGGTTAAAGACCCCAGATGACCTTTAACCACCACAAACTATGATAGATTCCATCTACTTAGTATGGGCAGAGCTAAGTCCAAGTGTGAGACTGGCCTTACTGTTGGTCGCCTTGAGATAATGATGTGTATACGAGGTTTCAACCATCCGACCAATGATGACTTCAAAAGACCTTTGACCTTGACCAAACCAATAGGGTAAATCTACGATTTTTTGTCAAAAAATGAATATGAAACGTTTGCTAAGGCTGTGAGCTGAGTAAAAAGCAAAGTTCTAAGTATATTCAGCTTCTAACAGTTGAATAAGCGAGGTGAGGATATTAAGCCCATTGACTACACTGTGTGACGGCTGGCCACAGTAATTCCCGCACACGTACTGAACGAGTGCTATGTGTGGGATAATGAGCCGGTGGATTTGTAATGCAACAATGAGAGGGTCCATCTACTTAGTATGGCCAATGCACAGGCCAAATATGAGATTCCACATTGTTACCCTCCTTGAGATATCATGTTTGCAGCATGTTGACATAACATAACATAACAGGTTGAATGGCAAAGGAGGGCCAAAGCCCCATAAGATGCCCTGAAGTCCAGGCCCAAATCAATTAACTCTTCGAAGATCCAATGCCAGAGTGAGTGTGGATGAACACCGGCGAACTTCGCCTTCTCTTTTCGACTAGTGCTCAGAGGTAACGAGGCAGGCGCGTACTAATAGCTCCCAATCCTGCTCCCGGGACCGCCATTTAACGTCCCCATCCGACGGACGTGAGCGTATCCCCAGTCTTTCGCCACTTTCCCAAAGGCTGGAGGGGGTGGAGGTTATACTTGCTCTGCACCACTGCTCAACAGCTGAACTGAGCAAGCGGACAACTTCCTGAGTCGGTCATGTTGACTATCTGACCTCTTTTGACCTCAATTGACCTTTCCCCTCCACTAAAAACAGCAGGGCTCATCTACTTGGTACGAACAATGAGATCCTCATAATTATCCAACTTGAGATACTGCTTTTGCGCGAAAATTCCCTAAAGATTCTTGAAGAAATTTCGAAGATAAAGTGTGAACTAATAAGCAAAAGCTACGTGGTGAGATGCTTTCCACAATTTATAACCTGCAGTGCATTCCTTTTTTAGTGTTTACACTTTTATTTATTTCTATTTACCTAACGGTGGAATAGGAGGAATGTTTTGGCAAAAAAAAGTCAATGTTAGGGGCGAAATGCCTGTCCCCTTAATGTTTACACACACTGTAGATAGGAATATTACTCTCGTTTATGGTTAAATGCATATGGCGGTACATAAAATACGCAATTACTACTTTAATATTGACCCAATTACGAACACGTATCTGTAAACGCGTATCTTTAGTGGACCCTTGGACTTGCATGTTTATCCCTCGATTCTGTTAAAATGGTTCATGAAGGTAAATGTGTATGCGTTTGCTCAGTTCGCTTAAATCTCCTATTGTTGTGTTTTTCAACACCGTCTAAATCGCGTCCAGATTGAAAGGGGTGATGGATTTCACAACAGATTAACTGCAAAATTTTGGCCTGCTGCGTAATTTGACAATTGCGACGATTTACAGTCTGTGTCAGAGATATCGGGAATTCCTCCTAAAGGTTTTTTATCTTGATGGGGGTAAGATTTGCTTTCGTGCCCTATGTCTTATGGTTCCCATACTACGAACATTTGTACGCGCTTTCCGACGTTCACACGCTTTACCTCTTTGTTGTCCTTTTATCATTATTTTCTGGTTAAAAAAGTAGGAGAAAGCAACTGAATCCATTTGCTTGCTCCGCATTCGTCCATTTTTGTCTTGACCACATTTGAATTAAAACAGTTTTTGCGAGGATGGCACCTTTTCCCATCTAGGAAATATAAACTAAACATAATGTCACATAGGAGAGATGTATGGCAAAGCAATATCTACGTCACTCTCAATCTCTTCACCAATCGTTGTGAAAGCGCATCTCGTATTTCCCGAATAAACTGTCCAATATGCTAGAAATTACATAATAAGGTATGCGTTGCACTAGCTCTTATTTAACATACAGGGTTTTACAAATTTCAATACACACACTGACAGGCTTTTACGAAATTTCTCGTAATTCCCCCCAATATATTGGCTAAATTTTAGGGCTGGTCGGTACAGTTCCCCTAAATCGACTTGGAATCCTACTCTTACCCCAAGCAGGTTGTCAGTCCCTACAGTCCCCCATCAAAACTTCTGGCTACGCCAGTAACTTTGTGGTATATTTGGACCGGTGCTAAAGGAGAGTGTAGTGCAAAAACTCTCAAGTTCTAAATTGTTAAAATTTCCTTTTAAAAGATTGCGCTCTTTTATTAACCCAAATGCTTAATGCCAACCACCAGGACCATAGAATATCTTAGAATGAAGCTGAAAGAGCTCTTTCAGGCCCCTGCTCTCAGCATGTTTCAAAGGTAAGTGTCTCCTTCATCATTTAATGATTCTCCAACCTTTATATTAGTGGCCGAAAACTAGCACAAAAAATTTCATGCAGCTAAATAGTGTACTTAACCATATGATAATGAAACACTAGGAATTACTGATCTAAGAAATTTATTTATGCATAAGGATTAAAATTAAGGAATATGTTCACTCAATGATTGAAATATCAACCTACTGAGTTTGATAACTGTAGATTCACAAAGCCAGATGTGCAACCAGTAGAATTGCGAGGTTACGGGTAAACGTTTAAAAAGGAAACAACAACAAGGCAATTATTTTAAATACTTATACGGAGAAAACCACCTTGCTCAGAACTGATGTTAGGCTTTACTGGATTGGTGATTTTCCTCTATGTTTAATATTAATTTCTCCAAATTAGATTAGATTGGAATACTTTTAATTAAATGGACATACACTGTAGGTTTCTGCTCAGTTTTCCTATAATGTTGATTGTAGTAGCCTTGCCGCAATATTTAAAAGAAATTGACCTCTTGTGACGCCTTCTGCTAACTCCCAGGTACGTGCCTAGCTTTCAATCGGGAGGGGGCGGGGAGGTGCTTAAAATTCTTCACAACAAAATTGTGTCTCAATTCTCGACGTACGTTTTCCAAACCCAGTGATCATACCAGGCATTGCCGAACAGAAAAATATTGGGGGAGTCATGAGAGATAGACTATCCCGCAAGCGGAGCGCCACCCCTGGTTGGTGCCTTGCGTACGAGAAAGTTTTTGACTTTCCATATATATCTGCAACTGCTCTTTTAATGGATAAAAGCATTCATAAAAAGTGATAATGCCTTTCAGATGAGTTGAGCTGATACAAAAATTAGAATGAAATGTAATTCCTGTTTCATTAACTCTGAAATTTTTCTTTTATCTACCCCCTAAATCTCTGCTACATTTCTCATCACCTCATACACTCATTTTCGTTACTAATTATACATCCGTTTTGTCATAATATTTGTCCTCTAAAACGGTCTGAGGTACCTCGCTCCGGTAGCCCTTTATTCATGTTCACTTCCCAAATTATGTCTCTATTATTAATCTATTGATCATCAATCAACATCCCCACCTGGGCTGCCTCTCACTCATTCCAGACAGAAGAGACGGATACACTTTTTACACAATTATAAATTGAAAGCTGAGCTGAATTCCCAAGCATCCATACCGGAAGTCACTGGAACCTTCAAAACTCATTATATTTGGAAATAGTACAAACATGACTTATCACCTAAAGATACTTGATGAAATAGGGGAAAAACCACGAACTTATATACATGGAAACAGCATGTAACGTATACGTCCTGTCCGTAGATGGTCGCCACCGGCTGGGACAAAAACGGCGCACCGAGTTGGCCGTCGTGAAGCCTTAAGGTAGCGGGCCACTAATTATAAATCCCATTGACTTACACTCTAAATAAGGCAACTTCCGTGCCCCTAGCTCCCAGTAGAAGTTTTCAACCTGGACATGCCACCCCTCTGATCGAAGCTCACAATCTCGGCTTTCATGGCACTTTCAAATTTCCATACCATGACCATTGAATTTTTAAGCAAGGGAGCCTGGAATGATAGGGACGTGTTTCTCGCCATAATAGCTACTCAAAAACGGCATTTCACAGAGGGGAGTAATACAAAAAAAAAAAAAAATGGCACTACAATTGGTCAGATTGCCCCGAGTTTTGCAGAGTATATATTTCAACTCATTGTTTACAAATTCCAAATGCGAAAACGATCATATTTTGTGAGTAACACAGTCAGAAGCAACTTCCCATTAATATTTTATGGTGCTTTGTCTGTTAGTAAACATTTTCCCGGACATGAGTATTGGAGTTTGTGGTCCGCTACCTTAAGGCAGTGGCCGAGTTGGATTTTTCCATCAAAAATTTGCACAGGTACTCCCTAGAGTATCCTTACAAAGAATATAAACCCGTAATTTCATTTGAAAGCCTTCTCTTGGCACTACGTCTTAGCGAAACTATACCCCTGATATGGCAAAATTTGCCAGCAACCTAAAATTCACTTTAATGTACTGGTTAATCCTCTACTGAGTTGCTGACTTATCATTTCTGATCTGTATCAAGACAGTATTGTAATCTCAGCATCCTTGCATATGACGGTACTCTAAACTTCACTTTTTGGTGCTTCTCACACTTTCACAGACTTGTTTCTGTATGCTGATGTACTGTATATGCTTGTACCATCAACTCTGTGGATAAGAAAATAAGTTTGATTTAGCAGTTTACTTTTCACACTCTTACTGCATTATCATAAATATCTGCTTGATTTAACAACAGGCCATGTGGTTTCTCATAAGTTCTGAGGAAATTTAGGTTATGCATGTGCAACACTTTAATCAATATGCAAACAAGCACATGGGAACAGGTGGCATAGAACACCTCGGTACAAAAACACAAAATTTCGAAGCTACAGGACTGTATGGTTGCTACGTATGACTACAGTGAAAGGGGTTTCTTTGCAGCCATCATACGTTAAAAAGCCAGCTTAGAGGGCTTCTACTTCCTCCTGCATTTACAAAATAGGGAGCAGGTATCAATGGAGTAGAATTTATTACTTGTGGGCTAGAAATTTCAGTTGTTTGGTAATAATAATTAACGCACTTTTTTAAGTTTATGGTATACCTACACTATACCACGGAAAAGCAACGTTCCTGGACACTTCGCTCAACAGGTGCACACAGTTTAACTGCATTGGGTCCAGCCATTTCACGCCCCAGCATGTGTTTTATATGAAGAAGCACTGTACACGAGTCCACTGTACAAAAACTGCCTGTGGATGGCTGTTGTCTAGGTACATACCAAATTCACTGAGGCAAGCTACGGATCCCCCAGGATGACATAAATACTTCACTTGTATCATGCATTGATCTACCCAGAGGATCATGAGCGTGCCAAGTTTCCTATTTTGACGAAATTTTATGAATTTTGCTTAAATTGTCAACTTTAACAAGAAAAGTGCTAATTTTGGCAAAAATGCCACTTTTGGCCCTAAAAATCGCTCAAACATGGAGTTGTTCCTCGTCAGCATGTATTTCCATTTTGGTGACCACAAGCCAGTATTTAAGACCAATTTTGGGTCTCTAGCTATAAAATTTACTAACTTCATACCTTGCCTTAAGGTAGCCGGCTACTAATTATTAGTCCCATTGACTTACACAGTAAATTAGGCTTCTTCCGTGCCCGTATCTCCCAGTAGAAGTTTTCAACCTGGACCTGCCACCCCTCTGGTCGAAGCTCACAATCTCAGCTTTCATGGCGCTTTCAAATTTCCATACCATGACCATTGAAATTTTCAGCAAGAGAGCCTGGAATGATAGGGACGTGTTTCCCGCCATAATAGCTACACAAAAACGGCATTTCTTTGAGCGGAGTAATACCAAAAAAATGACACTAAAATTGGTGAGATTGCCTTGAATTTTGAACAGTTTGTATTTCAACTCATTGTCTACAAATTCCAAATGAACAAAGGTTCATAATTTGTAAGAAACACAGTCAGAAACAACTTCCCATAAATTTTTTATGGCGCTCTGTCTGTCAGTAAACATTTTCCCAGACACGAGGATTGAGTTAGTGGTCCGCTACCTTAAATCGTCTGATTTGACCACAAATTTGTAATATTTTAAGCAAAAGTTAAATTTGAATGGGAAACAATATCATATTCCTGCAATGCGTGAAGTGATTTTGGCCTCACCTTGCACTATTTCAAAAATATTTCAACTGTCTTGCTAAATACGGTGACATACTTGAGCAAGTCCAAACTTTCACACAGCATCAAAGCAGACAGCCATCTTGGTGCACTTTTTCTTACACCTACGGTAGCAACAATATATCGCGCATTATGCTCTGTCCATGTATAAGAAGTCGGTGGAAAAATACATGGAAGCAAGGCTAAATTTAAGCAATGATAAAGCGGTCCCTTGCAATTTCCCTAGTATTTTGTAAAAAAAAAGAGCCCTTTCTGAGGGCGGCTATGTGCTGCACATACGTAGCATACGTGTAAAATGAACATGGTAACTTCTTAGTTCTTCAAGGAAGTTGTTGCAACTCCCTGGTTCTTCACAATAGCCCCGAACCTTTTATTTTCAATGGGTTTTCAACATTCCACGAACTGTGAACATTTACCATACGGCCAGTGAGTTAAAATGTGCCAAAATAAAAAAAGAAATGTAGTTAAGAAAACGGTAACCACTTACTGTCCATGATTGTTTCTGTGCCAATGTAACCGTGTACGTATTAAAGCTTGGAATATCGTCCTTTTACGTTTTCGGGCCGGTGTGATATACCTGAACATAATGCAGTAGGCTGCAGTGTTGGTTGCTTGTTGTAGACATCAACCGTTTGTTACTTTTCGACTCGGAATCTCGTGATGCACACGAATGATGCAGGACAGCACTTTTTCTCATAAGGCTTATCAGGCTAATTGGAGAATCACCACATAGGCCTTTGGGCTATTCATGCAATGCCGATGTAACGGCAGTGATCCACCGGAAGTTGCAAAGTATGCCTACAGTGCTCACAGTTGCACTGCAGGTAGGATTACCAGACGTTCGGTTTTACCAGAACACGTCGTGTTTTATGTTTCGTGCTGGTGTCCGGGCGGTTTTGTAAAATTACCGCAACCATGAGTGTCCGGATTTCATGTATTTAATGTTCTGACAGGTTTCCCTAATTTTGCTTCAATCAAGTTAGAGGAAACTCTAGTAAAAGCAACAACTTATGGCACCATCTTTTGCATCTAGACACCATTGCGAAAAACCAACGAAGTTTCCCAACTCCCCACCACAGTTAGAACTCTTCACCAGGATGGCCATGCATGTCCTCCTTGAGAGAAAATGAATAGACCTATGGTTACCCAAAGTGCAGACAAAAAGAAAAGTATAGACCCCTATGCTTATTCTGAGAATATCATTCTGAGAATAATAAAATACACAAACAGCCGTGGGTCTTTGGCGTATGTTATGCCCACCGACTTCCTATATATATACATGTGCAGAGGATCATGGGAAAATTGGTCGCCACCGTTCGAACCAAAAGATAGATTGTGACGTGCTCCGACTAACTTTGCGCCTTTCCCCAGCTTAAGCTATATAGTTCGCTAAAACGTTTGTTCTCAAATAATATATAAGTAGTACAATAGGTTGAACAACTTCCAATTCAGATTTATTCACCGTGCCTTAGGAACGAATAGGCTGTTATGTTTAATGGCAAGGGGTGAGACTGATCTTTGTACCTTTTGTCATATTAAGATTTTACATTGTGAGTTAAAGATTTTTGGAAGGAAGTTCATTTTTTCTAGAAAGGCCCTGTTCTTCGGACAAATATATGTTGTTTATGATCCTATCAATGTTATCATTTTGCATTGTAAATACTTCATCTAAAACTGTTAGCTCAATAATTCCCTGCCCGACTGCAACACTTTTTCCATAAAATAAAATTTATTATTAAAGTCAAAAAACATATAGCTTTTAACAGAAATACTCCGAAGGAAGAAGTATAAAGCGTCACAACGCTGTCTCTCGCACTGCATCGAAGACCTGGAAAATTCGGCTTTTACTGGGTGGTGATCTGTAAATTTGTGTGTAAAAGAAGTTTATGGGTATCCTTTCCGGGCGGCCGTAGTATGTTTACTTTATGTACCTTTGCTTAAAATTTCCCCTTTGTATTCATGTTTGTAAAGCATAAAAACTCTTGATTTCCATCTAAAGTTATTGTAATTTTGAAGTGAATATAATGTTTACCACGGTCCTAGATATTGAATCGAATCTATAATATTTATAAAATGCTCACAATGTTTCAATTGAACGTTATGCAAATAATTGTATATAACTAACATTTTATGTAAATACCGCATTTTCAATATTGAAATTTTAACATTCGCACAATTTGATCTATTTTCGAATAAATGAGATGGTCAAAAAAAAAAAAAAAAAAAAAAGGTTGAACACTTCGATTGTGACTATTGCACAGGAAGAATGCCGACTTTTGGAAATTGGAGATACTTCTTTGACATGGTGAAACCAGCTAAACGGACTCGACAAGGTAGTGAGAGGATACGCACAAGGAGTATTCAAAGATTCCGTAAGGTATTCAGCAACCCCCAGTCATCCAGAAATTATACTGTTTACCACATTTCGCCGAAAAATTTAGTTCTGGGGTTCTGTTAAAACACAGTGACAGGTGGAAAATTTGGGCTTATTGGGTTTAAGTTTTCTTCTTCATCCAAGCAATTTCAATTTCCCAACTAAATTATTACTCACCTAAAAGCTGTCTGAACCTTTTTGTTCTGACAAAAAACTCTATTACGTCGATTGGCATACATGAAGGGTCATACTGTTCGTGATGTTTTGTACAATGCACCTTTTGGATTTGACGGCAAAGCCAAAAAAGGTGGAAAGATGGATTAGTCCCTTTTTACCATGGACTCCCTGTAGAGACACGTGTAGAGACACTTACATTTTCAGATATGATTATGCATTTGTGTTATGAATATTGAAAAAGAAACAAAGTGACAACAGATATTCTTAGCTGTTTGCACGATTACAAATTGTATTTCTTAAGGATAACACCCTTGACACGAAAGAACAATATCATAATTGTAAAACTATACATTCATACAAGTAGCATCTTTAAAACTGATGGTAATCTTTACATAAAGCTTAACTGAAGATGAATGCGCACAAAAAGCACGGTTTTTTATTTCTGCAGATGGCGATTTCTTAATATGCGTTATCCGAATATTTTTGCCACAGTTCACCCTTTCTAGATTTAACGACAAAATCAGTCAATGTACATACAAAACATCCCAAAACTCAAGTGGGGCGACCGCCCATTGCCCTCTTTCTTTGCGCTATAGTGTTCAATAGACAAAACAATATCGTTGGTGGCTGGCAGAGGTGTATGGAAACACTTGATCAGGGAACGTACCATGACTTTACCTGACAAAGAAACCATTACCTTATGAAATTAGTACGAAAGGCCATTGGTAACAATGGGAGGGGATTGTTTTAAAGGAAGTGTGACACCAAAATGAAAAAGTTGGGTATTTGCTGCAAAAAGCATCAAAAGTGAAGAAAGTTGCTGCAATGTCCAAATTGCCAATTTTGATAGTGGTTAAAAATTGACCATTTCACAGTGTAATTTCTGATTTGTTCTGAATAATGCATAAACATAAGCTCAATATGCAAATCTTGTGATGTATAAGGAGGAACATGCCATACATGGCTAATGCTATCCTTTGTTTTTACAATCTTCATTTCAAGGACGTTTGTAATATGAATTCACCCTGGGGGTTTAATTTTGAAAGTTGAAATTGTTCTCTTGAATACCATCTGTATCAATCACCAAACCGTAGACTATCTGATGAGTAATTTAGAGATAATTAACCCTTTACCGTTGTGCTCCGATCGGGGCGTATTCGCGCGCCTCGGGAGTGGGCGAAAAAGCGGACGTAGCCCGTCCCGTATCGGCTTCCGTAGGCCATTGACCCCGTGACCTTAAACTATTGTCTCTCTCGCTGTTGTGGCCGAATTTTCGGGTAGCTACTCGCAGTTTCGAGCTCCGCGTGAAACAGTAAAGATGTGTGACAGCCGAGCTCTCCGCATGGGTCCAAAAGGACCCAAACAACGGTAAAGGGTTAATATAGGGTTAACGAAAGAAAAGTCAACAGTGTCTAACACTCCCTATCATCATTTTTGCATAAAGAAAAAGTTGTTCAGAAACATTCAAACTTTGAAGAGGAATATCTTGAGAACGGTAAAATATATTGACATAATTCCAACGGATTTTTCCTTCGGAAACCTTGCTTCTTAACTACCAAGCAATTTCAGGCCTTTTTGCTGACATTTTGCACTACCTTTAAATAAAAAGCGTAACCCAAAAAGGTTTGGCAGCTTTTAAGCTGAAGAGGTAAAAGTAAACCGGGTTTACCCAATTTAAAGTTGAATCAAGCTGATGATGAGACTATACTAACAATAACTCAAATGATGAGACTTGGTTCCTTGCTAATTTTTTGCGATGTTTTTTATCAAAGAACCGAAGGTCCAGTTCCTTTTTATTATCTGTTCAGATTATATGGACAAGATCATGAACAAGTCCGACGTTTTCTATTTACCTTAGGATTTGAATGTATGATAACCACCAGGTCCCGAAGGGCTATACATCCGAAGACATTTAAGGCTTGAACTTGCCCAGGCTATTTCAGAACATTCGAATAAAAGGTTTATTCTCTTTCCATGCACTGGTATATTTCTAGGTGCTTGGAGAGTTGCCAATATTACGAAAAATGACGATTCTAAGGAATAATATCTCAGCCAGTTAACAAATGTACTATGTAAGCTAATTGAGCAAACAATTTCATAATTAATGGAAGACCACATAGGAACAAACAGTTTTAGTAATAGGCGGTTTTTTATTTTTCTGAGAAGTAAACAATACGGCAATGATTGTAGGTTAATGATGTGTGGAGGAAAGGGGTAGATAACGGTGGTTTTGTAAATGTTTTATGAGTGGACATAAGAAAGACCTTTGACAACGTTCAAATTTGAAGACGTAAGGAGATACTCAAGGCATTTGGCTTAAATGGAAATATTATGTTTGTTTTACAAGAGATTTTAATCCTTTTAAAACCAATATTTATTGGCAAAGGGTGATAAATAGTAAAAAAAAGACAGGTTGGCAGTCTTCTTTTCAAAAGATAAGTTTTCCTCAGATAGAAATTCAGTTCCTTGTTGCTCAAGAATAGTTCGTTCACCCAAACTTGCAACATTTCAAAAGATGCAACTTCCAAAACTCTTCTTGTGCATAATATCAGTTCGGGAGATAACCTCTTTTGGGAGAAAATGAGTATTACCCCGATTGGGGGATTTGCCTGTCTCAAGGGTATGAATATTTAAGAGCACTTAGTGTCGACAGTCGTCGAATTGTTTAATAAATGTGTGTGTATTCAATTGTGAGGTAATAGTTTAGACATAAAAAACGAAATTACAACGGTCCTTCAACTACGTATTTACAAACATATGTGCTAGCACGACCCACTTGCACACCTTCAAGTGAAAAATGGTGTTCAAAACTTGTGGCTGCATGGAGTCTATAAATTAAGCTTAGGACAAAGAACGTAGCTAAATTGCTCGATTTCTCAAAGTCGGCCTGGTGAACAACCAAACATGACGAAGCATTTTCATTTCCCTATCAACAGAGTTTTTTAAAACGCCCGAATTTCTCTTTCCTAAAATCGATAAAATTTGCAAGGCTGTTTTGAACGTTATCGTCGTTGAATTTGCGCGGTAGGATCGCAATGCATCGTGGGAGATATTTGAAAATGGCGCCACCCATGGCAAAATAATCGCCCGATCGGGTGAAATTTGATTTCCCCCAAAAAGGTCATCTCCCGAACTGAATATTTTGAGGAAACAAAGCTTTTGTTGGGGTTTATTGTTGAGGCATACGTATAAATTCGTGGAAGAGCACATTCTAGAATTACTATTTCAGGCACTTGTAAAACCGCTACGTCTTTTCTCAACGTGAAATTGATGTTCCTGTGAATGTTCAGAAGGGACTTACTGGGCTGATTCTATTCTTTAAGGATTCAAGTTTTCGAGGACGTTTAAGGAACTTAAAATGTCTTCCCTAATGTATGGTACATTTAAAAGTGACATAATTGAGAAAATTGTCTCAGGTGTGTATGATAGAGATGTTACTGACAGAATCATTTCCCAATTTAACTGTAATTATTCATACTAGTGGTCATATTCGGAAGTAACATAAAAAGTTTAGTGTAATCAAAATAAGGAAAATTTACACTTTTGTGGAGTTTTGAAATTTATCCTAAATGCACAAAGGTTGGTAAACGGGTCATTTCTTTAAATTTTGTACACTCGTGTATTTTCTCTCATTAAACGTTTAACCCTTTTCACTTTTTACTAGGCAAAAACCTCCAGAGGTTTCATCGGGTTTTACTGCGTTTACCGCGTTTTTCATTGCCACAACGAACTATCATAAAACTTCATAAAAAATCTGCTAACGACTTTGCTTGATGGATGGAAGTGATGGCTTTCAATCTAGCATTTATTCTGTTTGGTGTTTATTAACTTTCTAGAATAGTAAGTAGATTCGCCCCCTGGACTGGTAGGATAGACATCTCGTTCAGGTCGTATCGGGTTGCCACTTCTATTATATACTCTGATTGAGTTTTCGGAGATGGGTTCGGTTTCATCCGCAGTGTGACGAACTTGTCTTGCTGGACTTCCAGGAATTCAGACATATAAGTATAAACCCTTGCAGAGTCAGACCGAGCAAGAAGTTCTAGAGCCACGTCTTGCGTAAACGTCGGATTTGAATAACCTGCATGACCTTCATTTAAAGATAAACGATTTTCATAATTCTGCCTTCGTCTATATGACATTAAACAAAACACTGCAAATAGGCCTATGAAAACGAAAACAACAGTAACCACCACGCCGATAATGAGAGGCGAGCCTGGATGGACCTCAATATCTGAAAAGGATGGAAAATAAAAAAAAAAACAAACATTAATCATTGAACTATTTAAGAAGGATAGAACCTGAGGAGGGAAATCAAATCCTTCTTTTCTCTTAAACGAATACTGAATTGCTTGAGTTTTATCCCATTATATCGTGTGCGTCTTTCACATGTCGATTTATACAGTCATGTGAAACTAGAGCTCACGGTGTAAAAGTAATGAAGCGATCCGCAAAAACGGATGTGCATTGCCAAAACTGGACTGGTATGTGAGCTTGCATGTGTCTTCCAAAACTGTTACATTGGTAGAAAATTTCTCCTTTTAGTATGTTACTGTTAGCGTGGAATAACGATATTATCTTGTTTTCCCTTCGTAATTTTGAAGCTACACGAACTATTCAAATTGAGAGTATCAATCGTGCGTATCACAGTGGTTTCCCCATCAAGAAACATATCCCCTGATGAAAGCAAGTACGTTAATATCAATTCTCCATCCTCCTGGTCATATCATGGAGGTGATGTCCACTCCGTGGGATCGTCAGCATCCCCAACGAAAAAGTCTTCTGGGCATGACGGTTGACCTGGTGCTTAATTGTAGTCTGGGAAAGGTATGAAATTCTTAATTGAACCGATTCGATAGAGATAGCTGTTTTTAGTCTGATCTCTTTAAAAGGACCATTTATAGCGCAAATCGCAGCATGACACACAAATTGAACATATTCAACTTACGCAACTTACGCTCAACTTGGACCGTAAAAGTCCTTTAAACCATATAACCGAAACTTTTCATCTCGTTTTCCTTCCCATTCCTCCTCCCTTGTTGGCTTTGCTAATGAAACATATTCAAATTTTGCATCTCTTTCTTGTAGGACTGCAGTATACGTTAAAACATTGGCGTAGCTAGAAAGTTTTCCCGGAGCTGCCCCCAAATTTTCCGGTTTTTTTTTTTTTTTGAAGGGTGAACACCATGTCTTTGGGGAGGTAATTTGCAACTCTTTTTAAGCAGTGTTTGAAAATATGGAGATTGTATTAAAAAAGGGAAGTCTGAGATTTCAAGGTGACCAAAGATCGTTGTTGCTACACAGTGTTACCCAATACCATCAAACTGAGGCTCTCCGACAAGTGTAAAGAGTCAAGAGAGGAGAAAATTTGGAATTTAATGAAAAAATATGAAAATAGCACTGTAGTTGCTGAGATTGGCTGAAGTCTCGAAGTTGTCGTTCGTATCGACCCTTAACCAGAATCTTACACTCTAAAAAATATTTAAACGATTTTGTTTTAAAATTAGGATACTCACGAAAATGAGTATTTCTACTCGAAATAAGTGAGTACTTCAACTCAATTTGTGTAAAATTTTGCACAAATTCAGCAATTTGTGTAAAATTTTGCACAAATTCAGTTGAAGTACTCACTTATTTCGAGTAGAAATACTCATTTTCGTGAGTATCCTAATTTTTAAACAAAATCGTTTAAATATTTTTTAGAGTGTAACTAGAGAAATAAATAGTGGAGTAAAAGTTGAATTGCATTCTATCAAAAAGAAGGGATAAGGTCTTAGAGCATAAATATTTTCTTGAGTGCTTTAAAATAATGAGTTGAGTAATAATTAGTTGGATGAGATTAAATGACACACCAACACGAATGTGTTATTAAGTGTTATCTAGACAAAACGGTTTAAGTCCATCTCAATGATAAGCTCACCTAAACGAAAGTTTGTCCCTTTTGGCGCAAATTATATACTAGCTACAGCCTAATTATGATTTAAAACTGATAATGTGGCTAAAGCGCAAAATGCTGATTACCTTGATGATATAAAACTACAGACTTTTAAATTTTTTCAAGTAAAAAAAGGCTTTATCCGTGTTATGTCATCCTTTAAACGGGCTTGATTTTCTTTTAATGCACTTAATAATACATGTCTACCGCATGTGGAACAATCTCACCGGAAGGAATTTGACCACCCCTTCAAATCCCAGAGGATTCCAGTATCTTGAACACTAAGGCAAAGTTTACAGAGTGTATGTCATTTAAAATGCGCTGTTTCGTAATGTAACCTTTCACCTTGTACCTCACCTTCACAACCATATTGGTGACCACTTTCGAAACAAATCGGTGGTTGATCACATACATCATGGTCGTTGGGAAAACAAGATCTTCCGTCACTGCAAGGAGTTTGACCCGCGCTACAACGGGCTGTCGAAATCCAAGACGGATTTGAAATCAATTGGAAACCTGGCTTGGACAACCCTCTTTGATATAAAACAGTGAATATAAAGACAAGGAAACTTACGAAAGCTGAGTAGTGCCACCTATAAAAATAAATATGTAATTACAGATTAATAATCTTTTAATACAAATTAACAATCTGTTAATACAGATAAGTAATCTGTTATTACAGGTTGAAAATATTTGATATGTAGGTGGCACCAAACAGGCTTTCATAAAAACGTGATTAAGAATGTACAAAGAGTAAAAAATAACTGATAATGAAAGTATACCTCCAGTCAAGAATTTTGAAAATGTATATTTTATAGACACGCAAAATTAATTGTAGTCATTGAACTCCCACTGTCATATCTCGTTCCACTGTTGAAATGTAAAATATTGAAATTTATTCACATAAAACAAATTATTCAACTGCACAATAGTTTGTGACTTTCTTGTTGTACAACACTTATAACCGCTTTGTTCTCCTTTTTATTAAAAATGCTTTTATCGCCTCTAACACGTCCTGCTGGCTTGCATAGCTTTTTGCTCAGAGAGGGCCTTATAAATTACATCACCCTATAAGGGTTGGAGGGCTTTCACATCTTGGCACCAGGTAGAGTTACTTTCAGAAAAAATACAAAGATTGGAATTCGAGTGGTACAACATTTACATCACAAACTATTGCATAATGTATCATTTCAAGTTGAGTGAACAAACTTCAACATTTTATATCTTAGCTCGGGAATATTTTATGAAAATGGAACTTGGACCATTAGAATTCATTTCCTGTTTAGTATATTTTGTGACAGTTTTGACTTGAGATACTCTTCAATGTGACAAGTGTAAACAATGTTGATGGGAAGTATTCAACAAAACTATTTTAAGATGTAAAACAAGAACCAAATCTTCACAGTGTGGTGAAATTTTCTTTCAAACATTTTTCGAGATTTCAGCAAATGCAGCTTCCAAATGTGTGTCGAGGTGTGCTTGAGGGCAGCATATTAAACCACTTACTTACAAAGAAAAGGAATGCTTTGTTTTCTTTGTTTTTTTAGACTGTGGTGTTGACCTTAGCGTTCATAATAATAGGATCTTCACATAGGGATTGCAAAGTTAGAAAATTTTTCGCGCAATGTAGACATGCAATAACATTTTGATAACATGGAAATGTTGAAAAAAAAAAACCCAAACAAACAAACAAACAAAAACAAAAGACTCTCCATTAATGTGAAGATATGATGAAATTTTTGCTTGCTTCAAGTTCCCTTTTTGTTGAAAATATGACAAGGTTACTTTCTCATGTTTTGAGAGCCAGATATCAAGGCTAATTTCACCCCCATGATTAGAATAAGTACTCCGTAACATAAAACGTTTTGATAAGGCTTTCAACCCTTCTTTTAACCCTTTACCGTTGTGCTTCGATCGTGGCATATTTGCGCGCCTCGGGAGTGGGCGGAAAAGCGGACGTAGCCCGCCCCGCATCGGCTTCCGTAGGCCATTGACCCCGTGACCTTAAACTACTGTCTCTCTCATGGTTGTGGCCGAACTTTCGGGTAGCTACTCGCAGTTTCGAGCTCCGCGTGAAACAGTTAAGATGGGTGACAGCCGAGCTCTCCGCATGGGTCCAAAAGGACCCACACAACGGTAAAGGGTTAAAACAAGCATGTGAAAAGCGTTTACTGCAAAGCTAATGCCACTCTCTCTGCGTGTGTGCACGCAACTCTTTAGCCGACTGGTGCAGATATTTTTTCTTAAACCAAACCAATGATCACTGGAAAATATTCCTTGTTCAAAATTACTTAGCTATGTACTTTTGGCATTTTTACAGTTACAGTTTTTTTATCAAAATTTACTGTCATGCTTTCTTTTGAGGCACACTTTGTCTCACGAAAGTATTATCAAAATCAGGTTAAAAATTCCAGGCAAAGCATTTACTTTTTCCTTAATTGTCCTACCCTGTTGGTACTGTATGCAAGTTGAAAAAGTTTCAATTATAGGTGCAGAGAGCACAAGCAACATTTTCGATGAAAAACTTTTGTATCACGTCACTTGGTGTTTTGCCCTTTTGATATATTGAGGGTATTGTAACCATGTTAAGTATTCATCTCTTTTCATTCACATTCATATTGAAATTTGAAACTGAAACTTTATTAATTAATTTTTACTTTTACGGTTATATATATATATATATATATATATATATATATATATATATATATATATATATATATATATATATATATATATATATATATATATATATATATATATATATATATATATATATATATATATATATATATATATATATATATATATATATATATATATATATATATATATATATATATATATATATATATATATATATATAGGTCGAAAAGAGGGAGTAAAAAGTGCTTCAAAGTTTGCGGAAAACTCCACGACGTTTCGGGTTCAAACCCTTCATCACGTGGCAAAAACCAAACTGAACAACCAACAGTAACAATTGGACACGACAAACATCAAATCAGAACCGAACGAAAGTGACTATCAAAAAACATGAGTGCGAAGGATGAAACACAAATCAAAAAAAAAAGAAAAAGAGCGTCCTTGATGAAAAAGTGCACGTACAAATCGAACATGATCGTAAGACAGGGAAAAATAAACAAAATTTAGGTCCGGAAAAAAGTAATAATCAGGGCTACACAGTAAAAAAAGAGCACGAACGTGTAAAACCCGGTTCACACCTCCACGACGACCCAAGACACGACGGCGACCACCCAACGCGTATGGGCGGTGTGGACACTCCCACGACTAAGATTCCGTCGGGTCGTATGCCGTCGGCAAGATTAAACATGTTCAATCGTAGTCGGGTCTAGGCGGTCTTCGACGCGACAAACAGGGCTCATGCGGTTTGTCCAATCAGAGCGCAGCATTCACCCATGGTACACAGTTCCAGTTACGGCATTTTTTATTGCGCAACACCGAGAGCAGGTGTTATCAGGATTTTAGTTGATGCAAAGTTCTGCGTGCTCGGAAAACGAACGCACTTATAAAAGTGCGTCACTTGAAGATACTTTGCACAGAAAAAGACGGAACAAGTCCGTTAACTTCAAACCAGTCATTGTGCGTTCATGTTCAAGCATTTACGTAGGCCTAGAATACCGAGCAAATTAGAAATTACTTCCTTTTTAAGGGGAATATTTTTCTTTCTATATTTATTTTCAAAATAACAAGTGTTAATACCTTTGTAAGACATTCGTCCGCCTACGAAAGCTGGCAGATAAATCTGCAAAAGCCGACTAGTATTCATCCTCCTGCATGTTGGCACAAGCGTGCTGGGTGGAGACGGCGGTCGGAGCAGGGAGGTGTTAGAGGTCCTAAAACCTCCCTGGTCAGGGAGTAGCACCGTAGTCTTCTTGAGCTTCTTTTTTCGCCTTATGTTTTTTGAAGAATTCTTCTGCCTCATTTTGAGCGGAACTCCAGCTGGTGTGGGGAGGTGCGTCCGCACGCACCCCCTCCTCCAGCCTACGTCCCAGGGAAATCACAGCCCTTAAGAGAAGCAAGCCAATGAGCCACAACTGGAAAAAAGGCCGTGGCCAGCCCGACTTTGACAATTCAGTTAGAAACTGAGCTGTTAAAGCCCATCTAACTTACTAATTCATATATCGAGTTCAATCTTTTAAAGGACACGATACGCAAACTTTGGACAGTGTAAAAGGCCTACTTTAGAGCCTGTACACGCCAATAATTTCTTAATTGCGACCCAGAGGCCAAAAAAATGAACCATTTCAAATTTATTGTAGGGCCTAAATCTCAAACCTGGAATAGCCTGATTGATGGCGCGCCACGTGCAGCGTCGCTCCATCGATTAGTGTCGGAGCGGTGTGACATGGTATTTTCGTGGGTTTAGGAAGGCGCCAGAATGTCTACGATTTATGCAGATTGTCTACGACAGGTGAAGTCTTGTCGTGTCGTAGGTAGTCGTGGCGGTGTGTACCGGGCTTAAGTGTTAGAGGAGTTAAAACTGGCTCAAAAGAGGGTGAATATTACAAAAGGTCAATTCTAACGTTAAGGCCGTGTGAAGCGAGAGTACCTACAATCCTCGACAAAAACAGATGGGACAAACCCCGCTCCCGTATTAATGTTGAAGTTTCAGGACGTCTTGGGCTGCCGCAACATTTAATGGGGGAGTGGGGGGATGGTGTTCCGTTCATTGCTTGTTTTGCTTGTTTTGTCCCATCATTTTTGTCGAGGATTGTCGGAAGCCTGTACAAATGTATTAGAAGAAGTTTTCGGTCATGGGCAACGTAATGACAGTTGGTGAATAAAGGTTGTGTACTTTGAAAGGAGTGATTCGATGACAAATGTCACGGTGTTATGCATTATGAAGAAAAATTGCTGCATGACAAGATAATAAAAGCGGCTTTTAAATATTTCACGGGGAAGAAATGTAACTTATTACGCATTACGGACTTCTGTCCATATTCGGTTTTTCTAATAAGGACCGGGAAGTGATCAAAAGAAGGTACCCATACGTGGTTTAACGTCGTTTATTTTGTCATTAACGAGACCCGCTGCCGCAGGGTACCGAAGGGGAGGGGGGGGGAGAGGTCGCTTTCAAGTGAGAAATATTTCTCGGGGAGGGGGAAGATCAAAACAACCTTCAGGGGAGGTGGAACAGATATTCCAGATAAAATACAGGACAAACGCGGCGTTTTAAATTTTTGAAACCGAACTGCTACAGAAAGCTCGGAAAATAGGCTTTATAACGCTTAATTTATTCGTTTTCCCGATGTAGAACTCGTCACTGCTCCCTATTACCAAGAATATTTAATAAGCGCCACGGTTTACCGTTGACCTCACCACGATTAACCATTGACCTACACACTATTTCAATGACTATCGAGGGTTAATCGTGCAAACAGAAAATCTCTCTATTTATAGGGAACTTTCATTGTGCAAATATGGTTAACCGTTTCATTTTCGAGAAATCTTTACGTGAATTGTCACGTTCACTACCCCTAATGCTTACATATAATTTCGTCTTTAGCCAGATTTTAGTTTGAATCATCATTCAATTTTAATTTATACGAAAAAAGAGAGAATTTTGTGGTTAACCGATGGGAATATCGTGAAATATGTTACCCCCAACCCCTAACGCGAAAAATAAGATGGAAGAACTTCTTTGGTTTTTCCCCATGACAGTACATGAAATTTTTTAAAGTAAAGTAAATCTCTCACCACCCAGAGTACTATTTCCCTCTCCCCCTTCCTCGTTTGAGCTACTTGAGGAATACAACTCTTTATTGGAGCGCCCAGTCCTAATCTAACAGTATACTGGTCGGACAAATTCAACTGTTACTACTTTCCTGTAGCTTGAAAAATTAAAAGGCAACTATATTCGTTTCAAAGCATTTAGAACGAAAATTTGGAAATTCCTATACCTTTGTACAGGCTTCCGACCATCCTCGACAAAAATAGATGGGACAACCCCGCTTCCCGTATCTATGTTGAGGTTTCAGGACGTCTTGGGCTGCCGCAACATTGAATGGAGGAGTTGGGGGATGGTGTTCCGTTCATTGCTTGTTTTGCTTGTTTCGTCCCATCATTTTTGTCAAGGATTGCAGTCTCATGATCAGTCGGTTTTCAGCACTAAAGCTTTCAAGATCGGAGCCTCGGCACATTACAGCTGCCGTAACTGTTAAATGCTGTATAGAACAAGGTGAAGGGAGATTAAAATGTGCAGCCACCTGGTATCCATGGAGATTCTGTTTGATGGAATTAAGGTGCTCGGTGACTCGATCCGCGAGGCGGCGCTTGGTCTCTCCAACATACAACGAGTTACATCTCCCACAAGCTAAAATATAAACTACATTCGAGGAAATGCAAGAGAATCTTTGTTTGACAATAAAGCTATTTCCGTTGGGGCCTGAAATGTTGACGAGGTCGTGTTTGCCAAGAACTGGACATGTATTACACCTCGGACGGTTACATGGAAAGGTACCAGCCGTGTCGTTGAAAGAAGTTTGTGGGTGGGAAGCCCGAACTAAATGGATGGCTAAATTTTTCTCAACTCTTAAAGCAGTCATGGGGGGGGTTCCGGGAAAACATCACGGGTTGAGGGGTCTTGTGGGAGCAACTCTACATTTTGTGGATAGCGTGTAAAATAGGACGAACCGATGGGTGATAACAAATAACTACAGGAATACGTAGATTGGTACCAGATTTGCTCTTTTTTCCAAGGCTTCCTCTCTGCTGGTTTCTTGAATTCTGCGTAGGGCATTAGAGAGTATTTTGGCAGGGTACTGGCGTTTTTCAAAAAAGGACAAAATTTCTTAGAGGCTGTGGAGAAGTCAGAATCCTCCGAATATATTCGCCTGGCTCGCAAGAGCTGGGAATAAGGGATAGATTTAGTGCAGGATTTGGGATGGTTGAAAGGGTACAATAGGTAGTTATGCGAGTCGGTTGGCTTAAAGTGTAAGTTAGAGGTAATTGTACGGTTGTTGATGGACAGTTTAAGTTCGAAAAAACAACAGATGAGTTCGAGATACAATGGGTAAATTTCAAAAAGGGGCAAAAGGAATTAACAAAGTCGATAAAAGTTTCTAAATCATGACGGAATCCAGTGGCAACTCCAACTATATCATCAATATACCTTTTGTTAAGTATAGGTCGTGGCCCAGTATACTGAGAGAAAAAGTTGTTCTTCAAATTGACCCATGGTCAAACAGGCAACAGAGGGACCCATTTTGGTTCCCATGGCCACTCCTTTAACTTGACGGAAAAAACGCCCATTTATTAACTGTAAACAATTTTGCGTGAGAACAAGTTCCGTTTTCACGGAACTTGTTCTCACGCAAAATTGTTTTCAGTCTAATGGGAGCCTTTTTCGTCAAGTCGATTTCAGGGACATGCTGCATGCTCTGAGCATTGTAATATTATAATGGCTGGCTTTGCAGGCATGGAAGGTAGAAGGCTCTGCATGATTTGCATATTTCATAGCATTCCAGTACTAGAATGTCACACATGTTTTCACGTGATCCGTAGCTCTACACACAGCGATATATTATCTAAGGGAGTCGACGGTGTAAGGTCATTTGTAGAAACGAAAAGATTTGCTACTTATATTACATCAAATGTGCTAAAAAAGTTAAGAAACACGAGTTCTACATTAGGTACGCGACAGGTGAGGATGGTTTATTTGCTGACGTACAGTCAAGCTGACGCCAGTATTTGGGCTTCGATGGAAAACTTTGCAAATAAGGTAATAACGGCATTTGATTCAGTGGGATCTCGAATCATGCAATTGGCATGTTGCCGTGGTCACATCAAGATGGTGGCATACATTATCATATGGCAATTAAACTTGATAAACCTCGTCGATGGCAACAAGTTAAAAATATAATTGGAAGGTGAATACGGCATCGTGGTAAATTTTTCGGCCACGCATGCTAACTATTATACTGCTTGGCAATATGTTACCAAGGAGGATGCCAATACAGGTACCAACGCCAATCATCCCGACCTGGAAAACGACCCACCAGCCACAACATCGGCAAGCTCTTCTCGGCCCTAGACCACATCATCCCGGTCAAAGAAACGAAAACCGCTAGCTGCATTTGAGGTTTCACAAATTTCAATTCAAAGAAAAATCCGCACCAGAGCCGAGCTACTAGTTTTAGCAGATCTGCAGAAGAGAGAAGGAAAAACTGATCTGGCATAGTTTATAGTTAACCGGAGTGCTAAGTGTGGGTCCAAGGCAACCAAAGTAAGTTTAAAAGTGACATTGTTATGTAATTTATCGACCGGATAAACACGACGGATGGTGAGGCGGGCCAATTTATGGACATATTGAAGACGCTATGCATAGGGAAAATTTTCGCGAACAACTAGGGAAATTAATTTATCATAAACTGTAGAATACATTTAAAGATTTCATATATACCAAGTTCTAAAATCTTTCAAAATATCATGTGCATTACAAAGTGTTAATGATGAATTAAAGCAAGTTGCAATTTGGTCATTTCATTAGGTAGCCTGGGAGCCCCACGATGCTGAGGACAATTTTCAGCGTGCCAATATGTCCCGTATCCAGATTCTTTGCTCCTTTACAGGAAATGGTTGTGTTGACGGTTGCTATGGTGTTTGGTGTGAGATGGCTGAAAATACCCTTCAGACTGTCAGAGGAACAAAGTTACCCCTGCATTATTTAAAGCGGCAATGTATGAAGCCCTCGAAAAGGGTAGGAAAGTAAATATCGTAATATTATCATCACCCGACCAGCAAATTGCGGAAAAACTTTTATTTTGGCTCCTCTAACATGTATATATGAGTGTTTTTCGAACCCGGCTTCAACAAGCTTTGCATGGGTTGGTGCGAAAAAGCAGAAATAATTTTTTGAATGATTTTCGTTCAATTGGAGTAGCCAGATAATTCCGTGGCATGATTTGCTTTTACTGTTGGATCGCCAATTGGTTCATTTGCCAGCACCAAAGACACATTTTTCTGAAGATCTAGTTCTTTCCAGAACCACGCCCGTATTTGCAACAAGCAAACACCCTCTTGTGTATATTAAGGGCGGATCTATTGATGACAAAGAAACGGAAAAATGGCTGTCCGCTGAAAACATTTTAACTTTCGTTCCCAAATTTCAGAAAGCGAACAGAAAGAAATCCCTCCATGTGGACCTTGTTTTGCCAAATTTATTCTTAATTAAACGTAAAGTTGTGATCACTTTTTCATCCCGTATTATTTTTATTTAAAAGAGTGCCACGGTTTACCAATGACTCGAATGCGATTAAGCGTTGACCCGCACAGTATTGCAACGGAATGGGGTGGTTAACCGTGCAAAGCAGCAGAAATTATGAATGTATAAGGGTTTTTTTTATTGAGAAAAAGGGTTAACCGTTGCAACCAAATTCCATAGTTCAGTAAATTTTCAAAATTACTTCCAAAATTGATGTGTCCCAGTTTCAACGTTAATGTGGTCCAGGTTTCATTGATAACTAAATATTTATTTTGGCGAAAGCCTACGAAACTTCGTAATTAATCGTGGGTATATCGTGCCTTTCATTCAAAGACTGTTCTTTATGTAACATTTAAGTATATAGCGCCATCATCGAGGTTAATATTTTGCGCTGAGTCCTTTGTCCGGTGCCGTTACCCATAATAAAAATATATAAATTGTACACGTCGCTATTCCACAGTTTATCCCAAAGAAATACTCCCTCACTTACAGGACACCAAATTCCAAAAGAGTAATATTTCAGCCTCCTCCCTTTTGTTTGGATAACTGAGTCAATTCGCTTTGGCATTGATGCAATAGTTTTGTCGATAATCAATTGAGGAATTTTTCGCAAAGTTGCAAAGACTCTTCTACGAAACGCACCAAAAGTCTCGTGTTCAATGTATACTGTATTGCATCTTGATTTAGTTCATTTCCCAAAATATGAAAAATGTTTTCTATGGGATTAAGGTCTGGACTCCTAGGTGATAGTATCAAAACAGAAGCATTTATGTGCGGTTCGACGGCTGTCAAGTGACGTCAGATGGTGGCACCACCTACCCTTATTTTACTTGATTTTGCTTCCCTTTTCTTCGGAAAATGGGACGTAGGTTAGATACATCGAGAAGTCCTTCGTGGAATCTCTGACGAACACATGAGGAGAAAAAGTCATAACTCCTTTCTCACCACTTGGTAGACCCTAACGCATCAAAAAGTCGAGAAGAACCATGAAAACTAGCACACTTAATATGAGACTTTGAGGCATTGCAATCCAGTCGACAAATCAGAGTCGCGAGATCCAAATGCACTCATTTTAGCGAATCGCAGGCGAGAATTCTCTTTCAGGTCTAGAAAAAGACATATAAGCCTTGGTTTTGGTAAACAAAGTTATCTCGCCGGGCTTGGATAAGCCTACGTCATCCAGCACCCCCAGTCATTAAAGACTTCTCTGGCGAAGGCCCTTTGGCATAGCCAGACCAAAGCGAAGCAACTAAACGCTTAGATACACTCCTACAAAAAGGGTTGTGTACAAAACAATCTAAAGGTTCCTAGAAACCGTCCCAAACTGCCTTGTAACCTAAACCACTCGTAAAGTTTGAGATCCGATTTGGAGTCTCGGCTTAACCGAGCAGGCAGGAAACCGGGTATAATTTGGAGACACGAGCTCCCCCGCCATCTCAAAACGGCAGCTTGACAGTTAAGAGAATACATGAGGTTTTGCAACTTCTTTAGAATTCGTCAGAGAACGGACTGTCTCCTCAAAGAGACTCCTTCTACCCCAGTCTACAAAGACTTTTGTGAAAAATCTCACAGGAAAGTGTTATTTGGTTACCAGTTCGGGAGATATCCGTTTTCTAAGGAGGTTTGTACCTCCTTAAAAGAAGGGAGGTTTTTTATGAAGGGCGCCGCGTTCCCCACAATGCATTAGGAGCCTAACGTATAGCATGTATTTTGTTGATCACTATTACCCTTGGGGAAAATTTTACATCCATCAGGAAAGGGAAATGTTTGCATATTCATATCCTTCGTAGCCCTGTCTATTAAAAAGCCGAGTCCACATTGGGCACTTACCACGCCGTTTTCAAATTAACATAGGTCAAACTTCGCAAGTCCTTTCCTAAGCTTATTCGTAGAATCTTAAACAGCCGTTTTCAATAGCTGTAATTAACAGGAAAACGTAGCGGAACAGGTACTTACATTGAGAAAACGTGCGCTCGTTAGTTGCCTCATTGTTTTAAAGTATATTATACGGATATCATAGGTTGGTATAGCACGTTAAGTTCGAAGTCGAAATGAAAAGCTAACCGAAGTTTTACTGAAACTCTAGCTTGGGTTGGCATAGTTCACAAGACGTCAGCTAGAGTACGTAGGCCTATATAAATATTCATGTCGGGTAAATTGAAGCATGGAAGGATCACGTGATTCACTGCTTCCTGTGTGTTCAAGGATACAGATTTTCGCCGTAAGTCTGCATGTGTTTAATAAACCATCGTTAACATTGGCGACCCGATGGACAACAACAGTTCCACTGCCACTAGTAGCACTGGAAGTATCCCCTAAGTATAATCCTAAACAGTTTTATCGTACCGACACCGAAGTTACCATTGTTGACGGTCACCGCAAATTCACTAATCTCTCTGTTGTGTATTTGTCCGGTTCGCCGTAGGTTCTCTCCCTTTGTTCCTTAGTGCCCGTTTCTATGTACTAAAAAAGAATCTCTCGGCTGTAAAATGTGCGTTGGCAACATAAGGCAAGAATATATGATCATTATGTTACAAAACGGTATACACTGGATCCGCCTAAAACGGTACGGGGTACTGTGCGGCGCGCTTTTGTGTAATTGCCGCTACTGTTGTATACTAGTAATACGAAAAGCTCCTGGTTGCAAACATTTCGTGTGGTATAATGGTGCTCTCGACAGTAGAAACGACCGTGTAGAAATACTACGCGATACATGATGCATATGCATGAAGACCATGAATAAGTGATAGCTTTCAAACCTCTCTCGTTTCAGGTAGTATTAAAACCTCCCTCGAAATCGGTTATCTCCCGAACTGGTTACTCTGCCACTGAAAGGCAAAAAGTTCAACCAGCTTCACATATAGTTACTACAACCTCTAAACTTCGTAGCTTACTAAACCCGTCCAACACTGGACATCCTATTCCATCCGTCCTGCTACGGTAATTTGTGGAAAACCCTACGTACAAACGTGACAGAAACCCGGCGATAAAACGGACTCGAAGCTACCAAAACTATGAATGGTCTCATATCCCCAAAGGAAATTTTAGACTTGCTTAAAGTCGCTTTCACGCCAACAACCTGGAAGGCGAAAGAACCACCCAAGTACGTCTACAACCTCTCAGGCAAACAAATGTCAACAGGAGAGTTAATTGCGGCTAAGGTATGGCCTCCAAAAATTAAACAGAGAAGCCTCTCCGAGTCAGTATTCTCCTGATCCTAAGCAAAGAATAAGGAAAATCGGGAATACGTCTCCTTATGCTAATATTAAAAGCATTAGGCTTTTCACCTGGTTCCGCTATTTTCGACCTGGCCACTCTAACAGATGGCGCGCGGTCAACCAAACCGGACCTTAGAACTTGCTGGCGAATTATAGAGCTTTAGATCTTGAATATAGTATGGGCAACGCTTCTGTGGTATCCTAGACTACAAAAGTCTTCTCTTAATTCCACAGAGAACTCGTACCTAATAACAAGATCGTGATTAAACAGAACTGTCACCTCGACTTTCAAAGAGAAAGACACCCTATTAACCACAAAGAAAATTTACTTAGCCACCCCTGTTCTACAGAACGACATATTACCTCACATGTTGGAACAGTGCATAAAAATGCTTATAATAAGCGCTCGCACACAACTTCCTAACATAAGCAATTCGCGAAGCTTTTCCGGATAACCCGATAAACTGCCTACAAATAGGCTAAAAATCATAAAAGTCTCTGAAATATTGAGATCTTAGTTTGAGAACGACCCAATCTTAGAGGGAATAGCTTCAGATGATACTTTACTCGATGCTCAACTTAAAGCAATCGAGAAAGACAATATATAAATATTTTGAATATCCAAAACACACAGAGTAAAAGGTTTGCTACTGATGAAGCTCCGCTATTACAATGCATGAGAGCAGAAACCGGTTTAGCTTGATCATAAGAATCAAACTAATTTCATACCCCGCTTATTAAAAGCCCCTTTGCACCCACCAACCAAAGAGCTATCCTGGAACATTAATGTCTTAAAACCCCCCGGCCAAATCATAAAGCCAACGTTTTCTTTCGCATGAGTCACTCGTATGACTCGGGCTTTACCTAAAAAATGTGCGGTTCGACGGCTGTCAAGTGACGTCAGATGGTGGCACCACCTACCCTTATTTTACTTTTATTTTATTTGCACGCATGGCCCTCTTTGAATTCTGTGACGGATCACCATCCTGAATAAAAAGTCTGGGACAGTTATTGCGGTCGCCACATCTTTAAAACACGCTTTCAAATTCTTTGGTGATGAACTTGGCAAAGCGCTTTCTGGTTAATTTCCTATATGGTTTGGCTAAAACAACGCCATTTTCGTAGGAAATTGCAGCATGAACGCGCACGACTTTTCCGCCACTCCCACTTTGCGTCCTTTTCCAGTGCAGCCAAATGCCATTCCCCATTTTTTGCGCCATACAAGTCCCCTCAAAGTCTGAGCATGTTGCCTTGGTTTAATTTTGTAGTGGAATGCAGTTGCATCAAAGTGAAAAAGTATATCTCACGTCCAAAATGAATCACTTTGACTGCTCTTTGTGGTCCTTGCAAACTTAAGGCGTCGCTTCATGTCCTTGGAAGAAGTGAGGCCTTTCTTTCTCACTTGGTAGTATCTGTAGCCGCTCTGGTTGAGGAACGTAGAAACTGTTCTCTCTGAAACATTAAAGTCCAAAGTGGGAGAACCCATGAGGTTCCTGACAATAACATGGCGATATTCACTCCTTGCCTTCAGAAACTCTTTCAAAATAAGTCTCTTCTCACGGGCGTCAAGTTTTGGGGGCCGCCCCTTCCTTACACGGGCCTGTGGAGGTTTCATATCTTTTAAGCGAGTCTTACATATACGTGAAACGGAACTCTTGGATACGCCAGTTAGTTCTGCTCCCTTGGGAAACGGAAGTTGATCCTGGTTGCGCAATAAGCATATATACGTTTTCACCTCTGGTGTAATGAATGAATATTTTGCCATTTCTGAATACAGCTATTTGGCGACAATGTTCATTGTAAACTTCTACTCGAAGTGACTGTTTTGGATTTGGTTCGCAATAAATAAATGACCTGCCCCAAAGAAGCATGATACTTCACTAATAGCCGTTTGTATTCTCCTTGTGTAGATTGATTTGTTAATTTCAAAGCGACTGTCCATGACCCCAGTCCGGACAGTGCGGATGAAACACAAGGATAAAACTTGTCATAAATCAATCTACACACCACAAGTGTGCTCTCCAACACAGTTCAAAGTGTATTGCAAGCTTCCATACCCCCCTCACGCCATTCACCCTCAGACCAAGTAAAATTATTTTCCCCGTACTGGAATCAAAACAAAACAATACAAAACACAATACAAATGTAAATGTCATCAGTCCTTTCATTATCAAATAACAGAGCTGACGAACCCAAAACCGTGCCTGCCAAATTTAACTGATATTCCGTCATCGTAACTTTAAAAATGAAAAAGACAAATTTTTATTTACAAACACCGAAACCCGAATTTGGTGATTCCTACCCTTATTCCAATTTCAGGTATGGGCCAGATATGAAATTCCATATATGGGCCAGATATGGATTTCATATCTGGCCCATGTCTGCTGCAGATATGGGATTTATATCGGGGCCAGATAAAAAAATTGGACAGATATAACCTTGATCTGTGCTAGAACCAGATCTAATCTATATATGGGCTAGATAAAATTTTATCTGGACCAGATCTTAATCTGGGACAGATATGAACCATATGCAATCCCATATGGTTTTTATAAAGCTATTCCATACGGATCCCATATAAAGCAGTACCAAATATGGTTTATAAGAAGATTTTCTGTATTAATCCCATATTGGGGAGACAAATATGGTGCATATATGTCCCATGTTTGGACCATATATGTCTGGACCAAAATTTATTAGTGCACTACCTTTGTGTAAAGCGTATCAGAAGCCTTCTGAGCCAGCATTATTTTAAGGGCTATCTAAACATCTATCACAAAGTTAAATGCCCATTGTATAGCATTGACTTAAGTATTTGAAGTTGTTAAATTACTTGGATGAAATGGAATAACCAAAGGAATAAATAAATTGGCATCAGATTTGTTCTTTTTGTACTGTCCATGACGTCATGGACAGTACCTTAGGTACGCTTCTCATTTTCGAGGGACGGTTCTTTCGCTCAATTTTTCTTGATTCTCAGTGAGTGGTTTGCTCTACAATCGAGTTCATTATGTAGAGTGAGTCATGTGGACGGGAACGAAACTTAATGGTCACTTTTGGTTATGATATGGCCTAAAATGAGCGAATTTTATTTTGGCATTTATGTATTTTATTGTTTCATAAAATAATACTTGAGTAGGTCAATTTTGTTTACAGTATACCTGCTCATCACATAACGGCCCCATTGTACCTGTAGTATACCTCGTACACGTACAGTGTCGCTAAACGCTAACAAGCTAAAGAGCATGTGGCACACAAACTGATATATATTGGAAGTCTGAGTTATACATAGCTTTTATCTGGTCTAGCTGGCATCTTGCTACATCTTTTTGGTTCGAACGGTGGCGACCAGTTTTCCAATGATCCTCTGAGACTGTCCATGGTTATATAGGAAGTCTGGAGGCATAACGTAGGCCCAAAGGCCAACCTCTGCTTGTGTACATTTTCGTTCTCAGAGTGACGGTCATTCTCCGAATCAGCATAGCTATACTGTTCTTTTTGTCTGCACCCAGGGTTACCATGCATTTATTTTCTCGCAAGGAGGACATGAATCGCCACCCCGGTGAAGGGTCTGAGAGCAAGGGAGGGTGGGGAGTTTGGAAATTTTGTTGGTTTTCAATGGTGTCTAGATGGAAATGGTGCAATATTTGTTGCTTTTACTAGAGTTCCTTCTGGCTTGATTGAACCAAAAAGCAACCAACACAGCACTGCTTTAGTTGATTATATTCAGGCATATCATATATCGGCCAACAAACGTGCAAGGATGCTATTCTAAGCTTTAGTACGTACCAAAGTATGTTCGCACAGGAACAATCATGGACAGTAAGTGGTTACATTTTTCGTCACCACATTTTCTAGTTCTCCAAGGGTTCCTATCTGCTGGTTCCTTGAATTCTGCGTAGGCCATTAGAGAGGATTTTGGCAGGGTACTGGCGTTTTTCAAGAAAGGATAAAATTTCTTCAGAGGAGGTGGAGAAGTCAGAATCCTCCGAACATATTCGCCTGGCTCGAAGAAGCTGGAAATAAGGAATACATTTACTGCAAGATTTGGGGTGGTTGGAAGGATGCAAAAGGTAGTTATGCGAGTCGGTTGGCTTAAAGTGTATGTTAGAGATAATTGAACGGTTGTTAATGGACAGTTTAAGGTCGAGAAATACAACAGATTAGTCCGAGATACAATGGGTAAATTTCAAAAAAAAAAAGGCAAAAGGAATTAACAAAGTCGATAAAAGTTTCTAAATCACGACGGAATCCAGTGGCAACTCCAACTATATCATCAATATACCTTTTGTAAAGTATAGGCCTGGCCCGGTATACTGACAAAAGGTTTTTCTTCAAAGTGGCCCATGGTCAAACGGGCAACAGAAGGACCCATATTGGTTCCCACTCCTTAAACTTCACGAAAAAGGCTCCCATTAGACTGAAAACAATTTTGCGTGAGAACATGATGCGTTTAACGTAAGAAGGTGTCAGTTGGTATTAGGGGATCACGCCATTTGTTTAGGTAGTAACGGATAGGTGTCCAGGCAGCATTATGAGTGTCACGCAGACAGAGAGTTAAAATTAAATTTCTGGTTGCTGCCCTGTTCTGGCCGAGCGCTATCAAAAGCCTCTATATGGTGAGTGCGGATGGTTCGTATATACCTCCCCATCGTTATGGAAAGTAGCCTCGCTTTAATCCCCCTATGACGTGCTGCAGGCAGGGCGGTTTCCGCTAAAAATCAAGCAGTTGCCGAACACCTAGCAGCAGGAATGGACTGAAATTGAGGAACCGACCTAATTTTGTCGTCGAGGGCAAATTAGTTAATTTTTGGCATCATTGAAAGTGTCAAGCCCAACGCAGGGGCACAAATACGTGCATTGAGGCAGATCGTCGCTGAGGACGATCCCTTGAGGGATATTGGCGCAGAGGCCAATATGTATTAAAATTATATTTTGTAAGGCCAGGCAGCTCATGGTTTTTAAACCCAACCAATTTTTCACCGAGTAGTTCATTCAGCGGTCATAAGCTTACTCCGGAAATTCCGTTAGTTATAGTGTGTTGGTGACTCTTTAAGTAATGAAATGTTTTACGTATGTCTAAACAACTGATCACCTTTCTGATGAGCATTTGTTGTTGTTGTAAAATATTCAAGTAACATTTGAAATGCTATATATGTGTGTCTTCATGAAGCAACTGGTTACCTACCTAGTCAGTGAATCAGAATGACGTCAAGAATGTATTGATTAAAAGCTGAGAAGCGGGACTGTGTAACTTGTATTGTAAAGAAGCTATTTATGTAGCGATGTATACTGCAATTTTAAGGATGCCAATGAGAATGTGATCTAAGGTGTAAATAGTAACGCAAGAAATGCAAGGTGCAAGTGCAAAGTAAGAATTTGACTTTTAAAAGGCATTATGCCCAGTTAAAGGGAATTTGAGAGCTGATAAGAGTAGCCAGGCGAAATTGTTTTTGTTGTAACTTTAAATTATAAGTCACGTCAAAGAGTGAAATGTATGTTGTCATGCTGGGATATTTGACAGTGCATTAGGATATATTACTAGTGATGTATTATAATTTTGTACACTTCACCAGGGTTTTCACGACGGCTAGTCTTGGTTTTAACCTTGCCATCGCCTTCACCTACGTCTGTCGCCCGGTTTGACTATCGCTCATGATAACAGGTACTGCAAGGGACCTTTTCTGAAATCTTTTGTCAGAGAACACCGCCACCTATTTGTTTTTCGAGTTCCTGAACTTTCGATGTGCACTCGCCCACAGACGGTTTGATTCCTCTTTTTAGTACGTATGTATGAATGTATTGATGTATGTTTGATGTTTCCCTTAATGAATGTTTTTCAACTCATGAAATGAATTTAAATATATAACCAAAGATAGATGTTCTTATAATGAAAGTACGTAAGACCAAGATTAAGGCACGTACAAAAGCTAATTGGTGTGAAATTGTTCATGGTAATGTCGGGTCCAAGGGCCAATTCTCAAGAACATTAACGACTTGGTCCTTTACAGTTCCCACCCCTGACAATGAGGAATGGACGTGTAGAGGCTGGACACATCCATGGTGAATAAAAGACGGTCTCCGCAATTTTCAGGAAACTCAAATTCACGAATAAGTCTTAAGAAATGTGGCGTGTCTTGAACAAACGACGGCACAGCTGAAACTAAAGGGGAGAGCACGGAATCCGCATACTCAGATATAAGTACAATGGGACAGCTGTGTGAAGAGAAGATAGGTCTACCAAGGTTGTTGGCTTTGTGGATTTTGGGAAGCAGGTAGAAGTTTAAGATCTGTGGGCAAGGGTGAAGCAGAGAAGGAGCGTTTTGGTGTAGTTGGTTATTGTTCATGAGTTGGGTTAAAGTGTTTTTAACTAACTTTTGGCACTCAGGAGTGGGGTCAGCGGGAAGTTCTTAATAATCACATAGGCCGGATAGCTGTTTGTTTGCCTTACCATTACACAGGTTCTTCCGACAAACCACAACAACTTGCACAAGAATGAATCCATTGTCCCTTTTAAACCAGAATTGCCTTTAGCTTGATCCCTTATCATCAATTTTCCCTAAATTTAACAGTTGTAATGTCTGTAATGTACTAAGAAATGTGAAAGGGGGGAGGGTGGCGCCTACGAAATTTGGGTATGTATTTCCAAATTGGTTTCTGGAAGAAAAATTGGGAAGTCTATCTTTATTTAAACAGTACGAAAAATTGTTGAGAACAAGTTCTATGAAAGTGTTACAAGCCTCCGGACTTGGGATGTTATTTCAGTTCAGAAAGGGATGCCAACCTGCCTCACCCTCGAGAGACAACTTAGTCCTCGGTTACGGTGGGACGACCAAGGATCTCTTTCATTGGTCGCTAAGGCTACTGGAATTGAAAGCTTTTTTTTACAAAAACTGTGTAAAGTACAGTGGACATTTAATTATTTTTATTATTTCCTTAGTAAATTTAGCACAGGGAGTGCTGTTTCGTTTGAAATGTATTGAAGGCCCTGTGAACTTAAGAGACTAGTAGTTATATTGAACTGACAATTCCTGGCGACCAAAAGATAACTGAAGTGTAAAAAGGGTAACAGCTTAAAGGGGTACATGTGTTAAATGTGTTATATTATAAACTCTAGGCATTTTCATGTTAGCTCCACGCGAAGGAAAGTCAGTAGAAATTATTTAATATGTTTTTCTTCGTTTTACAACAACCTCTTGTTTGTACTCATTTCATGTTTGGCGTACAAGTGTGTCAGTACCTTTGGTGATTTTCACCGACCCAAACTGTCACCGGGAAAACCGCGACATTCATGGGGCTCTTTACAAAGTTTTTCTATAGCAGGATCAGAACTTAACATTCCCCCGGATTTTTTATATTTCTTGGAAAAGGGGCGAAGAAAGGAGTGGTGGCTTAAAAATAGAGGAAGTCTGCCAGATACTACTTTGTTACGGTACGTCATTTCTTTTTTAAGGATTTAACCCTTTCGAAATGATGGCATAACAGCCGATAATGACATAACTTTTTCAGGAAGAAATAATCTTTAAGCTCAACAGCCTTATTTAGAAAGATTTGATCGCTAGAGCAGGTAAGACACTTCCTTGTCAAAAACAGGTACGTCGGTATCTGAGCTGGTTGTAAACAATAGTTTTTAGTGTGGTGGGGATGGAAGCTATTGAAACGGAGAATAGGAATGAGTGTCAGAGGGTTTAGTATACACAGTGGACTCTATTTTATGTTCTTTAATGGTTACTAGCTTGTCAAAAAAGGGATGTGATAGAACTTTGAGTGGTAAACTTCATTGACCAATGAGAGTTTTTTGCTTAAGAGAAAACGTGAAGTTCTTTTTCATCCTTATCAAATAGCATAAATATATCACCCATGTTACTGAAAAAGAAAAACGGTTTAAAAGGGAATTGAAGTGGAACTTCCAGTTCAAGGTTAAGGCATAAAAATATTTGCCTAGGAGGGTGTCATTTTGATGCCCAATGGGGTTCCTTTAACTTGGAGGAATGACGGCCATTGGAAATAAAATGGAAATAAAAAAATTATGCTGAAGAACAAATATGATCAATTGTGAGCTCTCGCTGTGCAGAGTGATGCCGTGAGCCGCCATAAAATAATCACAAGCCAGGACGCCCTCGGCATGAGGGATATTAGTATAAGGGACGGAAACAATCATGGTTACCAGAATGGCACTCCGATTAACTGGGGACAGAATAACATCAAGTTTATTAAAGCGGAACTGTTGTGTTTTATGTTGTTCACATAAAAAATATAACGAGAAGTAAGCTTTCTGGCGGAAACGACCTATTATTAGGGCAAAAGACAGAAACAATTAAAAACAGTTACATTTATTCAAGCGACTGTAGAATATGCGATTCGTTTTCTGTGAATATGTGAATACTGTCATTGGCCATTTATGAATATTCATCTAGCAGCTGAGATACATATAATATATATATATATATATATATATATATATATATATATATATATATATATATATATATATATATATATATATATATATATATATATATCAGTTAGGCTTCAGTTATTGAAGTGGGTTACAGGTGGGTTTCAGCTGGGAAAGGCTAGCCCAGTTGGGCCCCACGTGGGAACACCTGACAAACACGGATGGGCCCCAGCTGGGGCCCAGCAAGTAGCCCAGCTGGATCCCAGTTGGGGTCCAGCTGGGCATGTTGGCTGGGATGTACGAGCAGATGTAACAATTTCACCCTAAGGCGGGAATTAGCGTTATATATATATATATATTTCACTAATTCGGCACTTAGGGGGAAAGTTGTTGTTGAAAAGTCGACCTTCAGGGGAAAAATTTTGGGGGGCGAAATATAAGTTTCGCCGTAACTTTTCTACACACTTTTTCTATAGGAATACGTAAATGGACAAGGATGCCCTCCTAGCATTACAAAGAAGACACAATTACTTCAAAGTTGCCAAATTTACGGACACATAGCTGTTAACACGAACGGATGGCTGGCCATTGAAATAACGTAGTTAATATTTTTAGACGTTAGGGCGAACACCTCTTCTTATGTATTTCATTGTTATTTTTCCCCCTATGTACATGCAGATATAACAATTTCCCCCTAAGGTGGGAATTAGCGTTATATATAAGGACTAAGGTACTGCGATGCACTGGAGAAAACATAGGTCGATGCAAAAACAAGGTAATACACAGTGCAATATAATTGAACCAAAAATTGAGTTGAACGTTTCGCCTTCAACACGGTAACAGAAAGTCAACTGAAGTCACACAAATGAGGAGTCAAAGTCAAGGAAAAAGTACCGGTCAATAACAAGATTAAAATCATTCAAGCAGTGATTCTGGCCTAGAATTAAGTCTAGAATGGGGGTGAAGAGTGCCAAGTTTAAGGATAAGACAGTTGTCAGTCGTGAGACGATCAATATGGGTTCCTTTACAGGTTAATACGGCCGTGACCAAAAAGTCTTAAATTGTACAAAGGGAGGGCGGATTAAAATGGGCTGCTACAGTAAAGCCAGACAAGTTAAGTTTAATTGATCGGAGGTGTTCAGTAATTTTATCGGCTAGCCTCCGTTTGGTTTCACCAACATACGTTAAAGCCGTGTGGAGCGAAAGTACCTTGCCTCATGATCAGTCGGTTTTCAGCAATAAGGCGGTCATGATCGGAGCCTCGGCACATTACAGCTGCCGTAACGTTTAAATGTTGTATTGTTCAAGGTGTAAAGGGATTGAAATGTGCAGCCACCGGGTATCCACCGGGTATCCACCGGGTATCCATGGACATAAGGTGCTCGGTGACTCGATCCTAAAGGCGGCTCTTGGTCTCTCCCACATACAACGAGTTACATTTCCCACAAGCTAAAATATAAACTACATTAGAGGAAATGCAGGAGAATCTTTGTTTGACAATGAAGCTATTGCCGTTGGGCCTGAAATATTGACAAGGTCGTGTTTGCCAAGAACTGTTCATGTTTGACACCTCGCACGGTTACAGGGAAAGGTACCAGGGGTTTCGTACAAAGAATTGAGTGGGTGGGAAGCCCGAACTAAATGGTTGGCTAAATTTTTCTCAACTCTAAAAGCAATGATGGGGGGTTCCGGGAAAACATCACGGGTTGAGGGGTCTTGTCGGAGCGACTCTACGTTTTTGTAGATGGCACGTAAAATAGGACGGTCCGAAGGGTGATATGAAATAACCAAAGAAATACGTAGATTTGAACCAGATTTCTTCTTTTTCACCAAGGCTTCATCTCTGCTGGTTCCTAAAATTCTGCGCAGGGAATTAGAGAGGATTTTGGCAGGGTACTGGCGTTTTTCAAAAGAGGATAAAATTTCTTAGAGGCTGTGGAGAAGTCAGAATCCTCCGAATATATTCGCCTGGCTCGCAGGAGCTGGGAATAAGGGATAGATTTAGTGCAGGATTTGGGATGGTTGAAAGGGTACAATAGGTATTTATGCGAGTCGGTTGGCTTAAAGTGGAACTGAGAGGTAATTGTACGGTTGTTGATGGACAAGTTCGAAAAAACAACAGATGATTCCGAGATACAATGGGTGAATTTCAAAAGGGGCAAAAGGAATTAACAAAGTCTATAAAGATTTCTAAATCACGGCGGGATCTAGTGGCAACTCCAACAATATCATCAATATACCTTTTGTAAAGTATAGGTCGGGGCCCGGTATACTGAGAAAATAGTTGTTCTTCAAAGTGACCCTTGGTCAAACAGGCAACAGAGGGACCCATTTTGGTTCCCAGAGCCACTCCTTTAACTTGGCGGAAAAAACGCCCATTAAACTGAGAACAATTTTGTGTGAGAACAAGCTCCGTCAGATGTAGGATGGTGTCAGTCGGTATTAGGGGATCTTGAGACTAATTCGTGGCTTTGAGTTTCCTGAGAATTGTGGTGAACGTCTTTTATTCAGGATGGATGTATCCAACCTCTACACGTCCATTCCTCATGATGCTGCCTTAACAGCTATCCGTTACTACCTAGACAAACGGCGTGATCCCCTTATACCGACTGACACCTTCCTACATCTGTATGGAACTTGTTCTCACTCAAAATTGTTTTCAGTTTAAAGGCGTTTTTTCCGCCAAGTTAAAGGAGTGGCTATAGGCTCCAAAAAGGTTGAATATTACAAAAGGTCAATTCTAACATTAGGGCCGTGGGGAGCGAGAGTACCTAGCCTCATGATCAGTCGCTTTTGAGCACTAAGGCGGTCACGATCGGAGCCTCGGCACATTACAGCTGCCGTAACAGTTAAATGCTGTAAAGAACAATGTGAAGGGGCATTAAAATGTGCAGCCACCGGGTATCCATGGGGATTCTGTTTGATGGAATTAAGGTGCTCGGTGACTCGATCCTCGAGGCGGCGCTTGGTCTCTCCCACATACAACGAGTTACATCTCCCACAAGCTAAAATATAAACTGCATTAGAGGAAATGCAGGAGAAACTTTGTTTGACAATGAAGCTATTGCCGTTGGGGCCTGAAATGTTGACGAGGTCGTGTTTGCCAAGAACTGGACATGTATTAAACCTCGGACGGTTATATGGGAAGGTACCAGCCGTGTCGTCGAAAGAAGTTTGTGGGTGGGAAGCCCGAACTAAATGGTTGGCTAAATTTTTCCCAACTCTAAAATGCATGATGGAGGTTCCGGGAAGACATCACGGGTTGAGGGGTCTTGTCGGAGCAACTCTACATTTTTGTGGATAGCGTGTAAAATAGGACGGACCGATGGGCGATAAGAAATAACTAAAGGAAAACGTAGATTGGTACCAGATTTGCTCTTTTTCTCCCAGGCTTCCTCTGTGCTGGTTCCTTGAATTCTGCGTAGGGCATTAAAGAGGATTTTGGCAGGGTACTGGCGTTTTTCAAAAAAGGACAAATTTTCTTCAGAGGCAGTAGAGAAGTCAGAATCCTCCGAACAAATTCGTCTGGCTCGCAAGAGCTGGGAATAAGGGATAGATTTAGTGCAAGATTTGGGGTGGTTGGAAGGGTACAGAAGGTAGTTATGCGAGTCGGTTGGCTTAAAGTGTAGGTAAGAGGTAATTGTACGGTTGTTAATGGACAGCTTAAGGTCGAGAAAAACAACAGATGAGTCCGAGATACAATGGGTAAATTTCAAAAAGGAGCAAAAGGAATTAACAAAGTCGATACAAGTTTCTAAATCACGACGGGATCCAGTGGCAACTCCTACAATATCATCAATATACCTTTTGTAAAGTATAGGTCAGGGCCCGGTATACTAAGAAAAAAGTTCTTCAAAGTGATCCATGGTCAAACAGGCAACAGAGGGACCCATTTTGGTTCCCATGGCCACTCCTTTAACTTGACGGAAAAAACGCCCATTAAACTGAAAACAATTTTGCGTGAGAACAAGTTCCGTTAAACGTATGAAGGTGTCAGTCGGTGTGAGAGGATCACGCCGTTTGTCTAGGTAGTAACGGATAGCTGTTAAGGGAGCATCATCCATGGTGAATAAAAGACGTTCTCCGCAATTTTCAGGAAACTCAAAGTCACGAATAAATCTCCGCAGTAGGCACAAAAGAAAAAGACGGTAATTCCAGTGAGAAAAATATATTTCGGCCGCCTACTGGAGCCTTGATCTTTGTGGAAATCACAGCATTAGCCAACAAGCAACAGTACAAGACAAGGCAAAGTATACAATAACCGAAGTTAAACACCAGCTACCCTATCAAAAATAGCAAGAGCAAGAGTAGACAAAAGAAAAAGCCAGAAGTGTAGAAGATATGAGCGTATCTAATCAATAGATCCAATCCCTTTTGTACAGGTGCAGTAAAGCGAAAAGATCGTTATTGTCACGCTTGTCAGCCTCCTGCTGCAGTGAAGCCTCTTTAAAAACTTGAAATACTTGAAATTTAAAGCCGCTCTCACAAGAAGTAAGATGTTCATATAGTGAGTGACAATTCTTGTGAGTAAATTTGCCGGCTTGATATCCCTGCAGAGCTGACTTGTGATTATTCATGCGAAGCCTAAGGTTGTTAGTGCAGCCGGCGTATTGGCAACCACAGGATACGCATGAGATGAAATTAACACACCAACGAGTCTTACAAGACGCTCCTGCAGTAATACATTTATATTGATTACTTATCTCCTTACTCCTAATAGAAGTATCAGTGATAAAAACAAAACACAGGTTGTAACGTTTATCACCACAAGGGGATGGAGGCGGCTCAGAAGCTTCATGAACAGCGGAAGGCTTCTGCTTGCTCAAACGCACGCTGACCAGACGAGATTTAAGATAACGCGGTTGACGAAAACCCAAAAAGGGTTGCAATTGAAGCTTTTGGGCTATGGGCGAGTGTAAAAGAATAGGCTCAAATTTGCGCAAAATCGCACCAATGTCGGGTAATCGTGGGTGGTACGAGAGTAATAATGGCACCTTGCGCCTATCAGGGGAAACATTAAGGGTGTCCCGACGAGCATCAGGACTAAGAGCTCTGTTGCTCTGAGTTATAACTTTGCGTTTGCTAAAACCCCTGCAGATCAGCCAATGACAAAGTTTTTCGCAGCGCTCTGTAGCCCTCACAGGATTACTGTAAATACTTTTGATGCGCAAGGCTTGACAAAAAAGCAATCCAGCGTTTAATATATATATTTCACTAATTCGGCACTTAGGGGGAAAGTTGTTGTTGAAAAGTCTACACACTTTTTCTATAAGAATACGCAAACGGACAAGGGCGCCCTCCTAGATTTACAAAGTAGATGCAATTAATCCAAAGTTGTCAAATTTACGGACACCTAGTTGTTAACACGAACGGATGGCTGGCCATTGAAATAACGTTGTTTATATTTTATGACGTTAGGGCGAACACTTTTTCTTATATATTTCATTGTTATTTTTTCGCCCTAAGTACGCGCAGACATAACAATTTCCCCCTAAGGTGGGAATTAGCGTTATATATATATATATATATATATATATATATATACATATATATAATATGTATATATATATATATATATACATATAACAATAAACGATAACAATGACAAACAAAGTCAAAATTGACAAAAGGAGTACGATTCAGTATTTATTTAATTAAACTTGGAAATTTTCAACTTCTCCTGAAGCCTTCGTCGGCGAAGACAGACATACGACTAACACATGAAAAAGTTAATTTAAATACTTTAAATACTATTTAAATTTACTTTTTCATGTGTTAGTCGTATGTCTGTCTTGGCCGACGAAGGCTTCAGGAGAAGTTGAAAACTTCTAAGTTGAATTAAATAAATACTGAATCGTACTCCTTTTGTCAATTTTGACTTTGTTTTTCATTGTTATCGTTTATTGTTATTGTTTCGGAGAACACGCGGACATTTCAATTGTTATATATATATATATATATATTTATATATATATATATATTTATATATATGTATGTATATATATATATAGATATATATATATATATATATATATATATATATATATATATATATATATATACATATATATAAACATGACGGAGAAACTGTAAAACAACGGTGCTACAGAATTGAAAGGCTGGATCTCCCAGGAGATACAAATAGCGGAAGGCTAGAATTTAGATAAATTAAACAGCCAAAAGGTTTGAAGTAGAGCTTTCGAGGAATACTACCTCTTTGTCAATGCTTGGTCAGAGAATGACAAGGAGTGAGAAATTTTGGAAGCTTTTAAAGGTGTTGACAATGGTCTCACCTCTATTGTGACAGGATAATCCTTCTTAAGGCAATTGAACAGGTTGATTGACCGGGAGGGTCTGATCGGATTACTCGGGTGTAACCCATCAACAATAGGAAAATCCTCTTCAAAGTAATTAGAGAAATTGTTAGGCCGGAATGGCCTGATCGGATTATTTAGGTTAGTGTTATCAGCAAGCTGGTAAATCGCTCCTGATGTTCAAGCCGAAAGGCGATGTGGTTTTGAGATTGACTTCCCAGAAATTTTCTTTAGCTTTTCTAGCTTTGTCGGTCCATGTATCGTTTTGGTCGATAGCAATGACCCGTAAGTTTTTGATAGAATGATGATGCAAATTGAAATGGTTTGCAACAGGTTGTTCAACCTTTTTGGTTTTAATTGCTAACCTGTGCTGTGTCATTCTCATTCGAAGATTATTTTTAGATTCTCCGACATACTGCGCACCACATAAATTGCAGTATATGAGATAAATGACATTTTTGGAAAGACAATTAATTTCTTGTCTAATTTGGAAGGTGCGTGCATTTTGATTGCTCTGGAAGCCTTTTGTGGAATCAACCAGGGCGCACGTCTTGCAGTTGGAAGGGCAAGGTGAACAACCAAAATTTTCGTTGTTTTCCTCGACTGAGGCTTTGTCCTGGAATTTTGCCCGAACCAAAATGCCCCGTAAATTTGAGGGCCGCTTGAAGGCAACAACGGGGGGTTGGGGAAAGATAGACCTTAGGCGATCGGTGCTCTGAAGTGTGGGCATATGCTTTTTGATGAATTTGGCTAGTGGTGGTAGACCGGGATGGTACTCAGTTACCAACGGCACTCTGTCGGAATTGCGCTGACGAGTTTTGTACGTCAGAGTTTGCGAGCGAGGTGTTTCTTTTGCCTTTTTGATCGCATTTTCAATTGAACCCCGAAAATACTGCCGGTCACGGAGGTAGCCGGAGAGTTCCTTTGCCCGAGTGTCAAAATCTGTTTCAGAGGAACAGATGCGTTTTTTGCGGAGTGCTTGACTGTACGGAATGTTTTTGGTGCAGTGCGGAGGATGGCAACTGCTGGGTAGAAGGTAGTTGTGCTTGTCCGTTGGTTTGTTAAACAAGTCTGTTTTGAGTGAACCATTTTCTATGGTTACAGTGGTGTCCAGGAAGTGGACACTGGACCTGGAATGGTCGGCCGTAAATTTGATGGTGGGATGGAACGAATTGATGTTTTCAATAAAAATTTTTAGACAGTCTTCACCGTGGGGCCAGATCACGAAGATGTCGTCTATGCAGCGTAACCAAATTTGTGGTTTCAAATTTTGTAGTGACAGAAATTTTTGCTCGAAGTTGCCCATAAATAAGTTAGCAAATGAGGGAGCCATTTTGGTTCCCATGGCTGTACCATGAATTTGGAGGTAGTGGTGGTCACCAAAAATGAGATTGTTGTTGGTCAAAATCAGATGCATGAGTTCGCCTAAGTCTTTCTTGGTGGGAGTTTTGCCCCGAATCGGATTGAAGGCGTTGGTGCAAGCGGAGATGCCTTCCTCATTTGGTATGTTTGTGTACAACGAGGACACGTCAAGAGTGGCCAGAATTGTGTCCGACGGGAGATTTTTGATCTTCCCAATTTTGCGGATGAAGTCCGTGGTGTCCTGAACGTAGGAGGGAAGGGTTGGAACCAGGGGTCGGATAAGCAGGTCAACGAATTTTGAAATTTTTTCCGTTGCAGTCCCGTTGCCGGAAATAATGGGTCTGCCGGACTACCCGTTTTGTGAATTTTGGGCAGAAAATAGATAAGGCCTGGTTTAGGATCTACCTGTAGGAGATTCGGGCCGGTTTCGGAGTCAATTGAGCCGTTGCGAACCATCGTTTTGATGGCCGCCTTTCCTTTTTTTCGCAATTTCCGAAGAGGGATCAGAGTCTAGACGTCTGTAGTGGTCGGGATTGCCAAGTAATCTGAGGGCTTCCTCCCTGTAAAATTGAGTCCCCATTGCAACAATCGCAGAGCCTTTGTCCGCCGGCTTGATAACAATATCATCACGATGCCGTAGACTTCGAATGGCCTGACGTTCACTTTTTGTGAGATTGTCGCGGAAATCTGGGGAAGGGGTGTGGTTTTTCACATCCTCTTCAATGGCCGAAATAAATGATTCCAGTTGCGGACAACGCCCCTTTGGTGGGTTCCAGGTGCTTTTTGGTTTAAATTGATACGATATATCGTTGTCCGGTGGAGAATTTAGGCCGTCTTCGTCATACTCCCGAAGGCGCAAGCGTCGGAAAAACGCTTTCATGTCTAGTGATAATTTCTGCGTGTCAGTCTGCCATGGTTTGGGGCAGAAATTGAGTCCCTTCGAGAGAATTTTAGTTTCTCCTTCAGAAAGCTGACACGATATGCTTACAACCGCGGTGGTGGCGGTGGAAGGCTCGGTAACCGGTTTACGAATAAACCTGCGAGACCTGCTTTTCTGAAAATTTGAAATCACTTGATTTGAAGTGACAGTCACATGGTTTGAAGTGACATGATCTCTTTGAAACTTGCGTTGTTGCCTAGAATTTAGAATACGAGAGAGTCGGAGACAGTCCTGGGAGATAAACCGAAGCTTGTTTTGAAGCTCGGATTTGGGAAGCTCTCTTTTTAGCTTCCTGGTTCTGGAATCAATTTGGTGATTGAGTTCATTGATGGTTTTTCGACAATTTCCAATTTGTACTTCCATCAGTCTGAGAGACGTTTTTCTGACTATACCTTTCCAGTTGGCGTAGCTTCCACTGTCGGAGAGTGGCAAGCCGGTAGGGACTTTAATTTGAAGCCCTTTCGGTACCGTATTGTTTGCTCGGTACGTTTTATAGTTGGAAAGGTGATGTCGATACCTGACACGTTTTTCGCACAGGCGTCGAAGTAATTTGAAAGTTTCCAAAGTACTCTCCATGGGTGTAGCAAGGTTGGATCAAAATTGATGCAAACAGTGAAAGAAATATATAAACATGACGGAGAAACTGTAAAACAACGGTGCTACACATACATATATATATTTTCATACTCATGAACTCATGAATTAGCTTTGCTCCGTTGCTTGCTTTGTTCTGCTCTCTGTTGCCCTTTAGAAAGACGCCTGTTATATCCCTCCATTGTAGCCGATTACATTGATCGCAGATAGGTATTTAAGAAGTGGTGTTATCTATCGTGGCATGCAACCTACATGGTAATACTAAATCTTTATTCTACTATATTTATTGATCTAGATTGTGCATTTATTTCTATTTTTTTTTTGGTAATATGTAAATTGTATTATTATGTAGATAACCTTAACCATTGTATATTCGATTACACTGCGGTGAAGAAAAAAATGGTTATGAATCAGAACGTTAAAATAATATGAAAAAAAAATCAATAAGAAAGTTTAAAAAAAAGAAAAAACCTACCCGTTCGTGCTAATTTTTTACTCTGTATAGCCCTCATTATTATTTTTTCCGGACCTAGTTTTTGTCTACTTTTCCCCCTTTTTTCCGACCATGATCGATCTGTACGTGCACTTTTTCATCCAGGACGCCCTTTTTCTTTTTTTGAATTGTGTTTCATCCTTCGCACTCTTGTTTTCTGACAGTCACTTTCGTTCGGTTCTGTTTTTACAGCGATTGCTACGGATTTGATGTTTGTCGTGTCCAATTGTTACTGTTGGTTGTTCAGTTTGGTTTTTGCCACCTGAGGGGGGGGGGGGGGGGTTTATACCCGAAACGTCGTGGAGTTTTCCGCAAACTTTTAAGCACTTTTTACTACCTCTTTTCGACCTTTATATATATATATTATATATATATATTTATATATATATATATATATGTATGTATATATATATATATATATATATATAAGGACGAATTTGCTCTGTTAACGCCGATTTCATTCACACTTCCAATCAACTTTCGAGTTTCTTTGCTAACAGGGGTTACCCCGATAAAATCGTAAGGACCGCCAACCGTCGTGTTAAATCCATCAGTAGGTCCTCTATTTTAGACAATAAGGCTCCTAATTCTAATTCCGACCGTATCACTCTGGTGCTGCCCTTCCACCCTTCCGTGGAACCCATTAAGCGTCTCATTATTAAGAAATTTAAGACCCTCATGTCTGACCCTACCACTAAGTCCATCTTTACTCGCCCCCCTTTAGTTGCCTTCAAAAGAGATCGCAACATTGGTGATCATTTAGTAAGATCTTCCCACCCCCACCCCTCTCCTGTCCCCAACCTGGGACCTTTCCCTGTAAACGCAAACGGTGTAACACTTGCCCTGTTGTCTCCGGAGACCAACTGTTATCGATTCAAGGACCCTCTCATGTGTTCAAAGTTACTGATCATTTCACTTGTATTTCTCCCAATGTTATTTACATTATAAGTTGTAAACGCTGTAAAATTCTGTATGTTGGTGAAACCAAACGGAGGCTGGCCGATAGAATTACTGAACACCTCCGATCTATTAAACTAAACTTGTCTGGCTTTCCTGCAGCAGCCCATTTTAATCCGCCCTCCCTTTGTACAATTACAGACTTTTTGGTCACGGCCGCATTAACCTGTAAAGGAACCCATATTGATCGTCTCACGACTGAAAACCGTCTTATCCTTAAACTTGGCACTCTTCACCCCCATGGCCTTAATTCTAAGCTAGAATCACTGCTTGAATGATTTTAATCTTTTTGTTGACTGGTGCTTTTTCCTTGACTTTGACTCCTCGTTTGTGTGACTTCAGTTGACTTTCTGTTACCGTGTTGAAGGGTATGTAACCCGAAACGTCGTAATTTGTATTTTTCGTTCAACTCCATTTTTTGTTCAATTATATTGCACTGTGTATTACCATGTTTTTGCATCGACCTACATATATATATATATATATACATTTATATATATATATATATATGAAGAGAATTTTCATATATATATATATATATATATATATATATATATATATATATATATATATATATATATATATATATATATATATATATATATATATATATATATATGTAAAACCGTAAAAGTAAAAAGTAATTAATTATGTCAACCAGACAATTGTAAAGTGCTCAACCCTGTGAAGGGAGATGTATTATTGAAAAGGTTGCAATAGGTTTTCAAAAAATTGCTCAACAAAACTGTTTCGTAAAGGCCAATGATGTAGGTACTCACTCCTCAGAAGCCTTTAGTAGAACTAAAGAAGCTTGAAGGGAACAATTCTTCAATATAATGTGGAATAGGAAGGGGTTTCGTAACTGTTTTATAAAATTCTATGTACTGAAGTACAATTGAAGAAAAATGGGCTCAAATAAATAAATTTTGTAGACATTGTGGGTCTCTTAATCTGAAAAAGGCACACCAAGCGCTTAGTGAAGAAGACTCGGAAAGGTTAATTGAACTTTGAGCTGGAATAGAAAAAATCTTCTTGAAATAGTGAATTAGCCAATTGAAAATTCCATGAATTGCCAACCTTTTATATTAGTGTTGGCTTGCACCTGGCGAAGACTTCGACCTGCTTTTAGAGGCCATTTTAATGGCTGGATTTAGTGTGTTAGTAAATGGAAAAATTCATAGGGGTTTGGTACCTTAAACCTTTAAGTTTTGACATTTGATAAATTGCACAATTCTGTTCCTTGAAAAAAATTGCACAATACTGTTCCTTGAAAAAAAATTGCACAATACTGTTCCTTGAAAAAGCTTCCAAGTCGTCCATTTCTTACACCTTTACTGAAGGTGAAATAAATAACAGTAAATCAAGCTTCTGTTTTTAAATATATCTATAAATATCAGTAAATCAAGCTTCTATTTTTCAAAGGGAACCAATAATCGTATTCTGCAGAAAACAACTAAAACGACTAAATTCTAACCTAGTTCCTATCTTACCATTTTGTGTATAATTTTTTAATCATTTCTCTTTCTAAAAACGCATTATTTATATTACCTTTTCCTTATTTTGAAAAGTGAGGGTACCTCACAAAAGACGTAACGACGTAAATTAAGCAATTTCTGATTCCCCGCACATGAAAACTGAAAAAACGCATAGAGTCTGAGATTTAAGACTTCCTAAGTGCAGAAAAAATTTATGCCCAGCCTCCGTGTATAGGATGACTAGAACCATTGTCGACAGTAAGTGCAAACGATTTTGAAGTTTTCAAAGTCCATGTTGCTACAGTAAGCCTAGTAAAATATGAAGTGCAATATACTTCAAACTTCAATCTTTATTGGCACTCAGTGTTTTCCCTTTTTACCTCAACCATATCACACAAAACTGCAAATGTACGCAGGTATATTTCTCAAAACGCACCATCGCCAGATACCGATGACTCTTGCGTCATATGCCGGACAAAACAGATAAAATTACCAAGTTTATATCCGCCCGGAGTTGCAGATCTGCTGTTTAGAGAATCCCAATATGGGCTACTGTGCACCTTCACAATAGGTCCTGAAAATTACTACTTCGTCTGGTTGCCTTACTTTATGCCCTGTTTTCCCATACAACGAAAGATTCTGAGAGAGGTATGTATTCTTTCATGCATGATTTCACGAGAAAGTGATCAGTTCCTGCATTTTCAAAAACGATGAGCACGATATTACGTGACGAAACATAGTATTTACATAGTGCAAATGCACCGCAAATGTGGAACGGCAACGGCGGTCACTGCGTAAAACAACGTGCTCATTGTATCACAGTTCGGAGTCATCCTGTGGGAGGACACCTGTTTGCAGTACGCCAAATTTTATTATATCTTTTTAGCAAAAATTTAATTTTCATATGTGAAAGAGGAACGAGATCTACACAGTGTGGTAAAGGTCCCATTCAAATTGGACATGTATTTCTTGAGATATTAGTAAAAAAAAGTGCGTAGATTTGTGTTCAAAAGTGAGTTTGAGGGCAGCAGAGCTTATATCCCTTCCTCACATTGACTAGGAATGCTTTGTGTCCCTTTGTTTTATCAGACTGTTGTGTTGACCTTGAAGTTAATAAGATTATGACCTCCTCATGGAGGATTCAAAATTTTCATGCCACATACGCAATAACATTTAAATAATATAGGATTGTTGAGGAGAAAATACAGTATAAAGTTTAAGGAAAAACAAAAGACTGCCCATTAATGTGGAGATGTGATGTCATTTGTGCTTGGTCCAAGCTTATTTTTGTTGGAAATGTTAAAACTTTACTTGTTCATATCTTGAGAACCACACCTCGGATTTCAATGCAAATTTCACCAGAATTCTTGGAATAAGAACCTCTCTAACATACTAGATCCGGCTGTGAACTTTAACCCTTCTTTAATATAAGGAATGCCCAATACAGTAAGTGTCAGACCCAAAGTATGGTTATCGAAGGTGAAGTTGTCAATCGTAGATATTACTTCTTCATACTATTGTGACTATTTTTAAAAATCTTTTTTCTTTATTTCACTTTTAAAGTATGTGATAAATATTACCCATTTGGAATAACCTCTTTTTCTAGGGAAAAATAAAAGGTACAATATGTGACATTTTATAGGTGCAATTTCAATTACAAAAAGGGGGTTGGTATATTTTCCATTGAAATGTGTAACTGTATGTGCTTCCCTGTTCGCTTTCGTCATTGCAAATTCGGGATCTGGTAGGATACAAACAACAATTGCGCAAACTTGTGGCAATCTCAAAACCATCTATACCATTTTCAAAACATCTTGTGCTTTTTTGGAAAGAACATATTACATTACAATGTTAATTTCTTCTGCCCTTACGATTGTTATTCTATCCCAAATAAATATATTCGTCATTAGGGTAAATTAAATGATAAAAAAGAATACAAAAACAGTTTCATTAAAAAAAACACAGAAGGAGAAAATGAGCATAGAAACTTGCAGGGAGAAACCCAGGACACGATGTTAACCGAATGCATGGCCAAGTGGTTGTAGCTTCCAATTTGCAGTTAGGAGGTCTGGTGTTCGATTCCTGGCAGGACAATACCAATTGAAAAGAATCTGCGCAGTAGTAAAACGCAATGTAGTCTTATTTAACCTATGTTCACTAGTTTCCTTCATTGGTTACCCAAAGTGTCGCCCAAGATTCGTTACCACGGAGAGACTCGAAAGACAGGAGGAACGCTTTATGTGAGTTCGTCCCCTTTCTGGCGTACTGACGAATCGCAAGATCCGGATTTTCATGAATCTGTGGATCTTGTATTTCACATAGTGACGAATGTTGTGTTATTTAGAGAATTTCTGCCGCATTGATCGTTTTTATGTTCGGAAATGTAGAGAATAATATACTTTGCAAAGTCGTTGCAATGTTTATGGCTGAAGTGGGCAGATTACGGCAAAAATGCATTCGTCACTACTCCAAAATTGCCAAATTTTCATATTCGTCACTATGCCAATTTGCGATTGGTCAGTACGCCAGAAAGGGGAGGAATTGTTCTTACTTCCAACCTCAAATCTGTTTAATAAAGTTAGATTGAAAATAATATAAAAATGTTTAACTTCAGCATCTGGACTTTACGGTCTTATCCGTTTGTGAAATCACGGTCGTAATAAAACAGTCACATGCTTTGTCAGTTGAGGATGTCTGACCTACTGCAATGCGATCAACTTACCTGTGTTGCAGAATTGTCAAATGGTGAATTAAACGATTTACTACTTTACCCGTTGGTTGGAATTTAAAAGAAAACCAAATTGATACACCCATAAATTTGTAAAACCACTTTATTTTCAAGGAGAACACTTTCAAACCTTGTACCGACGTTTCACTTTCGCCCTTCTAGGCTATGCATTTAAACCTCTGGAATAATAGGAATATTCTCTTGCGGGAAGTAAAGGTGACATTGGTACGTTGTCTTGATAAACGTTTTGTGAGTATGGATTTATTTGAGCATAGTTTCCCGAACCATTACGACTTGGATGTCCTGGACGGCCCGTATTTCCTTCTTCGTTGGGATTGTCCACAAAACGTAAGTAGGTCTATGTCTTTCTTCAAGTTGGAAACCAGGGTTTTGACTACCGGCTCGTCCAAATGAGCCATCAATTATTGTGACTGGAAGGCATTCGTCATTTTCGTAGTTATTGCCACTTTGTCTTTTTTGACCGGAATGCGTTATTAAATAGAACGAAGCAAGGAGTAGTGCAATAATAACCGTCACTGTAATGCCGATCACCAGGGGGACTACCTGATTAACCTTGTCAACTTCTGAAAAGAAGGAAAATGTTAATCACAAATACAAGCGACATTTAGCAGATTATTCCCGGTGCCCTCGTAATAAATTTTGAATTTTTACAACTTGACTTTCAATTGACAATTTGTTTGTCTTTAAAGTTCTTTAAGTATTGTGTTTTTACGGTTAGGTGTTGTTGTAACGAATGATGGGCGTATTTTTAATGATCCCCCCCCACCCCAATTCTTTTAGCAAGCTTTTGTGAACTAGGTGTATTGAAATGTTCAGGTCTCAGACACATGTCCGCACATTTCCAAAAAAGGGGAGGGGAGATTTTGTGGTCTGAAAGCCCTCTTGAATCTTCTTCTAGATTAATTTCATACTGAATTTCACGTATTTGTCATTGTGACTGAAGAAGATAAATTTTCATGACACCTTTGAAAAATTGGGTGGGGTTCCGCCAAGGGTTCCAACAGGCAAAACACCGCTGAACTGAAAACATGGTTAAAACTCCCCACGGTACAGAGTTAACATTAGGTTTTAAGAAAAAAAAAAATCGACCTGCTTTGCTCGCAACTCCACGCTATGCATGACAGCAAAAGTCAGAGCTTTTAATACAAATTAGAACGTGAAAAACTAACTGGTTAGACAAAGCTAGTTCTTGATGGAAAATTGTTCATCTGATGCACAGAATTAATTTCAAAATGTTAACTATTGATAAAATCTGGTCTGCATAGTCTCTACCTGGTTGTATCCTTGTAACGGTGAAGTTGCAGGAACTTGTTGAATTCAAGGAATCTACACATGTACATGTGACTGTATTCTCCTCCATGGGAAGGCTTTCTCCAGAGGTAGGAGAGCAAGTTGACAGCAGATCTCCATCCTCACGATCACTGCATGTAGGTAGGATCCACTCGGCAGGTCCATCCTCATCCGTTATAATAATGTCGTCTGGGCATGATGATTTAGTTGGTGCTATGGGTTAATTCATAAAGTTGTGGATGTGAGTATTATTTTCAAACTTTTCGATAATTTAGAGAAATATGTTCAAAGTAGGCATTTCAGAATGGCGGAAAGTTTTATCAGGAAACTACAAAATATATTTTGACGATCAAACAAACTGTTTTTTCTTAATGTTGTTAAAAAATCGAAATAAATAATCGAAAATGTCGAGATTTCCGATTTTAGCCGTTCTTAACTTCTAAAGTTCTCGCTTATGGATTTCTATCCTGCAGTTCATGTCCATTGGATTGCTTCTCATCAAGTAGGCATTACACACAACGGCATCAGGTTTTATTTTTGAATGTTTTGATATGAATCAGTTGGGGAACTGAACCTGGAATTCTTTGGTGAAAAGCGAATTATTTTCAGACCCCTAGGCCAAGCTCATGGTTTAGAATAAATGTTTGATTGCTGTTGAAAGAAGACAAAACAGCCATCCATGCCTAGTAGTATTTCCAGCAATTGTTCAGTCTCCTTACAAATGCATAACTGTGTCTTTCAAATGACAATAATTACTTCATAAAAAGATAATATGTTATACCCAAAAAAAGAAGAGGCGAGAGAAACCTAAAATTCCTAATTCAACCTGTATGGGTATATGGTGTTGCTATTAATGAATATCCAATGATGTAATTTTACCTTCGTTTACAGGGTTCACAGAAATGACGAGGGCGCCCTTCACACTGAATTTCACCCAAACGTCATCGGCAGAAAACCGTTCTGTTAGCACATACTCATCGAAAATTCCGTTCCTTTGTAAGATGGGAGGAAAAGTTAGTTGGTCTTCACCTACTGCCAAGTTAACTTCCACATTGCCTCCTTCCGTCCACAGAAAAATGAAGTTAATTAAAAGATGGGTGCTTGGGACGGAATTGGTGAAAATGATGGTGTGGCTGAAGTTGCGAAATGTGCGTGTCCATCTGTTTGTTACACTTACAGTACCTGAAAATATAAAGTGAAGAGATGCATTTAGTAGTTGTATTAAAAGAAGGGAAAAGGTGACAACAGGCTGTGGTATGTAAGAGGGATACTTCTTCTAAGCATATTCGTGAAAATTGCATTGAAATCCAATGTGTGGTTTTCAAGATATGAGCACATAAAGTTTTCTCCTTTTCAACAAAAAGTGAACTTGAAGCAATCAGATATGACATCATATCCCACATAAGTGCACAGTCGTTTCTTTTTCTTTAAAATTCTTTAAACTTGAGTTTCCTGTAAGGAAATTTGAAAAGTTGGGGGATTACCGTAGAATTTGTATACCCTTTTGGTGAATCTGAGATTGAGCGGCGACTAAAGATCGTAAATGTTATCCAAGGCCTACGAAATGAGACTCTCCGGCGACAGCTTTTTGAAACGAGCTTATATTGGAGTAAATATGTACATTAATGAAAGAAAAAATATAAAAATAGCACTGCAGCTACCGTTGTCACTTCATGACCTGGTGTCATGTGTAGAAAATTTCCGATTTTGTCACCTCAAAAGCTCGAAATAGTTCACCAAACTGAAGGTATGAGCGAGCACCTCTGCTTGGGAATCGCAATTTGCAGCGCGTGAATTGAAAATTTTGCTTTTTTAAAACAACTTACAACGAATATGGAGATCTTATTGGAGAGAATTCGGAATTCAGAATTCAGAATTTCATGAGTTTTCAAAATCACATTTTAGATTGGTTTCACAAATGGCAATTTTTTTCGAATTCTTCATTTCTTTAGGGCCGCCTGCCCCTTGTAGCTGCGCCACTGGGTGTATGATAAAAGGGGGTACCGATGCAAAATAGTGCTTAATGTTTCAATATTTTGAGTTACTAGGAAACTCCAAAGATTTCAAAACATGGTCTTGAAAGGGTGGGTTATTACTTCGACGGACTATACAAAATGTGAATTTATATGCCGGGTACACTCTATTAGTAAGCAGAATCACAACGAAAATTGTGATAATCTGCGAAGGATTTGTACAAAAGTTTTAATAGTAAGGAACCATTTCTGATGAAATAAGGTAAAATCCATAAACTGATCAAAGCACACCTCAATCTACCGCAGGAAAATCACAGATGGAGGGGGTATGGTACCCACTGGTATTACTGAGATACCCTTTCATAGGCCTTCCGGTGTAAGATTATTCGGAGTTTAGAACAACGCCTTATCATACATTATCTGCAGACAGGATGGATTCGTACCTCTAGTTCCATATTGAGGTCTGTAAACTAGGAATCTAAATACGACATGGTAGAATCACCGAACGAATGCGTGATGTGCTTGTGTGGAAAGTTTGAATTTGAAATTTCTAATTTTTCTGAAAAAGCTACATGCAGACTGTGCACAGAGACATTTTCCTTAAAATGTGTTACGTCTGTCAGGCTGGTCATTCACTAAAGATTACAAATGTCATTAAAACATAGTAGGAGACGATTCCTCTCCTTCAAATTCCTAAATGTCGTGCTCTTTCATAACCACACCTACTGACCTATGCAGTCGAACAATAGCCATATTCATAGAGACAGATAAAAATGCATGTTTGCTTAGCAAGTGAACAAAGACATCAATTCGACCGCAAGCCCGTGGAGCGCGTGAAAATTTTAGGGATTTGCAAAGTACAGAAGGTGAAATTATGGTTATAGAAATCGATCGTAATCGGTAGAGCAAATCTTTCATAACTCACATGAACAGTGTTTTTGGTTGTACCTAACTTTTAAGTTTCAATGTGTCACAAAAAGTGTGACTTTTACGTTAGTGCCCCCTCAACTGAAAAAGTTGGGGGGGGGGGCATGTCCCCCTGTCCCCACCATAATCGACACTCCTGATAGCACAATAGATTATTCCGATTAAAATAACTTTACCAATTTCAATATGTCAGCAATGTAGAAAGGCATTTTAAAGGACGGTTGAAAAGATGAAATTCATTTTGCAACTTTTCAACCATATATTCGTAATCCTTTCTCTCTAGTATATACACCTAAACAGAATGAACGCTGCTCTATTTCCTTATTTTGATCAAAGTGATGACTTGATACTCATGTGCCCAAAATACTAGAGACAGCTGAATCAAGCTGAAGAAAAGAGGATCGAGATATTCAATTATCTTTGTCACGAAGTTCGCTTTTAGAATGTTGAAAGGCATTGCATTGCACTTACTACTTGCCCAGTAAATAAGTAAAAAATGGCGTAATGAGGAAGGAACTCCATTTTATAAGTGTATTAGCTACCCGCCATTAGACAATGTTAGGGGTGTAAATAACAACTTGAAACAAATTTCAAAACAACTCCTGACAAAAATGAGATCAAATAGCTCATGACGTATTGGACGTTAATCCCCGTTCAGCTTAATCTGCGAAAACTGCTATGCCATAAATCAAGCTCCAGGAATATTTTCAAGTATATGAATGGATACCCAATTTTTATGGAATACAGTTCTTTAATTGGCAAGGCAAAGAATAGATATCGAAAAATTTATGTTGTAGCAGATATCGTTGGAGAAATACGTCTAAAAAATGCACGTCTTAAGTAAGGTCAAAAGATATTGTGTATCACGTGCACAAACTCACTCTAATACTGTAAGAAACTTGTTTTTGTATCAACTAGTCAAAGTTGACCTCGTATCCTGAGGAATAGCCTTGAACACTGTAACTTTGAAGTTACTCCTTTTAACTTTGTTCAAATTGAAATTGGTCTGGAAACGGTACAATATTTTTCAATTTTTTTTCAGTATATATTTGTTAAGGGTGAACACAATGTACGATATTGAGGAAATTGACACTCTTTGCTCAAACCGAGCAGTCTTGTAGTTTGTGATAAATTAGAAAATAAAGTGGCCACATAGTTTTATGCTAGTAGAAGTTATGTCAACTCCAGCCGTTAATACGAAATAGTTCGTTTCGTTTGTGTTTGATTTTTAGTCTGTAAAGCTTATCTTCAATTCAATGGAGACAAGTAGAATTTGAAGTATCGAGAGTACAATATGTCTTTAAAGCCGATGAATAATATTTTTTAACAATTCTAATAAAGGTCGAATTGGAATCTGACTAACAACTCTCAAAAAGAAGCTGGTAAAGTGATATTTGCATTGAAAGAAGAAACCTGGGCAATGGGCTTTTCCATGTTAGTAAGTAAATTTCAATATTTGATATTTGAACAATGGAAAAAGTCATGACAATAGAAGTTAGATGCAAACGGTTCACTCTGCTGCTTCTTCAATTTAGAAAACTGCAGACGAAATGAAGATACACCTTCAGGGAAGTCCGAATTGTTAGAGTGAAAATTGCGAATTTAACTCACTTTCGCATCCAGATTCATCCTCATCGGTTGTACAGAGATGGACTCCGTCACAGAGCTGTTCTTCAGAAAGGCATTTTATACTTCCACACGAGGCTGTATCAAAGGAAGGACGCACAGTACATTTTTGTATAAAGACTGAACTAAAGCCTTAATATTTTGGAAGAGTAAATGATAGTAATAGGCTACCCTTAGTAGCAATTAACGCAAAGGTATTGCGATATATGGGCCAATTCAATGGGTTCTTCGAAATTTGACATTAATGTCGGTTAATCTCAATCACTTACAGGTCACTCAGATTCTTGTTCTCCTGTATTTGGTCAAACCTTTCCCAAAACTGTTCAGTCAATTGTTATATAAAGAAGGGCGTGGCTCCTTTGACTTAATAAAAAAAAACTCCATACATCTCATAATGGTTTTAGATTCCAGAGTTTTAAGTTCGTGACAAATATCTCGTAAATCCGGCATCCGCATTTTTATATTTTTTAATGCAGGACGTTGTTCCAAATTTGAATTCCAATAACTGTTAAACGTTAGTATTGCGATAAGGGTATCTAGCTTCAACCTTAGTGGACTATTGTAATAGGCCTGCATTGTCCGTCTTAAAAAGGGGGGAGGGTTACTGGGTTATGTACACAAGCAGGAAAGTTATTTAAAACAGTGAACTCCCATTGACCTTAATTGGACTTTTCACATGGAATTTGGAACGGGGAAATACAGAAATAGAATTTTACTTACACTCCGGATTTCCACAAAATATGAATTTATCGTCCAATGCTGTTCCCGAGATACACACACCATTTCCACAGTCAAAACCGTTACACTGATCACCTACAAGTAACAAAGAGACTTTGATTAATTAGAAAGTCTGATGACTTAGTGATTTCGGAAGAAAGGCGGTTTTGTTGATTAAGTAGTTGTTTTGAAGAATAAGACCAATGACACAGCTGTGAATAACATTTCCCAGGCTTTTTATACAAAAGGCCTGTTCTTGTAAAGATAATTAATCAAACACTAGTATAAAGAGATAAAGATACCAAGTTTGAAAATATCCCTCATTCCTAACTAGAAACATCATATTAAAGAGGGCATCAGCTTTTGCCCTCTGGTGACCTCACATCCTCTAACATCAACACACCATTTAAAAAGAGAAAATTATTCCTATCTTGAAATATACTTTACACATTCTTTTTAGTGTAAAAAGAAGGGTTTAAGGTCACATCAGGATACAGTATGTTACAGAGATACTTATTCTTAGCATGTTGGTCAAATTAGCATTGGAATCCGATGTGGGGTTCTCAAGATACGAGCGCGTAAAGTCAGTGGCGTAGGAAGCAATATGGAAGTGGAAGAGGGGGGGGGACAATTCTGGATCATGGACCTCACCTAACCCATTGACCAAAAGGTACATTTTTGATGCTGGGACTAATATATCGCTTTTTTCTAGGAGCAAGAATGTTTTACTGATTTTTCTTAAGTGTGAACATTACTTAATACAAGCGTAATTAACGGCATGCGGTGCGCCCCGAAAATTTGTAAATAAAGAGCTCGTAATGCAGAAAAAATTTAGATTCAGGGTTTCTTATAGGGACATTTGGTTTTTTTTTTTTGGGGGGGGGGATATCTAAGATTTTCCTGTTGGCATAAATCCGAGATAGCATGTCAACTGACCATCGTTGTTGTTACATATGTTACCTATTGAGTGCGGATTGAGGCTTTTCCCAGCAACTAAAAACATTTTTTTTTCTCCCGCAACTTAGTTGCGTTTTTTATACAAAATAATTAAAACTCAACAACCTATATGGAAGAAAAGTTTAGGGAAACGGCACTATAGGGGCTCGGAAAAGTTTACCACCGACTGCTTTTTAAGCAATCACTCACTGCATTAGGGGTTGCAATGAAAGGCGCGTGAAGCGAGCGGAAAATTTTGCCTTTTTATAACTAATAGCAGCGAACACATACGTAGTCAACGTTATTGACACGAATAAATTTCAGTCTTCTAAAATGGAGGACTACCTTATTGGTCCATAGGCGACCTTATGTTGAATTCAGAGTTACACAAACACATACACACACACACATATATATACACACACATATATATATGTGTGTGTGTGTGTGTGTGTGTGTGTATCTTTCACTAGATTGAACATTTGGGGGAAATTTGTATATCTTGATACGTTTAGGCGAAATAACAATCAAATAAATACATAAATATATATTTCGCCTTTAAGGGAAACAACTTGTACGTGAATTCAGTAGTTCATTTGTTGCACGTGTTAACAGACAGGCGTTGGTGATTTGGTAAACATTGAAGAAATTACGTAAAATACTTACTCTGTATTTGTTTTACTAAACAATAACGTTTTACCATTAAACATGTGAAAACGCAAAGGTGAAATTAGTTCTCTCCCTAACGGTAATTTCCCCCTAACGTTAGTATCTGTCCCAAAAATTCCCCACATCCAACAATATCATATACATACAAATTTATATATATATATATATATATATATATATATATATATGTTTATATATATATTTATATATATATATAAATCAAATTGGTGAAGCTGGAATATATATACACATATATATATATATATATATATATAACGCTAATTCCCACCTTAGGGGGAAATTGTTATATCTGCTCGTACATAGGGCGAAAAAATAACAATGAAATACATAATGAAAAGTCTTCGCCCTAACGTCTAAAAAAATATAAACAACGTTATTTCAATGGCCAGCCATCCGTTCGTGTTAACGGCTATGTGTCCGTAAATTTGACAACTTTGAAGTAATTGTATCTTCTTTGAAAATCTAGGCGGGCGCCCTTGTCCGTTTACGTATTCCTATAGAAAAATTGTGGAGAAACGTTACGGCGAAACTTATATTTCGCCCCCCAAAATTTTTCCCCTTAAGGTCGACTTTTCAACAACAACTTTCCCCCTAAGTGCCGAATTAGTGAAATATACATATATATATATATATATATATCTATATATATATATATATATATATATATATATATATATATATATATATATATATATAAATATATATATATCTATCTATATATATACCTATATATATATAAATAAATATATATATATATCTAACTATCTATATATATATATATATAAATATACATATATAGTAGGTCCTGCGCTAGAACAGCTCGTGATTCACAGAAGCGACAACAGGCTATTAATACCCCGCGTGAATCAATCACCTACACATTCTAACTTTGATCTACCAACATCGACCTACTGATTATTCATCCCGCTTGGGAGTACCATGGTAACTAAGAGAGAAAATTGATTCACGGGGAGTATTTATAGCCTGTTGTCGCTTCTGTTAACACGAAAGGATGGCTGGCCATTGAAATAGCGTTGTTTATATTTTTAGACGTTAGGGCGAACACTTTTTCTTATGTATTTCATTGTTATCTTTTCGCCCTATGTACGCGCTTATATAACAATTTCCCCCTAAGGTGGGAATTAGCGTTATATATATATATATATATATATATATATATATATATATATATATATATATATATATATATATATTTATATTTATATATATATATATATTTATATACATACATAAAGATATATATATTTGTATGCATAAATATATATATATATATTTACATATATATATATATACATGAACATTTGAAGATTTATATATATATATGTATTTAAATATATATATATATATATATATATATAAATAACGCTTATTCCCACCTTAGGGGGAAATTGTTATTTCTGCGCGTACATAGGGCTAAAAATAACAATGAAATGCATAAGAAAAAGTTTTCGCCTTAACGTCTAAAGATATAAACAACGTTATTTCAATGGCCAGCCATCCAATCGTGTTAACAGCTAGGTGTCCGTAAATTTGACAACTTTGAAGTAATTGTATCTACTTTGTAAATCTAGGAGGGCGCCCTTATCCGTTTACGTATTTCTATAGAAAAAGTGTGTAGAAACGTTATAGTATATTTGCGGTATATTTGTAACAACCACAAAAGACTATTCTAGATAGTTCAATTAATCATCCTACATCCAAAAAATTCTCTGGAAACTCAAACCACTCTTTGTCTAATTTAAGATGTATCCTACTCGATTCTTACGCAGGAGAAAATTCCTTTTGAAACCTGTTGAAATTCTAACAGATATGAACAGATATTAACAGGTAGTAACAGGTACGAACAGGTTTCCAACCAGCATGAACAGGGATTCAACATGTTAATATGTAACAGGTTATTACATGTATCCAACTGGTATGAACATTGAGTCAACGGGTACCTGTTAAAGTCACAGGGGAATTGACATGTAATGCAATTGGTCATATGAATCCGCTGTAATAGGTTTCAGTATTTCCAATTAAAACAATTTGCACCTGTTAAAGACCATTTGTACATATAAAAAACCATTTGTATCTGTTGAAGATCAGTTAGAGCTACACCTGTTGAAAACCAGTTGCATCTTTTAATACCTGTTCACTCCCTGTCGAGACCTGTTCATACCTGTTAAAACCTGTCCACACCTGCTGAGAACTGTTCATACCTGTTGACACCTGTTCATACCTGTTGTGCCTGTTCCAATTACCTGTTCAACAGGTACCTGCTGATACCTTTTTAGAAGGTTTCAACAGGAATTTTTCCCATGGAATTACACATCTTTCACTCAAATGCTTAAATCCGAAAGCAAATGGATGCTTAAACTGTCCACACGTACCCGCTGCCTTACCAAAGACCTTGGTGTTTTGAGCGACTTCCCTTCTGTGGTTGAGAGGGAAGCCGGTACTGTTTAAAATTCTCGATAGGTTTCGTACTTTTTTCTTAAAATTTCTTCACTTCGCATTGACTCTGACGACGAAGAAAGGTGGCTTTGAAGTATTTATTTCTCTTTTCTTGAATATGCTCTAATATTGTCATATTTGTGGTGTTTTCTACTTACTCTTGTTTACATATATATATTTATGTATATATATATATAAATATATATATATATATTTATATAATATATATACATATATATACATGTTTTTATATATATATATATATATATATATATATATATATATCACTAATTCGGCACAATTACTTGAAAGTTGTCAAATTTATTTAGTATTTTATTTAGTTGCAAACTATCTCGTTACATATAACCCCTCTACTGAGAATGGTTTGGAAACTCCATAATTAAAGAACTAAGGCCAAGGTTAACGCTTTTGATAATTTTTATCCACAACATCTGTCCATTGCAACAAATGTGCCTGCCCATGATAAAGGTTGGTCCATTCAATGCAAAAATTTGTCTGTCCATTACAAATGATGCAGGTTTTAAACCTTCATTATCAGAAGGAATGAAATTTTCCAAAGCCATCATTTAGCTAATAATCAAGTATCTTTAGTTTCAGTTGGTTACCTTGGAATTTTTTCAAAGCAATTTCACTTCTGGTTTATACCTCTGCCGTCCGTCCTTTTATACATCCGTCCGTCATGCCTAGAAATATTTTTGTAACGCTTTACATAGAAAAATGAAAGATTGCATAAAAATGACACACATGTTTCAAAAGAGCTCACATTTGGACAGAAATCTGATGAGAATGCCAAAAGTAAAAAACTGATGTTATTGTGTCTGTCCATGACACAGATGTTTGTTGATTCCATTTGTAGCAACACATTGTGGCAACCACCTATTTTAAGAGACTGGTTGACATATAGATACCCTGAAACATAGAACCCGTTCATTCATTGCAAACATAATAGACTATAATTTTTTAGCCCTTTTGTTAATCAAAATGCAAAAAATGTCTGACCATGGTAAATCCATTATTCCAGTGGGTAAATGAAGAACTTCGCTGAGTTATATTAAATTTTATTCACCTACAAGTTCCTGAAGAAAAGAAAAAGATGCTCCAGTTTTTGTATGATCTGCAGCAAATCAAAACCTTTCTATTTAGTATAACTTTCAAAGCACTTAGCCAATTTTATGTTTTAGGCTGATTGAAATAGAAGTGTATTGCAGGGAAAGAGATGTGCTTACAAGAAAAAGCAGTTCATTTACTGGAGCAGATATTTGAAGGAAGGAAATTTTTTGATGAAAGGAGTCAACCAAAATACAAATGCTTCTTGGTACACAATCAGATATAAGAGATTTTATTGGAATTATATCCGTCACATGTTCTCCTCTCAGTTCATCTTAATTCATGAAGCAACCTCTTAATGACGTCTTTGATTGGCCATCGATGAAATTAATTCTAAAAGGATTGGCTTTATCATTTAGCCATTGTTACACTCAAGTAGGCTAAGAAAACGTCACTGCTAATGTTCTTGGAAAAAAATTATACTCTCTAGGAAAGAGAATAGTAACAAGGAAAATTTTCTCTAATTTCATTTTATATGTCAAAAAAAATCCAACTTTTTTCAAGATGCAAAATAAACTGCATTTATTTAACTTTTATTTTTGCATTTCTCCATAGAAGAAAAAAATTGAAAGTAAATCGTAGAAACTACACCTTGATTCCTTCATTAAAAGGGTAATCAGAGTTTGTTTTCACAATTTTCATTTCCACAATAAGTCTGCACCACAAACGTTCACTGAGTTCTAACTAACAAAAAATGATCTATCATGATAGCCTGAAGTTGTGATTGGTCACTAGAAAGAGATGGTTGTTTTTTACCCGAAAAATATTGCGAGATTCTCTTTCAACAGTAATGAACACCATTATTAACATTTCTTCACTAACATTTCTTTATTTGAAAAACCTCTTCAATGTCTGTTTATTCTGGGGAACAAACAGTTTAGGAAGAAAAAAATGAGGTGTTGGAACGAAAGGTTAATTTGCTCTGTCAAACTCGGACTGCCCCTTTAAGTGAGAATTATTCCATATTCCATAGGTCACAGAAGACTTGTTTTAGAGCAACCTTAGCAAATATGCTGGGGTGGGAAGTAGATGAACATTGTATTTTCTACACTTTTCTGTTAGTGCTCAGAGAATCAGTGAGGGTGTTGCCACCACCTTGGGACTGAAGGTGAAACATCCCCACTGAAGGACAGTCAGGACTGTTCAATCATTGACACTCCTCCCAGCAATTGAATTTGAGGAAGGAGTTGCAAATTTGTACATCTTCATATTTGGTGTTGTTTTCTGCTTTATGTTTAAAGTTCATCTGTCTGCACTCATTCTCTGCTATTAGTGCTGCCTGTTTTGTTCTAAACCACTTAGCCACCAGCACTCCATAGCTTGCTTGTTATCCAATAAGCTTTATACCCCTTTTTATGATCCCAACGCTGTAAGATAATGTTTTATTTCCTAGAGGAAACACTGTAATTTCCAAAAGTAAAATGTAATTTGTGAGCAATAAGTGAGTCATAGCATTTCATTTTCTGGTTGGTCAAAGATTCAGTCTATTAATGATGTCTTACATCATTTAGTAGCTTTATCTCCCACCTTGAGAAAAAAATATTTGACTGATGTCTTTTACTTTTGCCATGGCTTTTTTAACAGCATTTCTACCTATGTTTTGTGTTGATAGCTTTATTTGCACTGAAAACATTGCTTATCAACCAACAACAGTGTGTGAATTCTGAGCCTGTGTTTCTAAGGAAGTAAACATGTTGAAGAAAAGCGTTTAAATAAAATCTCTGAGATTTAACACAAAATATGTGAGTTTTGTTTTGTTTTAATGAATGCTGTCATGGAATTTCTTACAGGCACTTTAGTCATTTAGCAGTGTTGATTCCTTTTGGACCGAGAGTTGCAGAGACTAGCAAAATTTCCTGTCTGTACATGTGGAAGAAAGACTGTATATACCAACCACAACTTTCCCGGGAGATACTTCATGTAAGATTTCCTAAAACTGAGGTGAATATACCTAAGAGAGATGAACAGGATTAGTTGCAAGGTGCCTATTCACTTCAGTTTGAGGCTGGCGTACATGAAGTATAAACCACTTTTTCCACTAAAATAACCAGGATTCTTTTAATATAACCAGAGAAATAGGTTGAGCTAATCAGTGTGTGGTCAATAAAGCAACTGAATCGGATCCGTGGTTGGAATAACCCAGAAGGAGGGTTAAAACAACCAAGATTTTGTTACCAAAGTAGCCGAGACCTTGGTATATATAAATAGGAAAAGTAGTTGTGATAACCAGGAGAAGTTGTTATGGTAACCAGGAAAATTTGTTATGGTAACCAGGATTTTATTGGAGTAAATAGAACATCGATCCTAGTTAAATTTTAACATCATCCAGGTTAAATTTAATAGGCACGTTGCAACAAAAGGGCAACCCAAACCGGTTGGACAAAAACACAAAGGCTAATCATGACCGAATCAAATCCCGCGTGACTGAGTTGTGTGTCAAAATGTGGGTATGAGCTTGCTTCAATTTCGTCTTTAACTCTTCCTGAACCTTACATCTGTACAGGTACAAGCCCCCTGTTTTGAGGTAGGTAACCATGCATTAACACATAATCATAAGCTGTAATTGATAAAGGCCTATGGTAAATGGTCAAAGATCACGGTCAAATGTCAAGGTTTGATTAAAATTATCATTTGCTATCTTTTAAGAATGGGTGTATCAACTTGTTTCTGTAATGCAGGATCACGCTCGAAATCAAATATGCTTTCAGGTGATAAGCCGTCGTACTTTCAAACTTCTGGATACACGTTAAACACAGGACTATAAACTTTTCCTGTCAAATCTCATGTTTTGTCTCATACAGTCCTTATTTAAACTGATTGTAAGTATAGCGCTTTTGTAAATGTGGAATTTTTGGCAAAGCAGTGCGTGAAAACTACCCAACCAGCCAGTGTCAATGGAAAATACAGGTTAACTTCCTGTAAGTGACTACAGATGGCAGATATACATATGAAAACACTAGGGCTGATATAATTGACACAGCATTTCGGCAAGAAGCTGTTACTAGGCTGATTAAGTAAAAAATAATGCAGATGCTATTATAAATAGTACAAGATTTGTAATTAAAATTAGTATCTTGGGTTACTGAGCAGAGTTGGTCACAGGTAAATGAGGAAAGGGAGTCACCCCAACTTGAAGTAGTGTAGAAGACTTATGTTTCACAATTGCATTTCATTTCCTATATTTGTTTCACCACTCAAGTATATACAATGACATAGTTCAACAAAATTACAGAAGATAAAATGAGAGTGGAAGGAAGTGCAACTAAAAGCCAAAGGCTTGTCGAGAGTGCACTCCCTACAAGGGAAACAAGAAAAAAAAAAAAAAAAGGAAGAAAAATTAACTTTACAACAACAAACTAAAATTACATAATCCATCCCATGAGCAGACAATCACTACCCACAACGGCATATATGCCGAAACCCCACCCTACCCGAGGGGAAGAACCAAGGGGAATAAAGCATCAATAATCATTGTTAATATATCTAGTATAATTACTACGGAATGAGGTAAGGGTTGGTTTGCCTTTCAAATAATTAGGAATGGTATTCCAGAGTCTGACCACACGATACCTTAAAGAGTTTTTGTTGTAAGATGAGGATATTGTGGGAATATGTAAATTACCTGACTGGCGTGTAGTGTGGCCATGTACAAGAAAATTGTGAGTATAAAAATTGGAAAATAGTCTAGGAAGCAAATTAGGAGTTAATTTGTATACAAACGTGACAGTAATTAAATTTATAACGTCGTGTAATTTTAGGAGGTTTGTGGTTTTGAACAAATAACTGTTGTGATCACGAGGCTTTGAAAAGGTTATGTGGCGAACAGATCTTTTCTGAAGAATGACCAACCTTTTAATTTCGGAGGGGGTGGCACTAGACCAGATAGTACAACAATATGTGAGATGCGGATAAATTAGAGAAAGATAGATGGTACGTAGGAAATTCTGAGGGAGAGTATGTTTGAGTCGGCCAAGAATGCCGACACCCTTAGCTACCTTAAAACACAGGTGGGAAATATGGTGCACCCATGTAAGGAGTGGGTCAAAAAAAAAAAAAAAAAACACCGAGAAATTTTATTTTACCGGCAATTTCAAGTGGTTGGTTATTAATGTGTATATTGAAATTGAAGTTTCTCCTCTTTAGATTGGAAACCATGTATTTCGTCTTACTTACATTAAGGGAGAATTTATTTAGAGGCATACCAGTCTGAATACAAACATAATTCATTGCAGACAGTTTCCTCTAGCTTATGTGGGTCATTGGGGGTAAAACATATATTTGTATCAACAGCAAATAGTACCATTGACGAGTTCGAAGAAATCTATCTTATATCATTAACGTAAAATATAAACAGAAGAGGTCCAAGAATGGAGCCTTGAGGGACTCCACAAGTTATAATGTTCATATAAGATGCGATATTTCTAAAAAAAAAGTAATCTGCGATCTGTTTGTTAAGTAACTTTTAATCCAATTGTAAGCTGTGCCACGGAAGCCATAGGATTTTATTTTTTCTAACAATATATCATGATTAATGGTGTCAAATGCTTAATTGGTTGTTTATTGTTATGTGACATTTTTTCAATCAAATGCAAAATTTACCATTAAAGTTTTCCATTAAAAATGAAGTACTGAAGTTCTTAGTATAATGAAAGATACTTTGAAGAACAATAGGAAGAAAGTTGTGAAATGTTACTGTTTCTACAAAACATGTTTGATCTTACAGCTCTTGCGTTTTGAAAATATTGTCGTTGGTCAATGTGGATTGAAATATGCAAAAATTGTGATGGCGTCTCTTTCAAAATAGATTCAGTTCATCTTTGGTCTCAAATGTTTTACAAAATCAATATCATGAATAAGTAAAAATTTACAAAAGCCCCTTGAATTCCTATTTGGAGCTCAATTATGCAATGTATTGGTAGGCAGATACTAATCATATATCACGAAACGACACTTCATACAGGCTGCTGCTAGTACCCTATACAACCGGAGCGATGCGCACTAGTCTGTTTAACAAGACTTTTCTTAACTTGCAGACGATTATCTTAATCCCTAACCTAAACCCTTACAGAGGACACAATCAATACAATACAATGGCAAAAACCAATCAAGAAACACCTTATTAAACAATGCACATTTACCCGAGAAGGGGCTATAGCCATGTTATGCGGAAGACCGGTTTCGTTTAAAATGAGTTTTGGGTAATAAACCTTGTCATTGCTTACACTCTAAGTAGAATAAATCATGATGTAGTAATACACCTATGAACAATAATATACCCCTAAAACCTCCCTGGAATAACTTGAGGCAATATATTAAGGCAATGAAATTCTCCAATTCGATAAGCTTTACTTCGACAAAAACAAGATGAGGTTTACAAAATAATGAACATTTTAAGAGGGATCGGTTCGGCAAGATTTCAAGCAATTACAGAAGAAATATAACATCAACTTGGATAAAAAAAACCACTTCAAAACTGAAACTCAAGGCCTAAAGGGCGCCAGTGTGTAACAAATTAAGTAAGCAAAACAGATGGAAAGGAGAAAAAATAGAGAAAAAAAAACAAGTCAAGAGCGGGAACATCACAAAGGGAAGACTTATGATGCATATGTCTATAGGGTGTCTTCACTTAAGTCACAAGCCCCAACCTTTTGACGGGCAAAACTGTGTAGTTAGCTAGCTAGTGTAGAGAGCTGAGAAACAAGTAAGGTTCCTTCGTGTTAGTTTTTCACTTAAAGGCATATTATGATGGTCTCTCACCTGGGTGCTGTAATAAAGGCAAACATTTCTTTCACTATGCCCTTCAAACCCTGTCTCAATACCATTTTCCTAACCCAAGATATCCCACTTAAAAGATTGGGTATTTTTTAACAAAAATACCTTTTCACCAAAGCATCTGGAAGTTTTGTAATGTGGGCACATTGCCTCAAATTCCTTTTGTTTTTCAAATAATTGTTTGTCCATGAAATTCGATACTGTTGGAATGTTTGAATATCTTTTCCTGCAGATCTAGCATTACCCTACACCACATTTAGAGTACAACCAACAATGTTGCTTAATATTGCCTGCAGCAGAATCAATATTATAAATAAATTGAATGCAACGTCAATTTAATGTGCCGCGATTACATCACAGACTACCCATGATGCACCAAATCTCAAGAAAAATTGCATTTCTTTAAAACTCTGTATCTTCTGAACGCTACATGCTATTGAAAAGCAGTTTTCACCTCCTGAAAGAGAATAACTTCTGCATATTTTGGAGTTAACGAAATTTGACCCCACAGTATGCCTTTAAACACTCTTGATCTTTGCCCGGAAGCTGTCGGGGCATACCAATTGCAACGTCACGTGAAAGCACTCTGTATGTTTAAAGATTGGCTACATACAGTAGCTGGTTAGGGTTGTTGTACTGTCCACGTCATGGACAGTACCTTAGGCACGCTTCTCATTTTCGAGGGACAGTTCTTGCGTTCGATGTTTCTTGATTTTCAGTGAGTGGTTTGCTCTTCAATTGAGTTCATTATGTAGAGTGAGTCCTGTAGACGGGAACGAGAATTCATGGTGACTTTTGGTTATGATATGGCCAAAAATAGGCCAGTTTTATGTAGGCATTTATGTATTTTATTGTTTTGTAAAAAATGCTTGAGTAAGTCAAATTTGTATACAGTCAGTGGCGTAGCTAGGATTTTTTCCAGGGGGGGGGGGCGAAGGTATGAAATTTCCCCAAAACTTTTCCCGGTCAATGTGTATGTATTTCATATAAAATATGCAAACTTGCAAGTATAACAACATTACCATACCATTTTGTAATATTACCTGCATTTTAATCATAAAGTATAACAGAGAGCAATCGGAAATAACAAAGTATATTATTTTGGTAAACAGTATCTGGTTTATTTGTATGTACTAAAGCAGTGGCGTACGCAGGATTTCTCTGAAGGGGGAGGGGCATGCAGTATGGTCTAAGTAGAGGGGTGTCCGGAAATTTTTTGACGTTTTCAAGGAGCCTACATGCAAAATGGTGCAAGATTTTCGACTTTGACGGGAACAGTGTTTAAAGTTGAATCGTGGTGGTTCATGAGGATAAAACTGAAACTTTTGTGTCTTTACATGCACTCTTATGCCATTTATGCTACCTTACGAAGTAGAAATCTTGTCATTAAATTTGCACACTTTTAGAAGTCCAAATAAAAGAGCACTGGTGGTTATTTGTGGTTTTCCTTGGCCACAAAATGTTATTTTGCCATAATGAATATCTACGCGGAGCGCCACAATTGGTTGGCGCGGAGCGTAGAGAAAATTTGGGAAAATTAGACCCCTTAGATGGCCGGAAATAGCATTTTCCAGGCAAATACGAAGAATCTAGCCAGTCGCTTTCTTCTTTTGTCGTTTGAAATAAAATGCTCACTTCAAAATATGTTCGCAAACTGCAAAGTGATGAGAGAGTTAAGAGCTAATTTTACCCCAAATATGTAATTTTGCCCAAAAGACCGAGCGAAGCGCCACCATTGGTTGGCGCGGAGCGAAAAGAAAATTTCGAAAAATCAGACCCATCAGATGGTCAAAATAGCGTATTTATGCTTGTAAAGAGAATCTAAACATGTATTCTTTTTTATCGATGCTACCAGTGGGAAACAGAGTCTACCTTTTTAATTAAAAATTGGAATTTGACAGAATTTGCTTAGGTCTATTTGTAGGAATAAAAAAATTAGCATCACTGAAAGACCTTGCAGGGACAATCTTTCCCTTTGAAAAATTTTGAAAAATTGGGTGTCCTTATAAGCAATCTGGTGCCACATATTTGAAGTAAAATCTGTGTTAATAAAGTTAGACTACGTATTTTTAAGAATAAAGAAAAATGGCATCTGTGAGGGGGGCATGGCCGAATGGTCTCCCCTTCGCACTCCACTAAGTAGGCCTAATAGTGGCTCGATCACACAGGATATCCTATGAGAAAAGCAGTCTGTTATGTGTAGAAGGCTACAAGGTACTCATTTTCCATTTATTGTTAAACTCAAAGTGAGCAGAAAGCTGTTTTCCCGAACTAGCTTGTAAATCTCCAAGGATTAGGCTAAGTAACAAAATCTAAGTGTGCCAACGGATTCCGTTAATTCTAATTTCTAGATAAACTTTAAGTTTATCGTTGGCCATGGATTGTTTCAGCCCGATCCATCGTTATGTACACACAGTAAAATCGTAAAGCTACTGCTAGCTTGTAGAAGAACATAACAACCTCGGGGGTCTACGGTAGTGACTTGTCAGTTTTCACATCCTTTTACTGATTAATTCCCAAAGTATCACCTGAATAACAGCTTCCTGTGCACTGAAATGCACTGATCATAACCCCAGTGCGTATACAAGCACAAGAGAACATGCAATCTGCTCCGCGAAGAGGACATTTCTGTGGAACGCGAATTGGGCCGGTTCATGCGACACTGACGAAATCTGAGTTAATTTGTTGCATGAAAATACGAATTATGTATGCAAAATGTCTCACAATTTTTCACATTTTGAGAAATTATTGTGAAATTTTTGTAATAATAAGAAGATTCATCAATTTTCCCCATTTTCATCAAATTTTCCCAAAAATTTTTCCAGGGGGGGGGGGCAACTTGCCCCCCCTGCCCCCCCCCCCCAGTAGCTACGCCACTGTATACAGTGCGCTTTCTCATCACACAACGACCGCATTCCCGCATTGTACCTGTAGTATATCGCGTACAGTGTCGCTAAACGCGAACAAGCTAAAGAGCTTTGTAGTATTGTGATACAGTGCACACTGCACACACACTGTACTGTCGTGTCTAGCAAGTGCTAGTAGTTTGAAGAACAACCTTGACATTTATGTTCGCATCAAGGCCTAGGTTTAATCGTTTATGTTAGCATTTGACGTTAGCTTTCTCCATTGTTATTTCTCTCTTGGAAGCAGTTACGTAAGGCTTGACTTAGGCTTGACAAATGCAAGGTGTATCTTGAGAAGTAATAAGAACTTGTCCTTCTCTATGCACAAAACCATAGCAGGCAGTCATCTCGCTTACTCGCCATAATAACACGTGCAGTAGCGACAAGCTACGCATAGGGAGTTAGTGCAGTCTGTTCTGTCAATGTATATCGGAAGTCTTGAGTTATACTTAGCTTTTGTTGGGTTTAGCACTGGCAGTCGGTGACAATCACCCATGGTTTTGTGTTAGAAGTTGGACTATGTCAGTGGCTAAAATCGAAGTTGTTACGTTTTGGAAATAATGTAGTACGTTTAGATCAAAATTACCAAACGAATTGAAAGATATGATATTGACTCACATTCACGTCCAAAGTTTGTTTGAAATATTGCAGGACTCGAAGTTCGTCGTCAAATCACGCAAAAAGTTAGTTTCTCGGCGGCCGTGCTATCTTCTGGTGCGAACTGACGGTAGCGACCAATTTTCCCATGATCCTCTGCACATGTACATATAGGAAGTCCGTGGGCATAACATACCCCCCAAGACCCACGGTTGTTTGTGTATTTTATAACTCTCAGAATCATGGTCATTCTCAGAATTAGCATAGGGGTCTATAGTTTTTTTTTTGTCTGCACTAAGGGTCACCATAGGTCTATTTATTTTCTCTCAAGAAGGACATGTATGGCCGCCCTGGTGAAGAGGTCTAACTAGTAGGAGGGGTGGGGTGGGGAGTTTGGAAACTTTGTTGGTTTTCCGCAATTGTGTCTAGATGCAAAAGATGGTGGCATAAGTTGTTGCTTTTACTAGAGTTTCCTCTAACTTGGCTGAAGCAAAATTAGGGAAAACCTGTCAAATCATTAAATACATGTAATCCGGGCACTCATGGTGGCAATTATTTTACAAAACCGCCCGGACACAGCACGAAACATAAAACAGGACGGTTGATCACTGCCGTTACATCGGCATTGCATGAATAGCCTAAAGGCCTAGATGGTGATTCTTCAATTGGCCTGATGATAAGCATTATGAGAAATAGTGCAGTCCTGCATCATTCATGTGCATCACGAGATTTCGAGTCGAAAAGTAACAAACGGTTGATATCTACAACAAGCAACCAACACAGTACTGCATTGATTATGTACAGATATATCACATCGGCCCAAAAACGTAAAAGACGATATTCCAAGCTTTAGTACGTACCCGGTTACATTGGCACAGCACTAACAATCATGGACAGTAGGTGGTTACGATTTTCGTAACCACATTCCTAGTTCTCTTTTGGTTTAGTAGCTCTTTTAGGAAGCAGAACTCTTTAAAGAGTATTGGGGTGTTTGCGCTTTTGTCCCTGGTTGACATTGGTTGTCACAGAGCATGCACAAAAACACATGCGTGCCATGTTAGGTGCTGCGCGTGGTAACGCTTGAGCGGTTGCATGCGGGATGTTGACCACTTAGAATTTACCATTCATTGTGACGACTATGTAAGCGCGCCTTACATTTTGACACCTAGTAGTGACTCGTGACGGCATTTGTTTGTAAACACTGAATTAATCGAAGCCTACAGCTTCGATTGTAGGGATTGCTCTACTTGTCACGTGCTTTTTCGACTGCTTTTGCGACTCGGTATACCTTCTCGTGCACACAAATTCCGCATGAACGTATTGCCATAACGAACCGCTACCCATGAAAAAGAGTTTTTCGCCTGCTTGCAAGGTTCGATATAGGTTCTCCTGCGCACAAGTACAACATTAAATTATTGGCCAAGCGAACTGCTACGCACGCGAATTGCAGAATTTTTCAAAATCCATCCGTCATCAAGCATATACGTTCATTATGGACGTACACGTATAGGAATGGGAACGCAAACAAGACGTATACTGCTTACCTGTACTTCAATACCGTCTGACTTCAGTGCCTTGCCGTTAAGTACACTGTGGTCGAATGATTGACCGACTGTTACGCTGACGTACTGACTTGAACGCCGCTGCGCAGTCTAAGGCTGCTTTTGAAGCAACGACAACTCTTTTGAAAATGTCCGTTTGTTTAACACGCAAATCTTTCACATAAATTCACTCTAGCAGTCTCGGCTTTGACTGCGCATGCTCAAATGGTCAAATATGCGCTGGAACCGTGTCACGGCTTTCTGTTGACTGCTTGGAAGATACGCTTCTTTCACAGGTTGAGTATCAAAATTTGGCAGCAGAATATTTTTTGCTCTCAAGAAGTGAGCTTGGCAAGCCATTTGCAACTTATTGCATCTCACTCAGTTTTCAATAATAAAATCAGGCAGCTTATATGGACGTTTCATCTTTGTTTCGTACCATCTTCAGAGGCTTCGATTTGTACTTGCCTGCAAGTGCGGGTTGTCTAGTTGGTTTATGTGCTTAGTTTCGTATCTTAGTTTTTTCCAAGAAAGTCGGAGTGACACTGGAAAAATAACCGGAGAAATGGAAAGAAAAAGGTGTGTAAAAGGAAATAAAAACAGATATGTGGGAAAAGGAACATTATAACGTGAACAAAAAATGGCGTTTAAAAATATTTGAATGATACATTTGAGCTTCATTTCAAAGACAATGTGCCTGTAATCGTAGTATCGTGAAAAGGTAACTTTATGACTAACCGGAAACCCTGGCGAATTGCGCATAAAAGTCATCATTACTTTGGGTGTATTTTTGATGTATTATAACCGCATTTAAACCCGGACTTACCCCGCCTCAAATAATGCCTGCATGCACTGTTCAGACGAAACTCGACTAACCCCAACTCAGTGACGCCACCTACTGTGAATGTAATTCCATTTTGGGTAATATGGAAGCACCATGGACCCTTGTCCGCGAGCTCCATGACTCCATCAATGCTACGGGATTCAGACCCTTGGGCCGTCCCCGTATTTCACTAGAGTCTTCCCTCCACCTATATGATACCCCAGATTTCGTGTTTGACCAAACAAATTTATTTTCGACTTTTTTGTCCGGATACCATAGATAGAACATTATTTTAACATTACATTAATGATTTGATCCGAGATTTCTGATGTTTACGATTATGCATTTCATAAACACATATGCCGAAACTATTACAGTTGTAAAATGACACAAGTCTACCTCTATCTATTACCAGCGGAATACTGGTCAACAGTTATTCTTACCTGAAGATCTTACACTCAGGAAACACATTAACATTATAGCAACGAAATTCTTTCCTCCAGGCTAGTTGTAACATTTGTAGCAAACACGTTTTTGATCATATTGCATCCTTGTCAGCAATCCATATGTAATTCAAGTTGTGAAGAGTTAATACGTGGGAAAACAGATGAAACAGGCTGCAGCTCACATTACAGTTATACCAGTACTTCCATTGTTATACTGTAGCAATACTTCCATTCTGTAGCTAGGCCCTACCTTGGAAGTAATAACAATCTTTTCAAGCACCTCTCAGTTTATTGAAAACACAGCACAGGTCAAAATACTGCACTTTTGTTCCCTCGGGACTTTTTTAGTTAGCCTTTAGCCGCAAACAAAATCTCAACCCACCTCTCGAGTACGGTTTAAAACACCCCGAACTCGACTTGCGTTCATGCGTAAAAATGACCAATTAAAATCCCTCTTACTCCGACGTAGCCCAAAGGACCCTCCGGGTGTGTGCTGGAGTAAGAGAGGATTCGTGTGAACGGCATATTAGAGAATTCTGCCCTTTTACCTTGATTCCCAAGTCACAGTTCAGTGATGCATTTTTGGCGGTTTACCTTTACATTCTGGGAATTATCCTTCAGAAATTTTAGGATTTTGTAGCTCCGAATAAAATGTAAACATAATCTTATTAAGGGACTAAGTTTGTTCCCAAGTGAATTTTGAACCATGACAATCAGTCTTAATTTAGTGCAGTTACGCACGAAAGTTAAATGAAAAAATGCTTGCATAAAAAAATTTCCAGACCAATCGGTCAAATTATTAGTATTTGGGACATAACACATCAAAACACAACAAAAAAGTAGTTATCATTACAAACGGGCATTATTTTTTATTAAGCAGTGAGGTTTAGACTGTGAACACCTGGAAAAATCACAAGGTCATTTTGTTATTCACAGTTTTCTATTTCAACAAAATCGTCCAACGGCCAAGTCATGACGCACAATTTCAAGGGGCAGGGTTTATAATGGCACATCATCAGAAGAAAAGTACGATTATCTATTCGTACCCTAGATAAAGGGGCAGCTTCTTTTTCCTAATCTTTTGAGCACCAAGCAGAATGAAAATAGATTCAATTTTGAATGTCTTCGACATGACCGGGCAAGGACGCAAACTTTAGACGTCCAGGTTGCGAGTCGGTTGCTCTAACTACTAGATCATGCATTCGGTACATGTCGAATAAACAGTTAACTGTTTTGCTTTCATCGTGTAGCTATCAGTATGATAGAAATAAGTCATGAAAGTTTATTAATTAGTAAAGATTTCATATCAAATAAATACCTCAAAAGGGAAAGTTAACGATTAGTTACAGTCGGTTCAATGGGAAATTGGAAACGACTGGGCTTTTAGTCAAAAGTTATCTTTGCAAAGCATTTGAGGGGAAATATTTTTGAAAATATTCATCAAGCGTATCCCCTCCAAATTAAAGCTAGTGTGTAATAACATGATTGTCAAAGCTTGTATAAGTCTGTATTTGATGACGTTATTGGTTAAGTGGGGTAGAGATTTAAAGGCCCAATTCTCTCACCTCAGACAGTACCAATTCTCTTAACCTTCTCACTTAAGCATCTCCCACAATTGTATGACATTCATCCTCATCCAGACACAATCTCAGTCAATTCAAGGGTGAGTGCAGAAAAGCTCAGTTAATGTACATTATCAAAACACTCCGAGAACAGCTCACGTTGTGTAATATAAGCTTTGGTACTCTGCACGTGGAATTAGCTGCCAATCAAAGAGCTGAGCCAATTGAGAATTTGTGTAAACCCCTACAAGAATTGTAGTTCGGGGTGGAAGGAATGGTCCTTTAAGGCCAAAGTTGCTCAAAGTTGCTATGTATTCATAACTTTCATATCAACCGTATTGAGAAAATAACAAATTACATGTAGATAATGGCATAATACATGTAGGCAATGGCAGATCACCCAGTCCGTTGAAATTAAAACAAAATGATACCACTTTCTGTAATGGTCAAGAGGGAGTTGCTAATGTAAAAGTGGTGGTACTAAAGTATTATTAGTCTTTTCTTTTAATTCGAAAAGTTCAAAAAGGCAAACCACGTATAAAATTTACATGGTAACTTCTGAATGGGTACTTAAAAGACGAGGTTAAAGCAAAAAATTTAGTTTCCATATGTGAAATCTACACCAAAGGGTGAAATTTTCATTCAGATCGGACATGTATTTTTATTAAAGTTTTGTCTCATGTGATTTAAGGGCAAGTAATACCTTAATGCCCTTTTAGACTGTTGCGCTGACCTTGAAGTTAAAAGGGATAGAACATCCCTGTGGTAGATGTAAAGTTTGTAAATTTTCATGCAACTTATGCAATCACATATTGATAATATTAATTTATTGAGGAGAAAATTGGTTAAAATTATAAAAACGAAAGAGTATCCATTATTGTGAGAATTATGATGTCATATGTGCTGGCTTCTAATTCACTTTTTGTTGAAAATGTGACGACTTCATTTGCTCATATCTTGAGAACCACACATCGGATTTTAATGCAAGTTTTACCAAAATGCTTAGGTAAGTTCCCCCCTAACATATCAAAGGTTTAACTGACTTTTTACCCATCTTTTTAGTCTCCAATCTTTGCAGAATTTTCCTGTTTTCCACATTTTCCGAGTGTTATCTGTGTGGGGGTGTGTGAGTTTGTTAGTGTACTTATTGTTGATTGGTGGATAAGGGCCAAACCTTTGGCGGGTTAGTACTCTAAACTGTGGGAATAACAAACATGATGGTGTCGTAGACCTATTTTATGAAAGCAAACCGCAACAACTGAGCACTAATTCTTTCACGAGAGCTCGTATACTTTGAAAAGAGCTAACATTGTTCTGAGCAGATAGAATGCTGCAAATCAGCTGACCCTTTAAGTGACACTGTGTGTTTGTACAAAGAAATACATAAAAATTGTGTGACAAAAAATTGCGTTAACGTTCAATTACGCCATTTGAACGCTGAAAGATTTTTAAATATCCCATGGGTACTGTTCCTACAAAAACCCCTTCAATTTTCATGAAAATCTCCCTCAAATGTATGAAAATCAAGTTGGTCGTGCGATCGTTACTATTCACGTAAACCAGACCCTTAGCTGAACATGCCAATGGAAGAGTACAAAACATGAATATTCAATACAGACCTCTGTTATTGTTTACGTTTACCAAGCTAACACAGCATATCGCATGCGAACATGTTACATGTTTCTCGTACCAATCACTGCACAAATGTAACGTGTACAACATAAAAGTGCACTGCAATGTTTCGGGTATGTGATAATCGTCTCGTAGCTAATTTGGACTTGCTGAAAATATGGAGAAGCTTGCGCTAAGAGCCCGACCAAAATAACGCAGGGCCTAAATACGCAGGGCCTAAATACTGACACAGCGAAAATTAAAGGGCCAGACCTCTCACCCCAAAACACAATTTTGGTAAGGGGGTACCAAAATTCTCAATTGGCTCAGCTCTTGATTGACAGCTAATTCAAACAATGCAGAGTACCAAAGCGTATATTACACGGCATGAACGGTACTGAGAGTATTTTGAAATATAGATTGAGTTTTTCTATGCTCACCGTGAAGCGATAAATAGAGACTGAATGTGGATGAGGATGAATTTCAGACAATTGTGGGAGGGGTTTAAGTAATAAGGTTAGGAGAATAGGTATTGTTTGGGGGTGAGAGAACTGGGCCTTTAAGTAAACGTCAACAGCAGAGAGAATACAACAAAAGACAGCTGAGAATTGGCGAGGAACAACACAAGAAATGCCCTTGACCGATTAAAAGTTTTTCTCCGTTCATTTCGTACAACCCATAGCTTAGCCTAAGCTACCGCTATGCATTGGTTCAACTGACTGTTCAAGTTTACGGCATAAGGCCCGTAGGGCATGAATGCTTAGTGGTAGTGAAAGCTAAATATTTCCCCATTATGATCCAAGTTACAACTGGTCACCGACTGACTCTAGGCCTATTGAACAGCAAGTGTCAGGCCAACTCAAATGGCCAGTGTAGAATTATTTGGTTGATATGAAAAAAAATCCATTGGAAAATAATCCTGGTAGTTGTCTGCATGGGGGATGGCAGGGGAATGACAATTCTCTCCAATTGTTTACAAGTTCTCAACTTGTTTGCCGTCCTCTATATTTTATTATGCACTTATCAATTGCAACCCTAAGAAAGAATATCTTGGTGTGCCACTGGATGAGACCTTGAACATGAAGCTTTTAATCCAAAACCAAAATCCAAAACCACTTACCCTCTTCTGTTTGCGAAGCTCATCTTGATGCGCAAATGTAGTGATAGTACAGTAGCACGGACGCACTAAAGAAATTGCATTGGCTACCCGTTAAGTGGCTCATGGTGTTCAAGGTCCTCTGTCTGGCTTACATGTGTCAAATATCAAGACCCAGATTAATTACCTTCAGGAAATGTGTATTAGTGCATATTACAAGTTACTGTCACACGGTAAACCAAAATTTAAGGTTCCTCAAACACAAACCGCTAAATTTGGTGACAGTGCCTTTGCCATTGACGCACCAAAAGATGGAACGATCTGCCTTTAGATCTTCAGAATTTTAGGAACAATTAAGGGACGTGAAGGGATATTTCATTGAAACTTGGATTGAAATATCATTGCCGCCTTGTCTTCAAACCTCATCATCAAATGGGACTTGTAGCAATTTGGCCAGTAATTGTTGGCCGGTAATCCTTGACCAGTTGGCGGTCCGTTTGGGAAACGTCCATCTGCTATTCAAGTCCGCCAATGTGTACATTTATTGTGTGTGTGTTGCATGAGGCATCAGCGAATACTTGCAGTACTTTTTCTGGCCTGTTGTACAATAGGTATTGTTGAGCCAGCAATTGGTACACATTGGATCAATTAATACTGTACGGTGGGCGTGGGCAAGGCGAAAGAAATTTTTTGCCCGTTTAAAGTGTGCCACCGTTGCCATCAACGTGCATACACTTTTTCAAACTTTTCCTCCTGCAAATGTGTCTGCATTCCCCTTCTGACTACTTGAAAATGTCATCCCCGTTCCATACTTGTATTATCTGGCTGCATGCCTGCAGCTGGCACTCAGTCAGAATATAGATACCTCACCCCACCACAGCGTAATAGTTTACAGCAAGCACCTAAGTTTCTGTCAGAACAGATTACAAAAGCATAAAAAACACAGTTCAAAACTGCTCGTTGATGCATGGCCATTCTATCATTGAAAAAATACTGGATTTCAAAAATTCTCCCAATGCTAAAACTCATCTTTAGGCCTACGTACCAAATACGTTGCAGAGCCATATCTGGACGGGAAGGGGGACGGCCGTAGTCCCCCAATTGACTGAAACATTGCCGCTGAATTTAGCAGACTTCGGTGCCTCAGTCATGCAGGCAGGAATTATGCCCTGGATAGTGGGATCTGAAGTTGAGCAAAAGTCACCCGTGCACCCCCCCCCCCCCGGGTGCTCATTCAAGCAATTGCAATTAACTAAATTCTTGTGAAATCGTTGCATAATATAGAACTGTATGGCAATGTTAAATTTAGGGAGTCAAAATGACTCAGTGGACTGGAGCGCGCAGCAGTCTATGGCAAGTAGAGGCTTTTTGCAATTACTGTAGCCCAAAGGTTGATGTTTTCTGGCAGTAAATGTGAAAATAAACCTGGCATGTCACCAATTACCTCAGAATTTGTTGTTACAGTACTAGCTTGTTGACATCTCCTATAAAAATTGTTGAGTTTCTGATGTAACTTTCAATGGTCTTGAAAGCTGCTACTTATTGAAGCACCTAATGGGTTATTATAATCAGATGTTTGCTAATTAAAGTATTGGTATGTTAGTATTCTATGGGATTTTGGGCATCTTCCTGTAGGAAATGCTTCCCACATAGGAAATTGCTTTCCTTCATAGGAAATCACTTCCCACACGGGTCATTCCATTTATATTGTGGGTTACCTTTTTCATCTTTGTTCATAATAAACATTTGAGGCTATGCAGAGCATCATGGTTCTGATTGCTGGGGATTTGTGCATAGGCACTACTGCCATGACCGTAGTTGCATGCATTTTCCAATTACTGAAACAGGTCACCAATCCTCCAAGGAAATATGTGGTATAGGCTTTATGGTAGAGGAAGATAAATGAATTTCTAGAACTCTAGGATTAATTGCTGCTCAATGCCTTTGCTCCGATTAAAACATTACTAAATTATCTCCAAAACTTTGAAATAGAAGTAAAAAAGAACACGTTCTCGTTGTTTGTTGTGTCCTTTTCAGACAGAGCAATGCATTTTAATTAGCTACAACCAGGTTATTCACTCGTTGATATGTCCAGAACTGCAGTTATCTCAGCTTCTTATCCAAAAGAAATCAAGAATCAAAATATGCCATAACAAGAAGTAGTGCATGGTTATCTGTACTGCACAGTCCTAAACAAATATATTCCTCAGATTATCCAAGAGTGTCCACCATGTAAGGAACAGTATAATCTGAACATTATACTCACTGCTAGAACCACTTGGTACTATTTGCTGCTTGAAGCCATGACGCCTGTTACTGCACTGAAGCAATACACTGTGCTGCTATGCTACAACATATAGTCAAGTCCATAGCTTTACACAGGCAAAACACATACAAAGGACAGATTTGAAAAGCTCTTTGTTGTGACTCAGTAGGCTTTACTGACTAATGACAATGGACTTCCTTTCATGTGCCGATGATTGCAATGGTCAGTGTATTAGGAATAGACTCTCCAATTCCTACGTAGGAAACTGTTGATATTCCTGTAGGAATCTTAAAATTCCAACTGGAAATGACTTGCTTCCTACAGTAAATGTGCTTTTCCTACAGGATTCCCTACAGGAAATGTAGTGGAAATTTTTGTAAGGGAGATTTTAGCAAGGGCAAATTTTCCCCCACAATTACAATTTACTGCAAATGTATTGCATCAAGCATTTTCTGAACACATTGCAGGCCTAGGGGTGGCGCCAGCGGGGGGGGGGGGGTATGGCCCCCCGTCGGGGAGCACCGCCCCCCCCCCCGTCGGGGAAGGTAAGCGATCTCGTCGGGAGGCCTAAAAATAATAAAATTAATCAATTAATCAATTAACTACTTACTTAGTTAATTAATTAGTTTAAATTAATTAAATGATTAATTGAAAAGCCTAAAAGGACTAAAGTTACCAGGTGGGTGATCTTGAACACATTTTTTTGTTTTGCAATGCTATTTTAAAGCATATTGGGAATCGAATTTCGATCACTTATTCTTAGCTTTGTTATACCTCATTCCATGTACCTTAATTGTCGTATCTCATCCCCCGTCAGGGAAGGGCGGCATTTTTTGCGGAAGGCCTTAAAATAAAGAACGTAAAGGACTGAAGTAACTGGATGGATGACCGTGAATTTTTTTTTGTTATGATTTTTTTTTTTTTTTGTAACCCTATTATTAATGCATCGATTTTAAGCCCAGTACACACTACGGCAATATCGGATTGGATTACTATTCGATTTCTGTCACAGTATTAGTTAAAATCTACTCCATCCATTTTCGAAAAGAACCAAAAATTTGCCATCCTGTGTAAATATACGATCGGTATGAGAGGAAAACGGAAGTCAAATATATACTACTTATTTCGTGACGTCACATTGTCAAATAGCTTTAATCGAACTACGCGTATCCGATAAAAGTTGTCTGTGGACGTGACGTCGAGGAATAATTGATATAAGTTACTTAGAATTTCGTAGTCTACACTGGTTGGCAAATTTTTGTTTCTTTCCGACCAAAGATGAAGGAGATATTGATTAAAAATCGAAGCAAAATCCGATCCGATATCGTTGTAGTGTGACCTGGCCTTTAATCGGTTTTAATCACTTCTTACTAGCTCTGCTATCCCTCCTCCCATCTTTAATCAGTGCGCGCAAGGTCATGCCCCCGTTGGGGAAGACTTCCCTCCTCCTGTTGTTGAGAGAAAATCCAGTTCTTAATTTTTCAAAAATATCTGTGCACTCCACTTGTAGTTTTTCGGACAATATTTTATTTCTCGGACAAAAGAAAAACAAATCTGTCCCCTCCCAAACTGAAACACTCCGGTCGGCCTATGTCAGAACTTCAAACATATGGGAAGCCAAACTTTTTCCGCGGGAACATTTTCCAATATGGTCCGAGGGCATTAATTTACCTGATGATATTCAGTAACTCCAACAAAGCTGTACGAAACTACAGATTACCCCCTACTTGTTTTTTCTTATAAGATGGTCAAATTCTTCCATAAAAACACCAAATCTGTCATTATATAAATTTCAGATTGTTAAAAGTGGCAAAATTTTCCAATTTTGATGGATACTCGGTACAACAAATAACCAGAACACTCTGTTCAGTTTCATGATTGGCTGTTGGGAGTCATGTGACAATGTTTCTCTTCAGATGTGGAATTTACCAGATATGACTGCTTGGTATCATAGAAATGAATCAGGAAAATACAGACTTCATCTAAGGAAGCCTCCAAGGGATTGACAGAGTTAGAACCTGCCCAATGTAAGTTCTGGAAGTTGAGAATCGTTTGGCGAGAACTGCCAAGTCCGTAGCTTTCTCCGAAACTCCTCCCTCAACGAAGCGTCGATGGACGTTCTCTGTTAATCACCCCGACATTCTACCTAATTTTGCTCTTGATAGGCATAAAGAATCAAATTTTTTTTATTATAACCTTACCAAAAACCAAATTTTCCTATATTAAATTCCAAAATTTCCGCAATAAAATAAGCTCTTAATTTTCAAATCTTGGTTCAAAAAAGGATAAAAAATTTTCGGGCAAACTTTTAGTCTCGTCTTGAGACGTTAGTACCTAGGACAAGAACGATTTAATGCATAACCCGAACAGAATTTCAGCTGTCGCGTGAAAAACGTTTTGAATTTGTTCATATCAAGGATAGATTCTTCAATAAATACCCCCAATTTTTAATTGTCATTACAAAAGCCAAATTTCTTTCAAAAAATAAACTTCAGATTTTTAAGTGTTTGTTTAAAAGAAGGCCAAAAATTTCAAATTTTGTCAAGTTACGTCCCACCGGGACTAACCCATCGCCTTTGTCGGGGCCTTGAACTGCTGCCCCCCCTGTCGGGGAGCTTGGCCCCCTGTCTGGCAACTCCTGGCGCCACCCCTGTGCAGGCCACTGTGGCACTGGTTTGGATGTCCAAGGTCTGTCTTAATTTTGAGGAGGGGCTTAACTTTCAGTGATTAGGAACATGTTGTGCAGTTTTGTGTGAGAATACAAGACTATAAAATACAGCGAAAACTGGAGAAAAGAGTGTTATAGAGTATTATGAATTGGTGTTGGCACAGTAAAAAACTGCGGTGTTGTGAGTGGCTAAATTAATTCAAACACATTAACTGCATGTCCATGGAGGGTTAAGTGTACATATTTGTGCACATGCAGTGCTGAATTTGATATAGTATGTTTTATGAGCCTATATTTCATCAGCCACATAATCATGTGCTGTCTCTTCATTTTGCTTGTCTTTTTTATCTGCAGCAGTGATTTTGGGACAGATGATCGCACAGTCTTTGTCATCATACCATCCACAAGAGGATATGCCATCTGCAAGTAGCCATGGTGGGCCCCATTTCAATCTGATGCAATGGTGTAAGTTGCAAGGTTTAAAACTACATGTACAGAAGAATTTCAAAGTTCAAGCAGGATGCTTCAGCAGAAGTATTTTTTCCTTATTATAGAAGTAACATCCTGAGTATAACTGCTACATGTTTCCTGTCATGGTACGATCATGCTACGTGATGAGAGTTCATCCTATATAGGTCGCAACAGCAACCACATGCTCAAGGCATTTTGTCATATCAGTACCACTTTCCATGTTGATAATCGATTACTGCAAGTGGTGTCCAGGGATTCTGCCAGAAAGAGGAAAAGGGGGAGGGGGTATTCCTGCTAAACCCAACGTCCGAAGTGATGCTGTCTAAGGCTAAAGTTATGAGTTGGATGGGGGACAAAAACTTGCCTTTTAGGCCCTTTAAAGGTGCAATTTGCGATTGAGGATTTTGCCACTGAGGCAATTTGCCTATGTAAGCTCAAGCATTGGTGCAGAAGTGTCTTCTGTTTAAGTAAGAAACCTCTTCTAATTTAATTCCATTTTTAAAAAAATTTTGTAATTTTGTATTTTTTATTTTTTAATTGACAATTTTTCTAATTTTATGGCAATGAACAGGGAGATGTTACCCAACTGTTTGGAAGGGGGGGGGGGGGGGGAGGGATCCTATGTTATTGTTTGGCTTAAATGACTTTGTGGTTACTGCAGCATAACTGTAACTGTGCAGCAGTTACAGAGGCACTGCACAAGCTAGGTAAATATACAATAGGTTCCTACAAAATAGATTCCAATACTAATTTCCTCTGATATGATTTGAATGGGTACCCCTCTAACCTACCAAATCTTGGTGTGACCTTAAACCCTTCTTTTAACAGTGTAGGTTTACTTTTGGGAATAGGCTACTGCATTTACCCTCTGATACAGAAAGGGAGAAAGCTTTAGGTGACACAGACCTGAATAAATGAGACAAACTTTCCTACTTTTTTGTCTTTTTGTGAAACTCCTGAGAAAAATTCTCACCTGGTAGGTTAACATTGATTCTTGTCAATCCCTTTTCCCTTCACGGTACGCTTTAACGGAGGGGGAGAGGAGGCATTTGGTACCTTCTTTCCCTTTTTTATGCCACTGTCCTACACAAACTGGTCACATTTATGATACACTATGACTTAACTTTCTGAATCCTGCCCTCATGAGCAGCATTATGTAACGTTAGGGGATGAACCAGCTATAAAGATATATATCCCTGATAGACCAGGCGGAGAAGGGGGGGGGGAGGTATCGTCACCCGAAAGCGAAATTTATGAGAGCAAGTGGATTTGGTCAATTTTGGTTCGCTGATTCTGAAAATTGAGGGTATACGAGCCATATCTGGGCTTTTCTGCGCCATTTTGACGTTTAAAGTTCAAAGAGCGCCCTCCATTTATCAAAAATCTCATTTTCTCTATATATTTACGGTCCAGACATTACCCGATGTGAGATTTGGTTCTAATATTCTGTTAATATGATGTCAACTGATAAATACAGGGAAATTTTAGTATTCATATTAATATGCTAATTAGATAAGGTTAGAGGTCAAGTTTTAATGTTAGCAGAGAAATAGGCCTAGGGTTTGAGTCATGGGAAATTACATCAAAATAGACCTGCCTTACACCCTACAAACACAATAGATACTCATTTTGGAGCAAGCGGCACGGTTGGCGCTATCTGACGACCCCCCTGCCTCCCCACCTGGGAACAACAGACCCCCTTTGAAGAATTAAATTGTATAACTGTAATGCCGACAACAAGGGCTGTGTTGGTCATCGCACGATCGTGGTTTGCAAGTTGACTTCTTTCTCCAGTTATTAATTATATACAATATATACCATTGTAGTAAAGGGAAACAAATAAAGTACCAGTGTTGTCCAATCAAGACTCGACATAAATTGCATGAAATCATTTGGAGAGAACATTTAAAGTAATTGCGTTTGCCGAGTTTTAATCGGCACGTTTCGAAGAATCGGTCCCCGCTCTATGGCACTGGGAGGAATATGTGCATTCACATGGATGTGTACGAAGGCGTGATAAAGGGAATAGCTCAACTGTCTGCGGGCTCAGCATAGGCTCAGGAGCGAATTTTTAAGTGCGCGACTATTCATTTTAGTGGGTCATTTGCAGGGATGGTGTTACCTGGAGCCGAAAGTTCGGATTTACTTGGGAAATCTCGATCCCTTGTGGGACAATGAAATTACTACTTCGGATAGCATTGTTACGGGAAATACACGAAAAAATAAATACAAAAATTCGCAAGATATATGCTTTCAAATTATAGCATGTGCAGTTTATGTCATAGCCTTCAATTTGCTATCCGCCTCTCACTAAAGTCCCCCATGGAAAAAATCCCACTGCCATCTCTTCTGCTTTTTTAGTCAAATTAAAGCGACACAAAAGACATTTTGAAGCAGACCAAAATGCTCTTGGCAGAAATGTGTGCATACGTGTATGGAGGGGAGAGGGCTATAGACACGTCTCGAACATCTCCCCACCTACGTTGCCTGCTCAATAGGCAGATTTGGAGAAGATTTGAACGAAAGGGAGGGAAGTGGAGTGGAGATCACGCATGAATTTTGATGCAATTCTACCCCAAAAGCCTACGTAAGTAGTACGTCAATATTATTGGTTTTAAAGGTGCGATTGTGATAGAATATCTCATTGATTTTCTACCAAGGTCAGTCTTAAGTGTGTTTCATATGAGGGCATAGGAGTTTGAGACGACTTCCAGAAAAAAAAAACCGTATTCCAAAAAAAACCCCGTAATTTAGGGAATAAATTCCAAATTTTGGGTTGAGAAAAGTAGGTTGTGGTCAGAAGTCCATCAGAGTAAACTTGAAGCCAAAGTTGAAGAAGTTGCCCATGAAACATGTTTATATCAATATTTAAATGCCTGACACATTAATTTCCTACCCAAACATGAGATGATGGAGAAAAAGTTCACTTGACCTTTCTTTCAGTGACCAAATAGAATTCTTGGCTTTCATGGAACAATGGCAGAAAGCACCACAAAGGCCAAGCAAACTGCAAAAGTGTTTGATACTTTATGATTCCTTAGCTAAACGTGACAATTTGTATACATACATTATATATACTTCCCGGAATAAGACTATCCGAAGTAGTAATCACTGTCCCACAAGGGATCGAGATTTCCCAAGTAAATCCGAACTTCCGGCCCCAGGTAACACCACCCCTGAAAATGAGCCACTTTGATGAATAGCCGCGCACTTAAAAATTCTCTCCTGAGCCTATTCTGAGCCCACGTACCGGGCAGTTGAGCCATTACTCGACCACGCCTCCGTACACATCCACTGTGAATGGCACTTTTATGCACATATTCCTCCCTATGCCATAGACTGGGAACCGATTCTGAGAACCGTGCCGACTAAGGCTCGGTAAGTGAAATCACTTCAATGTTCTCTCCGAAAAATGTCATAGAGTATATGTCAAGCCTTGTTGGACAACCATATCGGAAGTTTTTTTACAAAAACGATCATTTGCTCATTTTACACAAAAATTTCTAATTATGCTTCGAAATGATATGTCTAGGTGAAAACAACCCACGAAACACCAATTTTCATTAGAAATATATGATTTTTGACGATTTCAATATTTTGTGACGTCATAATTTTGGAAATTTCCCCGAAATAAAGCGTTATTTAATGTCACACAAACGCGGTTTACGACAAAATTATAGACCCAAATAACCCCAACTCTTTTCCTCTTGCTACCTATGACATGCAGGAACGCGTTTAGCCATTTCGATATATTTCTGGTTAGAAGTATTAATCCTGTAAATTATAAATTTTGGGTGAAAAGCAAATTTTTGCTTAAAGACATCAATCCCCGTAAATAAATGTTTTACGACCAAATTAAAAGGTGTTTCTAATCAAAAAAGTATTCACTGTGTCTGTAAAAGCATGGACATCACAAATCCAAATTTGCTAGACCTTAAATCATAACCCCGAGCACAACATTAAGCGAAAACCGAACAATAACAAACCCATACACTTTAACGCATTTATGACGAATATGATCGAAACTTTTCGATATGACTAGTACTACATCTGTCCCCCAAAACTAAAATTGCATGTATTGTATATAATTAATAACTGGAGAAAGAAGTCAACTCACAAACCAAGATCTTGCGATGACCAACACACCCCTAATTGTCGGCATCACACTTATGCAACTTAAGCCTTCAAAAGGGGTCCATAGTTTCCAGATGAGGAACGGTGCGGGTCGTCTGATAGCGCCACCCCTACCGCTTGCTCTAAAACGAGTATTTATGGTGTTTGTAGGGTGTAAGGCAGGTCTATTTTGATGTAATTTTCCATGACTCAAACCCTCGGCCTATTTCTCTGCTAACCTTTAACCTTATTTAATTAGCATATTAATATGAATATTAATATTTTCCCGTATTTATCAGTTGACATTATATTTACAGAATATTAGAACCAAATCTCACATCAGCTAATGACTGGACCGTAAATATATGGAGAAAACTAGATTTTTGATAAATCTAGGGCGCCCTTTGAACTTTAAACGTCAAAATGGCGCAGAAAAGCCCGGATATGGCCAGTATACTCTCGATTTTCGGAATCAGCGAACCAAAATTGATCAAATCCACTTGCTCTCATAAATTTCGCTTTCGGGTGACGATACCCCCCCCCCCCCTTCTCCGCCTGGTCTATGACACTCTCCAACTGCTAGCTGAACAGTTCCTACATGCTGGCCATCAGACCTGGAGTTGTCTGATTTTTTTTAACTTCGTAAGTGTACACCATGATTTTTTCAAAATGAATTAAAAACTGAAGCTTTGCTACTCTAGTTAAGGGATAAGGCTGGAGCTAGAAGAGAAAATGTGAAAAGTTCATCAGTCTTTGGGAAAAGGTGTGAAGGGGCAGGTACTCCAAATCATTGTTAAACACCTAATATAGCAGTAAGATGTTAACGCTTCAGGACTAGTATTGGGTCGAGTCATACTCAAAGTCTCTGGTTGGATTTAAATTGGACTTTTTCTCCACCCTACAATGAGTAGTTAAATGTTCCTTGGTGGATAATGTGCAGTTGATCACAGGGCATTTTTAACACCTTTACTATCACATAAATCATGTGGCGTTAAGCATCGTTGTTCCCTTAATTAGGCTGGGTGTGTATTATCCTTTGTGGAAATTAAGTTACTATTTATAATGTTTTTTTCTCTATCAACAGTAAAGATGGCAAGGAATACTATATCATGTTGTTGGTAGACATGGTGGGCATTTGAGGACCATGTTGGACCAGCAAAGTGCAAGCATGGGCCACCTCCAGAGAATTAGCCAGTCAAAATAATTCCAGAAGGCTCTCCAGCTTGTGTTGCTCTAAGGGAGATAGTCCTAGACAGGCATCTTTTGAGCAACATGGATTACTACACTTGATTTAGGTGAGTTACTTCTGTGTTGGTTCACCTGATGTGCTTTCTTTACAGGTCCTTCTGTTTGAACAATCTGATGTTGGAAGGTTTTGTAACGGATGAATTAATAGATATCAGTAAGCCTGCCTTTCATCTTCAAAGGCATATGAGTTAAATGTAACTGCTATCAGATTTTTGCAGAGAAATCAGAAGAGCATGAAAATTAGACAACCCGTACTTGCAGGCAATACAAATCGAAGCCTCTGAAGATGGTACGAAACAAAGATGAAACGTCCATATACGCTGCCCGATTTTATTATTGAAAACTGAGTGAGATGCAATAAGTTGCAAATGGCTTGCCAAGCTCACTTCTTGAGAGCAAAAAATATTCCGCTGCCAAATTTTGATACTCAACCTGTGAAAGAAGCGTATCTTCCAAGCAGTCAACAGAAAGCCGTGACACGGTTCCAGCGCATATTTGACCATTTGAGCATGCGCAGTCAAAGCCGAGACTGCTAGAGTGAATTTATGTGAAAGATTTGCGTGTTAAACAAACGGACATTTTCAAAAGAGTTGTCGTTGCTTCAAAAGCAGCCTTAGACTGCGCAGCGGCGTTCAAGTCAGTACGTCAGCGTAACAGTCGGTCAATCATTCGACCACAGTGTACTTAACGGCAAGGCAATGACGTCAGACGGTATTGAAGTACAGGTAAGCAGTATACGTTTTGTTTGCGTTCTCATTCCTATACGTGTACGTCCATAATGAACGTATATGCTTGATGACGAATGGATTTTGAAAAATTCTGCAATTCGCGTGCGTAGCAGTTCGCTTGGTCAATAATTTAATGTTGTACTTGTGCGCAGGAGAACCTATATCGAACCTTGGAAGCAGGCGAAAAACTCTTTTTCATGCGTGGCGGTTCGTTATCATGGCAATACGTTCATGCGGAATTTGTGTGCACGAGTAGGTATACCGAGTCGCAAAAGCAGTCGAAAACGCACGTGACAAGTAGAGCAGTCCTACAATCGAAGCTGTAGGCTTCGATTAATTACCAAATGCCTAAAGGTTTACGGAGGCATGTTCATTTTTAGCTCACACACATTACTGTGTGAGCTTATAGAGCCAGGCAGATGTCGTCAACTTTTGCAAAAGTTTTCAGCTTTATCGTTTTTGATTCCTTGCGTCAGCAAAAGCAATATATGCGATGGTGATGTCGTGTGGGTGTGTGTTTATGTATGCGTGTATGTGTTTGTTTATGTGACGCTTTTGCTTGTAAACATGATATCTCAAGAAGGGTTAGTGTGACTGATCTCATATTTGGTGTGTGGGTTGGCCTTATTCAGTGGATGATCCCTATTGTTTTTGGTGGAGGTCAAAGGTCATTTGGTGTCACAAGAGGTCAAAAGGTCAAAACCTTGTAAACACGATATCTCAAGAACGGTACATGTAGCCGTTCCCATATTTGGTTTGTAGGTTGGTCATTTTAAGCAAAATGATCCGTGTCGACTTTTGTGGAGGTCAAAGGTCATTTGGAATCACGAGAGGTCAAATGGTAAATTCCTTAGAAATTGCTTGTAACACGGTGTCTCAAGAAAGGTTAATGTGACTAATCTCATGTCTGGTGTGTGGGTTGGCCATATTGAGTAGATGATACATATTGTTTTGGTGGAGGTCAAAGGTAATTTCGGGTCAAGAGAGGTCAAAGGTAAAAACCTTTAAAAACACTATCTCAAGAATGGTAAATGTGACTTGTCTCATATTTCGTTTGGAAGTTGGTCATATTAAGCAAATGATCCGTATTGTTTTGTGGAAGTCAAAGGTCATTTGGAGTCACGAGAGGTCAAATGGTAAATTCCTTAGAAATTGCTTGTACATACGGTATCTCTAAGGAAAGTAAGTTTGAATAATCTCATGTTTGGTGTGTGGATTGGCCATATTGAGTAGATGATACATATTGTTTTTGGTGGAGGTCAAAGGTCATTTGGGGTCAAGAGAGGTCAAATGGTAAATTCCTTAGAAATTGCTTGTAAACACGGTATCTCAAGAAAGATAAGTGTGGCTTGTCCCATATTTGGTGTGTGGGTTGGCCATATTGAGTTAATGATCCTTACCGTTTTTGGTGGAGGTCAAAGGTCATTTGGGGTCAGGAGAGGGCAAAAGGTAAAAACCATTTAAACAAGGTATTTCAAGAAAGGTGCAAGCGACTTTGCTAATTTTTGGGTGTGTGGGTTGGTTGTATTCATTAGATGTTCTGTATTGATTTTCGTGACATCAAAACCTAGTTATCACGGTATCCAAGAAAAATTCATGTGACTAAGCCTATCTTTAGTGTGTTGGTTGGCCGTATTGTGATGGTGATCTCAGATGATTTTCCTGAAGGTCGAAGGTTATTTGGGGTCAGCAGTGTCAAAGTCTGACAAACTTGCTTGCATAGTATTACAAGAAAGGTAACTTTTAGGGTCCTCATACTTGACTTGTAGATGATGTATGGTGAATAAATAATCCATATAGTTTATGGTGGACGTCAAATGTCACTTTGGGTCACAAGGGGTCAAAGTCTAAATATCATATTTACACAAATTTCCCATGGTTGGAGTCTTGGATACTGCAAAATTTCACACATGTGGATGTGATATCATGCGCAGAACCCCAGTTCTTGTAGGAAGCTTTGATGCCTTGCATGTATACTTTGTGGGTACATTACGGAGCACTGTCACTTTGAAAAACATTACGGAACACTGTCAATTTGAAAAAAAGGATTCGCTTTAATTTCAGCGGCAGTGGCAGTGGCAGTGGCAAAGTACCTTGCTCAGGCATTTTTCCTTACTTTGGCAGCCAAAATGAATATTTTGCTTGCTATTTGAAACTTCGCTGTTTCAAACAGATCTGGAATAACAAGTAATTTCCTTGAAATATCTGTTGCCATTTTAAGTGACGTCATCAAACTTTCTCAAGCAGTGGGGCACACAGTGATTTGTCACAGTGTTCAGTGTTGTGGTACTCTACAGCTCACACAGTAATTTGTCACTCTATAGTTGTTGAGCTGTACATAATCACAATAGATGTGCATTTGGCAGGGTATTAAGAAAAGTAAGTTCTCACAATATTAAATTAGTTGGATAAGATTTAACAATACATCAACTTAAATGGGTTATACAGTGTCTGCCAACTGGATAAAATGTCAAAGATAAAATTTATTTTCCAGTATGGTTCAAGTTCAAATTGAATTACAGTATTGACATTGGGTTTGATTACTAGTAGCATCACCTTTTTTTAATTTGATACAGGTACCCTGCATACAAAGTGAGAACCTGCTGGAGGCCGTAGACTAACAGAAGTACAACAGTCGTTCACAGAAGGTCAGCAATGGCAAACTTGTGTAAATGCTGAAGATTCCCAGTGTGGGTTCATCACCCAATTATTGGCTATTATTTCTTTTCAAAGGACATTCTGATTGGTAGCACTAAATTGACATTTTCTGTGCTCTATAAATTTGTCATCCCTTCTTCTCAATTCAGACTAGCATATAGCCACCCCTTCATATTTCTACCTGGGAAAACACAGTACTCAATCATATCTTTATCATTCCAGCAAAAGAACTAAAACGCAGTTTAAAAAAAGCATGGAGTGAACTCCTCTTGTTATTTTTTTCAGGATAAATACTGCGTGAACCTAGCATGTGAAGTTTAAAAATGTCATTGATTTTTTGGTGCATATTTTGCCCCACCATCAAGAGCAATGTCCCTTCTTTCATTACCCTTTCTGAATATTGGCATGTTCTTTGCACACACAAGTCCTTTCCTTGAAGGTTTAGAAGTTGATTTTCATTGGCATTGGCTTTTTTTTCACACTGAGATTCAAAGGACAATATTTATAGGATCTGACAAACAGGGGAGGCGAAGAGGTGTCCCTGTCAAAGAGATAAAGGGTATCAAGACCTACTGAAAGATGTTTATCAGAAAAGACTCAAGGACTCTTTTACACCTAGATATAGGTCAGCTGGAAGAAGATGACCCCTGAAGACTGGCCCAAACAGTCGACTGTTTTATGGGCTCATTGAGGCCTAAAACTGTTAAAAAGATGATACCTTTAGCTATTGTAAAGATGGAAGACTCATATTTGGTATGTGAAAGCAATATGATTAAGGAGTAAACACTAATTGTTTTGGGGAATGTTGAAGTTACGTGTGCTCATCAGCCATCTAAAAGTAGAATTTACCCAAGAATTTCCTAGATTATCATGTGAGCTCACCAAAGGTCAATGAGCAAAGATTCTTGAATTCTCCTTTTTGTAAAACATCATGTGTTGTGATATCATGAAAAAGTTTTCTCCTTGAATTATGTAGAAATGGTGATTAACCTCTCTGTAAAACTTGAACATGTATTATTATGTCCTGAGATATCAAGAAAGATATGTGGGAAAGGAAATGAGGGAAAATTTAAGACTTAGTTGTTGTTTCACCTACGGTAGCTGGATAGACTTGAATATGAACAGAGCCAGTGGCAGTGTCTACAAGCTATTTCAAATGTCAAACAGCCACATGTGTTCATATGTTAATAAAAAAAAATAACCTATGAAGGTCATAAGCAATTCATTATGCCTCTGTTGAGCTTGTCTATTTGGTGTGCATATGACATGCCCTCCGCAACATTGGGTTTCAGTTGAGTTGCTTTTCCTCCAACACACCCCCAGCACTGAGTACCCTGCTCCTTTAGGGAATCATGATATAATGACTGGGAGCCTAGCCTATTGCAATAGTCTTGGACTGCCTTGGGGTTACAGGACCAGATCAAATACATGGTACTCCAGCTGGACTGAAGCCCCAGCACTGGACAACTCACTGTACATAGCAAATCCTTTTCCAAAGAACGGTAGCTGTGTGTAATTGATCCATCTACAAAATTCCAACCTGAATAAGTTTCAGCTGATCCTCAATATTAAAAACTCCCATGCCCCCACTGCTGCAACTTGACCAGGCTGGGATATTGCTCTCAGAGGACTAGCGGATGGCATAGTGGTTAATATGGAGTATGATGAGGCGGCCTCTAGTTTTTATTGAAGTTGACCCCACTCGAAGTCTGACTCCAGCTCATCTCAGCTCAGCTCATTTTGGATCAATTCAGAGTTCATGATAAACCGGACTAAAGCATGACGCTAGAAGCGAATAGCAAGTTTTATCCATCTCAGCCTGGCAACTAATAATCCAGAATCTATCAGAGAACTCCCTGTTTAAGTGTTTTGAGGTAAAATAAAGTTTTAGGACCTTTGCCCCCTTCAAAGACTATTTGCTCAATAAAGTAACAAGGTTAGTTTAAACTGGGTTAACTGCCGCAATTACCGAGACAAGCTTCACCCTAGAAAACAACTTTTTCTAGGGTAACATTGGCAAAACTTCCTATTCAGTTCTAGCAGCATGATATGGAGCTGAGTTCCAGTCCAGATTTGGGCTTTACAGCCTTGCAACTGGAATAGGATATCATGATAGAATTGAACCATGTATGCCCTTAAGCATGACAACTGAATGCATCAAACAGGATTGGTTAGTCTCTAAAAATATTATTTGATATCAGCTGGGATTTTTTTTTATTTTTCTCTCATGCCCATAATTGAACCAAGATACTTCCGACTTTGTGCATAAATTCAAAGGCGCATGGTGGCATGAATTGGTGGGGAGGAGGGTCCATTACTTTAAAGAGACACATAGCCCTTTTGTACTCAGACCATGCTGCTCCGATCAAAGCAGTATTAAAAACATAGAAACAAACTTGAGCAAGTTTCACTGTAGGCTGTTTTTTATTGCATCTGGTTTGTTTCATCGGTCATTTGTGGGAATGAAACCTTTTTTAAACTTTGAATTCAAGGTGAAAATAAGGAGTCTTATTCATAACACTAATTGTTACATACAAGCAGAAAAGATACCTTTCGTTGAAAGATCATGGTAATAAAAAATATTCGAACAGCCATACTGCAGAATCTCAATACTTTGTGAATGATAAAGGAGCCAAATTAAGTTTCCATATTGTTGCTGATGATATCTGATGTAAATACAGTCCTCCATTGCTGCTTGAATAAGAAGATCTCCTGATGCATTTCATGCTCTAAAATGATCACATGCATAGAGAACAAATGTAAAGATGAAAACTGTCTTTGTTTTTGACTAATGTCAAAAAGTCATCTCAACATTCAACAAAGACTGGAAGTGATTCATCACTGAATATATGATTATGATCTCAAATAACACTGTCACCTGATAAACTGTCGATAGGCAGCATTGCGCATACCTCTGTTTGACTCAGGATTATGCTGAACATCAAATTTGTCATTTATGATCCCCACTGCAATGGTCAGAACCCCTGGATCTAAGATTGGGGCATTCATTTCCTGAAAGAATGAAAGGGTACATGAAATATACATTGAAATGTGTGGTACATTAATTGTCATGGTTAAAGGTCATGTGACATAAAAATGATTAAGTTGGGAATTTCATGTTAAAAGCATTAAAAACGAAGAAAATTGCACAAATTCTCATCATAATCTTCAAAGAGTGACCATTTTACAGGGTAATTCTAGCTTGCACTTGCATCAACGTGAGCTTAACATGCAAATCTTGGAATATCTGGTGAGGGACGAACATGCCTTTGTATGTCATGAAGGTTTATTTTGAAAGTTTTAAAACTTGTGTCCTTGAAAACCATCAGTATCGGTTACCAAACACATAACTTGTTAATGAGTAGTTGAAGAGATCATTAGTCCTCCTAGTTCTATATGCACTTGGTTGAAGCTGATAAGAGATCAAAGTGAACGATTTGAGTTTAGAGACCTCTGTTTAATAGGTAGTTGGATGTTATATTATCAAAGACAATAAAGGCCATTTTTTTTAAATATCACCCTTCAGTTTGAAGCAAGATTAGACAAACTACAAGTTTATTTGTGTGAAGTACTGCATTAGGGAAGCAGCCACAGGACAAGTACCCTGCAGAGCGGACTCCGTTTGTTCATTCCGCCTTTAAGGCTTAACGAACCACTGTCTGCCAAAACGAAGAAGCCTGCGTTCAGTTTCGAGATGCAAACTTCATTTCCATAACATGACTTGTTCATGTCCTGCCTCATTTTTTTTGGGTGATTACTTTGAGCGAGTGTGTGTATTCTTGTTGTTGTAAACTGAAGGACTAGATTAAAACCTGATCGGATCACAACAGCGTTGCATAACCAGCTGCCCAGTAGCTACTACTGGGAAGCATGCTGGGTGGGATGGGCTACTGCATGATTTAAACGGGACCAGATGTTGCCTTCTTGTGAATATTCACTAACATTCATCCAGTCGCGAGGCCAAATATATCTATGAATCTCCATTGAAAACTGTATGGTGTTCACTTTGGCAGACATGGTGGGGATATGACTGAACAAGGAATATACCCTACAGTCTGCTACACAGGCAACACGACAGGAGGAGAGGGCATCTGTTACCCTTTTAGTGTTTTTTTTTTTTTAACTTTTAAGCATGTTCATAATCCTAACAGGAACAAATACTGCTGATAATAAGATATATAATACTTACAAATACTTTCCCTTTTGCAGATTTCTGACTGCACCCCTGATATGTAGGCCCATACATAGC